>CM032229.1:60082500-60582500 GCA_019009955.1 Riptortus pedestris
ACAAAAGGTATTCTGCCATAGTGATGAAGTAGATCTATCTCTTCCTCAGAACTGTGATTAATGGAGCAGATATTCGTGGAAGTAACAGTTCCACAGCCCCGATTAGTGAAAGTTATACCCGAGGAAATGGTTCCACTTCTGATTAGAGTAAGGAGTCTCACTCGTCTTAATGGAGCTTTAATAACTTCCCTTCCTAATCGATACTCGGGCTCAACCAAAAATCACAGCACCGTTTGAATTGAGCAATTAATCCTCGTGGTATCATTATCTGGGGATGCCATTCGATCAGTGGTAGAGCGTCCGACTATAGATAATCTAAGTTAGCAACATCGAGCGTGGTCAGTAATTGAATGGGTGACCACAGAGTTAGTTTACCGGTTTGCTACCAGAGTGTGCTGGTGGTAGTAGAAAGGCGTGAGTCTGGTGAGTATGACAGTCTGACAGCTCATGGGTATGACGAAGGACATTGAGTCTCCTAGATCCTCGGCTAGCAAACTGGCACCGATTAGCCATTTTAATATATTTAAAGTTACCACTACCTATAACGGAAACTAAAAGGAAACCGTTTTCCCTGTACACTTTGAATATTTGAGAAATAAGCACTAACCCATGTGGTACTGTCAATGACATGCTCACTAATCACATGACGAACTGATGCCTACCAGTAAAAGTATTGTCAGGTAGAAGGGAGATTCAAATGAGCGTGGAAATGAAGAATTAAATTAGTGAGTCATATCAGCATTGTTATCCAATCCAATGCGTTTTACGAACTATTTAATTTTTGTCTGCAAGTATTGAGCAAGAGTTCAGTCTCATTACGTAAAGCATCGAATAAATTACTTAAATGTCATCTCTCATTTCTGAGCCGACAGAATCTTTAAAATCTTTCTGTACACAAAGTATCTACGGGGGTAACTAGATTTATATGGAACTCGTGGAGTTATATTCCATAATGAATAGATCATTTGACCTAAATATAAAAGTCCGTAACGCCAGGGGCTGCGTTAACTAAGCAGATTTCCTGAAGATTCGTATTTGCATTTATCTCAAAAAGTAAATATTCAATGAGAACAATATTTGATATTTAGGCTTCAAATAGACTGCTTCATATTATAACAGTTTATTGTTAATATGAAATGAGTAGGCTTGGGGGTTTACTGAATGCCAAAAACTGAAAAATACGAATATCACCGTTAATAATCAACACAGTGAAAAAATGTGCATAACAACATATATATGACATATTACATTTGCAATAAGATTGGCCCTATGAAATATTTCGATCCAACGCTTAATAATAGGATTTCCTCCCATCTATCGGTTTCAGCCGTTAACGAACTTGACCTTTAGTTTTAGATATAACGTTCCAATATCGAGTTTGGTATCGATCAAATAAAAATTGCGACCGCTAGAGAGTTAATAGACAAATGAGTACGACCTCAACAGCTGATTTCCCTTAGGGAAAATCTCCAACCTAGCAGTTGGATTGCTAGTTCCACCCGAAGTAAAGAAGTTTATCTTTAAGATAAATAAAAACAATAAAGTTAACTAGTTTGATTAGAAAATTAATCATTTGTGAACCGGTCTAAAACTGGTTGGGAACAGTCAAAAGCATGTGGACATAAAAGTTTTCTCATTAAATTGGATTACGTATTCGTTGGCTTCATTAGTGTATTTACTGCTTCAGGTTCCCCCACCCCTCGGAGTCTCAGGAGAGGGGGTTTAACCCCCACCACTTCCACTATACCCTTCCTCTCTGAGGTAATCCCCCCTGAAGGAAGCCGCTAATTAAGAAGGACAGCGGCCCTAGAAAAGCCTCTAACTTCCCATAATAAACTTTTAATTACACCAACCACACCACTCCTGTTGTTCCCAGCCAAAAATTCGACGTTCCTCCAGAGGTTTATAGATGAAGGGCTAAAAAACACGGGCATTTAATTATTCTGTCCATGTTCATCTTCAAAGGGGACATAGTTCATTAAGTTTTTGACAACACTTCGTAATTAAGGACTGTTTGATCCATTTAGAATTTTAAAGCTCTTTACATTTTTAAGAAGAAGTTTTAAAAAAAGTCAAGCAAGGGTTGAGCCATTAGCCCCATTTAGGAGCCGTGCAATAAGGAGTAATATGGTATAGCTCCATTAATTTATAATGCAATAGACGACATTATTGATCTAATTCTTTTCTTATTTTGAATGTTATTGTGGGTGAAAGATGTAGGAACGACTATTTTATATTGATGGATAATATCAAATAAATTGCAATAACAATTATCTACTTGATTCATCATTTTTTAGATTTCTAAAGTTCTTGGATGCAATAGATGACTTAAACACTATTTCGTAGATTAAAGTATTTAATGAAATAAATAACAATAAAATTTATAAATCTACTTCGAGACGTCTATGCAGTTTTAACGTAACGTTTTTAGCTTAAAAATAATATTTGAAACCCATTTTGTGATATTGGGGATAGAGATAAAATTTAAGAAATGAATTAATGACATCTTTACCCCACTAGCAGTTTAAGTTCGAGCATTTTCAATATCACTTTTGAAGAAATGGGTGTCTGTAGCTTACTCGTGAGAATTCTTTCAACTCCACGTCCTGGTATGAGGGAACAACGTATTGAGCTGCAATAGTGCTATTGAAGCTCTGATGATGGAGCTCAGCACTGAAAGCGTTATGCCATAAATTTAAATCCTAGCGAGGTAAATATATAATTAATGCATTCCGTAAAATTAATCTGCACCTCCCAATGTCACTAAATTAATTTCAAACAGCAGTTTTAAACTAAAAACGTTACTAAAACTTTGTACATGTCTTAAAATCGTTTTCTAAATCTTTTTGTTTTATTATTTATTTTATAAGTCATATTTTGCTCTCAAGTATTTTAGTGATTGAAGCTAAAAAATGAAAATTCTAATAGATAATGTGGTTCGCAATAGCATTTTATTTTATCCATCAATATTAAGTCCGGGTCTGAGAGAGCTCCATAAATGGAGTGAATGCGCTAGATACATTTGCTAATGGTGGAGATAGGTTATTACTTCATCCATTGATTCCTTCAAACGTTAAAATATAAAGGGTTTACTTAAGATGTCAAGTAAATTTAATTTTAAATACCAAACACATATAGCTTCATGCATAATTTAAAGCAGTTTAACCTCTACCTTGGCATGCATTTAGGGAATTAATTATTTATTTTTTGTGTGCTACTAATTTAACAAAAATAAGTTAGTAATATCCGAATTGATCCTCTCCCCTATCCGTCACCTAAATTTTAATTTAAATCTTTCAATGTATTACAAACAATTAGAAAATATATTTGCCTTAAACTCTCTTGATTCTTCAATAGTCATGCCTATCTTAATGCAAGAAAAAATAAAATCTGTATTTTAAAACTTTCATCGGGGAAATTACACACATATCGAAGAGATGGCGAAGGATGCCCGGGGAAACATCCTTATTTGCTTACTTACTAGGCGCAACAGTCCTTGAAGGACCTGGGCCACTGGCACTATAATTGTTTAATGTATCCCGAGGTTACCGGCTGCTTCTCCAATTACAGTTCAGCCTCCGCAAGTCCTCCTCATTGCTCGAAATGTAAAAATAATATACGTATTTCCTTAATTCAAATTCCTTGCGACAATAGTAAGAGACAGAAAGAATGTGACTAGTATACTACTCTATCTGCCTGAGTATGGAGCACAATACGCTATTGTAGAGGTATTTCAAGGTGGTCCTGGTTTGTATGGGTGCGCTACGCCAATGAACTGTGCTCTTCAAGGAGTGTATCTTAATCATCATATATCAACAATACCTCGAAAAATCACATGAAAATAAGAAAACAAAAAAAAAATTAGTTCTTCATTTGGAGCTAATAGTCCGTATGTGTGTACAGTTTCAAAGGTAGGAATTATCCTTTTTGATAGTTATTGAAAAAATAAAAAGAATTGAATTGCAACCCGCGAAAATTTTGAGTATGAAAATAAGAAAGAGCAAGAAATGTGGAATGCGAATAAAATTGTGTCCATTGAATATAAAAACCTATAAAATAAGATAAACTAAATAACATGAAATAAATGAAAGTGTTTTCGAGAGTTCTAAAGGGACAGATATACGAAAAAAGAATAAGATATAAAAACGACACCCAAGAACGGAGGGGCACTCCAAGAAACCAAACTAATATCGGCAGGGGAAATACGTATACTCCAAACACAGAAAGTGAAAATATGCGGTTACTGTGTTGTCAAGCGTTAGAATGCAGGCATTATCGTAGCTCCAAAGAACATCCTACACCCTGATATTTTACTGATGTTACGTTGAAACCTGTAGCAAGTTACATAGTCGTTTATAACCAAGGTCAATATTTCTTTTTTCTCAATTTTTACCTGATTTACCTTAAAGGAAATTTTCGACGTTTCCACAAATGTCCTTTGCTCCTACCGAATAAATGAAGAAAATAAGGTCCGTTGAAAAGTATATATATATATATATATATATATATATATATATATATATATATATGTTACCGCTCTAGTGGTCGGAATTTTCGTTTGATCTTTACAAAACTCGATTTAAGTGTTTTTTGAAAAACTAAAAGTCGAATTCGTTAATGGATGAAATAAGTGTCATTTCGAAAATTCAAAATATCTCCGTTATTATGAGACCGATCAAAATGTTGTATAAAAGCAATCTTATTGCACATTTAATTGTCTATAAAAATTGTTATATACATTTGGTCAGTATCTTTTCTTGAAGATTAACAGAAATATTTGCATTTTTTTTAATTTTCCGCCTTTAGTAAACCCTCACTCCTACTCTTTTCAGAATTGCAGTAAGCTATTATATAATAGACCACTATATGCCAAGGTTAAATATCAAATATTATTTTGAAGAGACCTTTATTATGCATAAATGCATGCAAATACGATTTTACGTTCTTACCTAGAAAATATGTATTTGATATATACTATACTTGACATTTAATCGTTTCAGCCAACACTAATGATCATATCACATTTGTTATTGGTAGAAATCAGGCATGGAATAGTGGGGAATATAGAGGGGGGATTCGAAAAATCAAAATATCTTCGCTATTATGGGCAGGGTTGAAAAAATGTTATAGAACCAATCTTATTTAACTATTGAGTCCCTACAATTGTTGTTCTATGCATTGTTATGGTAACTCAAGTATTAAGCGAGTTACTCGTGCATTCCTGTTTTCAGACTTCGTCTTCTACTCATCGGTTGTTTTACATAGAAATATGGAAAATGTGTTAAGGGGTGATCACAAATGTGTTATACCAGCACGTGGGAAATCTGCTTAATTTACGGAGTCCCTACGTGACGGATTTTTTTAAGCTATGGTTGCAACTACTGCACTTTTCGGTCAGCTTGTGATCCCAAAACGCAACAATAGTATTGACCTCTTTTTTTTCTTATCTCATCCTGTAAATTTATGACTATTCCTGGACCCCGCCCCTCCTCTTTCCTCTCCATGGTCAACCAGGAAAGCAGGAGTGTATTCTGGGATGACACAGAGGGACTTAGGAGATAGGAGAGTGGCCATACTGTAAGGCTGCAGCACAATGAGCTATTGTCGAGAGAGGCCATCGTCCTTGCTCGAAGGTAACTCTTCCCCACTCCCACCGGAGGCCAACTATTCTTTCCTTTGGAACAGATTCTTAATTAAATTCCACTCCCTGTCACTCATATGTCATCCTAGTTAATATTTGAAATTGCTCTAGATAAATGATTTAAGCAAGAAGTACAAAATATATTCGGTACTGAAATAATAACTATGGTACCTGTGTCCATTTATTACTGTGTATACCTACATAGTAAGAATGAAATTTTCCAATACCATATAATATTAAAATTGTACTTGTTTGAAAGGAACTCCAACTATTTCAATTTCTTTAAATCAGGAAAAATAGTGATACATTTTAAATTCCCAAAAATAAAATTTACAGTATTTCTGGTGCTTCTAAAAAGATAAATAAGTAACTAATACTATGATGCAGTGGAGCATTGTTGATGATGAGAGGGCCAAGAAGTACAAGGTTTAGCTAGTACAAGGGGGCTGTTGGTCTAGCTAAAAATAAATTTATTTTATTACTGATAAATTTAATGTCGCCACGATGCACAGACAGAAATAAAATCCATTGCCTTGCCGAATACGAATTTCTCTCCTTTCATTCCAAACTTTCACCGGTGGGATAGCTGAACCTTCAAAAATAAGAACTATATGGCGCGTTTTTTTTATTTTGAAATACATTTATCATTTAGTAAATGATCAAGAGATGATTCATATTTACATTGCACCTAATGCTTTATAGAATTATTTATTTATTCTTTGGAGATTATTTAAGTTTAGATAGATTTCAGTTCTATCCCGATACCGAATGATAGTCATTATTTTTTTTTTTATTTCAGGTGTGTATCAGCTCTTGTTGTCTAAAGAATGGCTAATATAGAAAAGCATGTAATTCAAAGATCAAAATGGTGACGTAGTAGTGAGTATTTTTATATAACATATTTCTACAATTATCATAATTTAAAAGTTTATAGTTATATTGCAGTATATCAGTAATGGTTGATGTTAAAATTAGTCCATAATGTCTGGTCAATTGACATCCAATGTTGCTTTCCCAGTTGTCTTTCACTTTGAATATTCAAATGCACCTTATTGCACTTAGTTGGTTTTCATTTTCTTAATACTACAGAAGGAACTATTTTCACTATGAATGGCCATTAATATAAATATATTACTGGCTTTCATCTATCTGCTATACTAACGATACAAAAACTTGCAGGTCAGTCCACTCTCGCTCTCACTCCTAGGCTGCTCCTGAATTCATTAGTTACAATCTCCATTCATTGTTGAAATATTCTAAAGTATTAAAAAATCAAATTAGAGAGTGCTTGTTTTGAATTTCTGTATGAGAATAATTAAATGTGTTTTGCGCCGTTGAAAGTTGAATGCGCCGTGATCTCATCCATGTCGTCGAAAACTGAGATATAAACGGTTTAAACTCAAGTAGCTTATTGAAAAAAAAAATAATTTAATTCAGCCTGACATTTGGAAAACCAAAGAGGAAATAGTTATATGTAAGTACTCTGTGAAGTGGCTGTAAATGAGAGAAACATTCCACAGAACGTTGAAACTTAAGCAAACTCAAAACAGCTTCAGTAAATAAATGCAATACAATTCGCCATACTGGATAAAACTTAAAGTTGGAAAAACAAATATTCGTCTCAATTTTTTACAATTTTATTCGTTATAATTTGTAATTTTATACAGAGGTTTGTGGTTTACAAGATTGATGTGAAACCGCATCTCTGTAGTACTCTAAACATATAAATTTAACTAAACAAAACTATTACAGGACTCTCTCATTCTGAAAATATTTTTTCTCTTTGTTGAGAGTGAAAAATAATACAGTTACATTCTTGGAGGAGTCTTAGTAACAAATTGCTAAGGCATTTGTCGACGAGAAGCCGAATGAATATTGCTTTCTAATAGATGTTACTACATTCTTTTTTTTTTCTTTCTCTCACTTTGTTAACACAAAAGAATTGAGGGGTTTCAGCGCCCAGGCTTGCCAACATACATTGGAAAACCCTTTCTAGCACATTTAATGGCATGACAATCAGAACACTAAATATCACTTCACAGTTCCAAAATACAACCTAATTTCCGTTCTGATTCATTCCTTATTTCTTAAATGACTCAAAAAGTCCATAATAAAACGAATTATTATTTGCAATTATATTTTATTCATAATGATTTACATTAACCTTCGAAACATCAATGTTTCTAGTAGCCCTACATTCCATTGGATTTAGAAAAAAAAAGATTGATCTCCGTTGTTGACGATTTAAATTTTAAGCAGTTCGACTGCTGTTGACGTACCTATCAAGAACTGATGCAGAAAATCAAGTGAGATAAATTTCAGAAATTTATGATATTTCCAATTTTGAATGCCACTAACTCTAGCAATCATTCTACATTTGGTTCAAGTTCTAAATTATTTATTTATAAGTATAATTTTAATAGGCATAAATGCACTTAATTCATTTCACAATTTAGTATAATGTTGTTTCATTGCGGTAAGAGGTTATACATCTGGATGGTACGTGATGTAGTAAATTAGAGGTATGCACTTTTTTATGTAGAGAGTATCTTGTATAATTTGACGGAAACCCTTTTCCAGGTATAGTTAGATGTCTCTTTGTATAGGTGAATTATACTTGTATAGGTGAAAAATATTTGAATATTCTTTCTCAGAAATATTGTTCAATTAGGAGTGCATCATATAATTGAAATTATGGCAGCTATTTATTGAATCATTCTAAAAATTATTGAAAAATCATGGAGAACAATATAAAAAGAAAGTAACTGTGGTTTGTCGGAAGAGGCAACTACTTTTCTACTCATGAATCCTGATTTAGACCACAGGACTCTACTTTGCATCAAACCACACGAATGGAAATGGCATCCTGAACGTCCTTTTTGAATAAGCAGTCAATATTTTCTGTCTCATTTGGAGGAAGCAACCTCACTGAAGAGATTATACAATACACAATACATGAACATACGAGATAGGTGTAAGCAAACATGATTTATTTTTTTTTTATAGAGAATACGAAGTACATATGTACTTAAAAAGCCTCTACTCTTTAATTATATATTAAATACAACTCAATACGTGTGTGTGTATGTGTTTAAGCACATTGTGTCTCGCAGTCATTTATTATGTTACCAAACTCGATATTTAAACATTCTATGTAAAAGCAAATATCATGTTCGTTAATGACTTGTGGGAGAGTCTGTTTGAAGATGGGAATTTCGAAATATCTGCGTTATTTTTTTTCCATGTTAACACCGCTTAGTTGAAAATAATAGTGTTTCTTAAGTGGTCGTTCAAGCGTACAGTACAATAGATTTCTCGATGATCCGAAATATGGGGTACAATCTGGAAATAAATGGAAAACATTTAAAAAACAGGGAATTTATGCTAGATATAAATTGGACATATTTATAAGGGGTTCACTGATAGTAGAGCGATAAGGTAACCTCCCACAAGTTATCGGGGGAATTCGGTCTGAAGGGATGTCCTCCCTGAAAGAAGTGTCATTATCGTCAATTATACTCATAAATGAGTTGTTGTTCTTTGTATGCACCTGGATTAGCTCCAGTGGCATAAATGTTTTACAAAAAAACAAGTATTAACAAAATAAATTCATGGTTTAATGATCTATAGATTTTTGAGTATTATGATTATTATTATGAATCAGTCAAATGTCCTTCTGCAGTTTAGTGTCTGCTGAATAGGTACCAATATTGTGCTATATTATTCTAATCAGCTGTTTATCCCTGGGGACATTCAAACTATGCATGTTGCATCTAATGCATTTCCGATCAGTTTCTCGTGCCTCCTGCTCTGAGTCATTTCATCCGTAACAACAGGTACAATAACAACAAATAATTAGACTTTTTCTTCACTCCTTCTTCACACTCATTCCCAATCTTTCCACGCTTATTTTCTTCCAGCGTTCTTCAAAGTTACTGTCCTGTTTTAAATGCAATTATTAGTGCATTAGTATTTCTCAAGCACTTTTATCATGTTAGAAGTATTGTCGCCTTCTTACACCACCTTTGCAGATTTCAAGAATAGATATCAAACTTTTTAAATGAATGATATT
Source organism: Riptortus pedestris (assembly GCA_019009955.1). NCBI lineage: Eukaryota > Metazoa > Arthropoda > Insecta > Hemiptera > Alydidae > Riptortus > Riptortus pedestris. Next base: position 60,092,214 of record CM032229.1, read on the forward strand.
TGTATAATATTAAACTATTTATGAAAGTGATTCTTCTTTCTCCTTTTGCATATTATTCTTGAGAGAAATCTGCTCATGACGGTGCTTTTATAAACTTTCTTCTGATCTGATTTTCGTTGATCGTATCTAATAGATGACTAAATTAAAATTACATCATTTATATATATATATATATATATATATATATATATATATATATATATATATATAGAGAGAGAGAGAGAGAGAGAGAGAGAGAGAGAGTGAGAAAGAGAGATAAATGCGTATGTACTCGTATTATATTTTATTGCTTGTTATCAACATTATTAATTTATCCGCTTTCTAGCTCAGTATTAAACTCTTATGTTTATTGGAAAAAAGTAAAGAAAAGTACATGTTAATATTGATTACTGATGATAATGCTAATATCGACTGTCTTCTACACAGACTGGACAAGACCAATACGAAGAAACGTTGACTGTTCAGGCCATGGGCTTCTTAAGTTTTAAGTGACCCTAACTAAAAGAACAATTAGTAGCTGATATTCCTTTCCACCTTAACACTTCCCTCCATATGTTTGCAGAAGACACCGCAGTTCTAACTCCTAACCACGGCCCATTACTTGCCCGTAGCTCCCTTCAAGTACACCTGTCCCTCTTAGAAGCCTGGCAAATGGGAAATTGCGGTAAATACATAAAAATCAATCGAAACAACAATTAGTGGTGAGAGCTCAAGGTGCCTATCAATCATACTTAATTGAGTTTTAATTTACCAAAAATTTCAATTCAGCTACCTAGTGGTGATATTGAGGAATCGCTTGTGACTTTTATTTCAACTACTGAGCGCTGAATCAAACCCACAAAGAAGCAGCTAATTTACACCTCCATAATTCGATCACGATTATCTTTCGGACTTGAACTGTGTTCCAAAACACAATCTAAATCTTGTGAAATTCTTAAAATCCACCGAAAAATTACCAACACTCCATTTTATGTATACAACTTATCTCTCAACAAAAGCACTTTTGTCCAATCTGAAGCCATATTCCTTTTTTACACCGAAAATAATTGCTGTATCTGACACACTAATTGTACAATGAAAACAATATTGGGAATTTAAGCTTGGAATGAAGTTTTTAATGATATAAAAACGTATTAGCAGATTTCCCTAAGTTCTGAGTTCGTCTTTACCTAGTTGGATCAATTGAAGAAATTTTTCGAAAATCGCGGCATGAGTACAGGCAACATAGCTGATTTCCCTTAAATTTATTCTCCTAAAAAGGTATTGTTAAACTTTTTCTTCGGAAAAATTTTAAAAGAAATTCACATTGTCCCAAATTCAGCAAATCAGTTCCTATGGGCTTCTTTAGTTAATCTCATCAAATCAAGGAGCAACAACAACAATTTCCCAGTAACTATAATGGGAAATTAAACAGCTCAGAAGCCCAGATTATAAGAGCGTAAAGATTGAAGGATGAAGAGAGATGATCATAGAGCATTGCTTTATACAATGTTAATTCGTTCCAGCTACTGTTCTCTAGTTCTGATCCGTCATGGTACTACGGGCAGAGACAGCCGTCCTTCCAGCAACAGCTTACAAACCTAACCCATTCATGGACATAAATCTAACTCCCACCGTTTTATATTTTTCGACATTGGACATGAAGCACTAATAGTCCGCCGCGCATATGGTGGGTAAACTAAGCAGGTTTCCAAAGTGCTGGACGGGCTCTTTGATATTTTCATCTGAAATTCAATTTTCTATTTCTTCACTACTAAGAAGCCTATATAGTCACTTCAAATATAAGATGAACATGATATGATGTTTATACCTACAATTGCTGAAAGTGAAATTTCCATGAGGAGATACGAGAGTTTATGTAAGACTGAAAACAAAAGATACAAATAAAACCCCCTAAGTATTCAAATTGGTGGGAAAAAAAAATTTCATATAGTAAAACTAAATTATTAATAAGGTTGGCTATTTGAAATTTTTCAATCCGACTCAAAATAATGGAGATATTTCGATTTTTTTTTTTTAGTTATTTGAACACCTACTAAACCTTCGCCTTCTTCTGGTACAATTACGACAATTAACAAATGTTCTCTACAATCATTATTGATGACGTCACAACGAACATATTTGACGTAGCTCGCATAATAAAGATTCGCTAAAAAACATATCTGACATTTATGCCAAGAATTAGATTTTTTCAATCACGTGTGAGTAAAGGGGTTGGTCTTAATCTCACTTGAGTTACTCGCTTGGTTCGATTGGGTAATAGGAATTTATTTAGTGACTCATTTAGTGAAAAGCCTTAGCCCCACACTGGATAGAAGTAGATGTTAACCTATAGTTAACCCATACCAATTAGTGTTAGTAGCAATAACTGCACGTTAATTGATAAATAATAAAAACTTATAAACCAAATTTTGCTAATAGGTCGGACGCCTCCGTCATAGGTTATTCTTACTTTATAAAAGGTTTTTGATTTGACCAAAAGCAATCATCAAATATTTCCCTCAGCTAAGGTGTTTATAACAGACATTCAGTTAACACCAGATGAATACCATGATCTATACACCACAAACAGGTCATTTGGTTTCCAAACCTAATGATTGTTTGGTGTCATTCATTGGTTCATTAAATTCCTCTGTAAATCACTAACTTCATTAGTGAATAACTGAGTCACGAAATTTCCCAAAATCCTCAGTTGAATTTGAATTCCTATGGTGAAGCTTGCTTTGGTTAATAATGTTGGCTGCATAGTAAAATTTTATTAGATTTATAGATTTTTATATCAGCAGTTAGTGAAATGTTGTAGTGAACTTTGAACTTTAATGAACACTTCATTTAGATGATTCCTGATTTTAACGATAGTTGGTTGCACTGGGTATATTATTTGAGCACGGTAATTAATTTCCCGCCCACGATGTGAATCGGGAGAGTTTGTCCAGAACGCCATCTACCAATCTCCAATATGCAATTAGTTTTGGGCTTGCGAGGGAGTAATCACTCTCAGGGACCTATCTAACTGAACTAACCCAATACAAACTTCAGGGAACTGTATACAAAAATGTTTAAAATAAAGAATAAATCTCATTAAATTGTTTAAATATTCTAAAGAAAATTAAGATAGGATTTTGTCAGGTGTTCATTGAATAATGCAAAATTTTAAATAAATATAGTCAAGCTTAAGCATTAAGGATCTAATTGTTGTCTTCTATTTTCCAAGGAACCCGCCACAGCACACATGCTCTCACAGATCACAGATATTTTTACTACCCATCAGGTTCCATAAAAAAAGAATAGAATATACATCTCTATCACAGATGATTGGGGAATGCCTTGAAACAAATTAATTTATGATGCACGTCCAAATCCAGCCTCCATAATGAATATGATCTGGAATCAGTAAAAATATCACTTCATATTATAGAACAACCAGATTTAAAATGATAATATAGATTTGTTTGTTTTATGGTGCATGTGCAAATAGTTAATTTTAACTTAGTTTTATCACTAAAACATAAAATAAATATAAGCACCAAAATCAATGAGTCAAGAATCGTCATAAATGATGACATGTCTAAGTGATGATATTTTCTTAAAGATGTTTCACAAGGACCTCATTCAAAATTTACCACTGTAATCACCGAGTAATTGGCCATTTTTCATGTCATATCAAATAAAGCCCCTTCAAAAAATAGCTAATATCATATATATTAGCGAAATATAGCTAATAAAAGTTTGCATATATATGTTGAACGAAATTTATTTTAAAGTTGTAATTAATACGAGAACATTTGGGTTAATTCAATATTCATACTGAAGTTACACAAACGGTTGTGGATTATGGACACAGATGCAAGGCCAACAATAAAGATTAGTGTCCATTAAGTGATCACTGAAAGGAATGAATGTAATTGTATCTTACTTTGAACATTTTTTTAAGGCACGGAAGGTTATGAAGTAGTTTCCAAAAAGGAGACGCTTGTATGTGAACAAACAAGAAGTGAGTAGCGTAAATAAAGCATTAAACGAGAGAGGAACCTGAGCCAGAGGGAGTTTCCATTTACCCTATCTTGTTGGCAGATCTTCTATCTCGGGGAAACTTTTCAAACATCACTGGCAGCAGGCTCAACTCGGCCCTGATTTCAGACTCTTATCCGATCATAAGGACAACGCCACAAGTGGGGGCGTCCCTTAAAATTTATTATAAAGAACTTCTTTATTGCTCAGTTTAGATAAGAAATTAACATGTTTCCCTCCAAAGAGCAGTTATTGACGCGCGTGAATCTCACTGTTAAATGCAAAGGAATTGTATTTATGTAATCTGATATGAGGGTTTGCATCGGATTTAGACTTGGTACACATGCTCAAAGTATTTCTTAATATTGTGCTCATGATTGGATAAAACTAACTAGTGGTTAAGAAAAATCGCTCTTAGAGTCATAGGATATTTTTAATAATTCGGGAGAGAACAGAACGTGCGATGGCGGTATATGAGTGTCACTACAGCTGGTTAGGAAAGCTGCTTATTTTATACAGCAGTAAAAAACTTTTCTTTTATTTCCCATTTGTTACTTCATTCATATGTCTTATATGTGTAAACAAGAAGATAATTAAATTTTTTTCATGTGTATCAAAACGACAACTTTTAAATATTTAAACGGAATTCAAGTAATTATGAAACTCCAAATTGGTGATGTTTTACACGTTTTAATAAATTTATTATTTAATTGGAACCTCTTTATAACTTTTGCCTGAAATAGGAATTACTGAATGAGAAAACCGAAAGGTTCTTTAAGAAATACTTTTCTGTGTAACCACAAATGAGAAGAAAATAATATTAAAAAGAGCTTGAACTCTTTTTAAACGAGACTATTTGTTTTACTTTCTCTTGTAAAAGTCAAAGAACACTTGATCTTTTATTCCATTTTTCATTTCAAGTAATTTAGAGGAAAGAAATATTCAACAGTTAAATCTGCCCCTCCAATTATCCCTTCTTTGTAGAATATTGAAAAAGCCTGTGCTTTTTATCTTCACCATCTTTAGCAAAGGTTTTTCTTGCTCCCATTCATTATTAATTTATATAATAACGCAAAATACACAGTTAATTATTTTCAGCAGTTCTTTTATCGTACCTTATAACTAATAATTATTATTAATGGTGTATAATTAGTATTATAAATGGTGTTTATATACATTGATATCCAGTTGTTGTAATGTAATGTGCTAATGGTTAAAGAATATGGAAGGATAATTTTGTTCTATTGTCATGTTTACTTAGACGTATTGTCATGTACGTGATAAACGTGATAAGTATTTTAAAAAAAGATATGACAGAGAAATAATAAAGGTATTGTAGCACAAAGTGGATACTTCTATAACAGGATCCTGAAATGCTTACGTTCGGAGTAAATGGCAAAACATTGTTGATCATTGTGTACATTTGGCTATGAACAAGGATTGTCTTTGCTAAAATCCAGTCAAAAAAGCTCACGATCATAAAATGTTCACAATCGTCTAAGAAACTTATACAGAGTCAAACCAGCACCTAGTAGCTTTAAAAATCTCTACCATTCACAAGAATCGCTTATTTTTCCGTTCCAATTAGGTTACTTTTTAAAGTTCGATGCAACTAAAGGCTAAAGCGGCCAGTACATATATCTTTTTCTCATGGGCTGTAAGAACGTAGGTAAGACTACCTTTGTTGTCTTTACTACATCACCACATGAAGAGCCAGGACCTGTCACAGGGTGGGACTCCTCTACCGTATTGTGGCAGGATAGCAGACCAAAGATAGCTTCTTATTTATTCATGTAGCAAACCAATTGCAAAACATGCTGAGCATGCAACAGCCCAAGAAATAGATGTCTAGCCTCTAAGCCCGGCAACTACACAACCAAAAAACTAAGCAAATTTCTCACATTCTGCAACATGTTACTCAATAATCTCAGCCCACCATCTATTCTTAATTTCTCGCATAGAAAGAGGCCTATGTAAACCTGCAATAAATATATAATGTATGCTGAACCTGAGCTATTTAGCGACATAGGTACTTAAATCGAAAATCGGATGAGTATAAGTGGGGGTTCACTAAAAGCTGACGCAACAAAATACAAATAACTTGATGACTTTTCGGATTAGAGAAAATATGCATAAAACAATGAATGAAATAAAATTTTCAATAAGATTGGGTAAACAAAATATTTTGATTCGACTCCTAATAATGGATTTATTTTTCAAATTTTAAATTTTTTCTTCCTATAACCTCCACTCCCTCCTCTTCCCTGGCTGATTTCAGCCATGACCTAACATCGAGTACGATATTTATAAAAATAAATAATGTGGTGTGTGTGTGTGTGTGTGTGTATTTTCGTAATTTTGTAAGATCTGTTGACATTTGAAGACATTTTTCGATAATCGCGTCATAAGTTCCACTTCCAATAGCTGATTTCCCTTAAGAGAAATCTGTTAATAAAATTTAGTTTCCTACTCCCGAGCTCCAGCCCGACATCTGCTGGATAAGTATGAAAATCCATCCTCCCGAGCATCTCTGCAATCAATGTTATAAATATGCAGAGAGTTTATGAACGAGGAAAGCGTGTTTGTTACTAAACTGACGTCACTCAAAGAGAATTGGAATTGTTCTGATATTATATTACGGTATTGCAGTCATGGGGTAAATTCCAATGTGGGCACGCCTTTACGCAAGAATGCAGAGCCTATATCTAAATTCTCGTATATATAGCAGTTACGCACCCCCGTTCCTGCTCATATAATTCCAATTATGTTTGAAATTGTTATTTCTCCAAAATTAACCCCTGCCCATTTCAGGTGAATTATTAATAGGCAGCGGCGCAAGGTGCGACAATCCACAAGTTATATTTATGGTGAGTCTCATTTTCCAGTGAATTATCCTAATTAAAAACATATAAGACTATTAAGAGAGAGGAACTATTGTAGGCATTTTCATCTATTGTAGGCATATACATGTATGACATATTAATATCTAAGTATACTAATAATTAACAATATGAGGATATATAATTTCCGCCCTACGGTTGTTGTACTGCGATGTATTTAAAGGACAAAATAAAATGATGTTAATTTATATATTTGATTATATGTTTTTATCAATACAAATTATTTCATAGAAGGGATTCCAAATATCATGTTTCTTATAACATTTTATGTAATACTTACGATCACAATGGCATGCTATGTATCAGAAATGTCCTCCACCATGGTCTCCCAATTTACATGCATCTTCATCTATCAGCCTCCTTAGGCCCCTTTCTCCGAAAAAAAGTTTGCCGTCTGGTCGAAAATATTGTAGGATCCTCTCATTTTCTACTGTTAAAAAGTCCTTCGCGCATGCCTGCTTAAACTAAGCAGATTTCCCACGTGATGTTTTACAATAGTTAAATCTACATACTGATAGCATATTACACCACCGTGTTTGTTATCATTAAGTGAATAATGCAAACGGTAATGAGAAATTTTTCAGTCTATTTACATTTTAAAAACCTCCCCAACGGAAAGATACTTAGTTGTAAACATACAACATTGTGGTCAGCCAAAATCTCAGAACTGATTAGATAGATATAAATATTCTGGATCGGAAAGAAAAACAATTAATGAAATATATCTAAATATAACATATTAATTTTATTGAAAACTATTTCACCAATTCTTTGACTTCCTTTCACTTTACCACAAAAAAGTAGAATAAAAAGAAAATGTCTTCCTCCGCAACTATGTTATTTTGTTATCTATTCGGTGACTAAATTTGTGATGTTAGATGACCTGCTTCTACGAGTGCTGGAATCTAGAGAAAAATGAATTACGTTTAAAAAATACTTCATATCTCTTTGAGTTGGAGTACCTGATATATGTCTTTAATACCTGCTAAAACCTTAACAGAGAAACAGGAGAATATTCAGTACGAAAATAACTTACTAAATGTTAGGTTTTCACCATGTAACCATTTTCCCATTCAGTTCAACAATGAAGTATTAGCATATTTTCGATCATGCTGAAATGTTTTCTTATTGAAAATGTCACGATCATCATTTGAAATCCTGTTGGTTTCATCAGAACGTCCTGATGTAATGTCACTTATTCAACACAAATTAAATGCACCGCTTTTGGTTGTACATCTGTGTAAGCCGTATTGAATAGTAGGTTTATTTTCTTTAAAACTATTTGATCCAATCTACCAGATGAGCCAATGCATTTCCAATGAAAAATGTTTTCAAAACATTTCCTCTAATAAAACTTAATTTGTTCAGTTATTTTATGGAATATATTAATAATAATTATATTCATAACAAAATGAGATGAGAAGAAACCGAAATGTAGCTTTCTCTGCTCTATGTCTGTCTGTATTTTTTTACTTAGTTTTTTTATTATTGAAGAAAAAAAGCAGCCCGTTAATCTGGATTGTAAAATGAGCTTGTCCAAAGCAGGTATAAGCCCCATTAAGTATTAGAAGGGCTAGTGGGCCGGTAGATCTGAATCGGTTACCTGAGTCACTACCTACCTCCGTTATGATCGATCCTGGCCTTGGGTTGGAGGATTTTGTAAAGGTCCAGGACAACTTCTTATTTTCTAACTAAGGTAATGACAAATGCCCTTATTATTAATTAATTAAATGCCCCATTATTAAATATTCTTTCAATATCGTCATTATCCCACATAAGAAAAAGGATACAGGTCTTTTCAAGTGTTTCATGGCTTTTTTACAAATAAAGAATTTGATTTTGAGTAAGATGATTTTAAAACACCCATTCTCTTTACATGTACATGGAAGCTGTTTATGGGACCATGAAAACGTATTCCCATAAGCAGAATTCTAGCGCTCCTTAAAAAAATTGTGACGTTCAAAACAAGACCTCCTGTAAAAGCCTATTAATCCATTTTCCTAGCTCATAACTGAGAATTTAGTATTGTAGTCAATCGGTATTTAGTGAATATTTACAGTCAAACGAAAAATCTTCTGTGCCAGCCCTTTTGTCTCTTAGCTGGCACCATGTTTATTCAATAAAATAAATGCTAAAAATAAATAAAACATCTCAACGAATCAACAATTAATTGATAGACCAAAACGTGTTGAGATATTTATTGGATGTAAAACCTGGAAACATCGTGTATTTCTGTTAATAATTTATCTTTACATTTCCATTAACCTTAAACCACTATTATTATACTAACGGAAGGAGACAAACTACGAGTTGACTACACGTTTAATATCGGTACTAGTGTGTTAATTTCTACTGATACCATTGATGTTAATTAGGTTACTTACGTGAAATAAGAACTGTCAATAAAGGCATCTATCTGGGTAAGAATAGCATTTCACTCAGGTCTATGCAAAGTCCTTAGTAAATAAAAAACATCGTTTGAATTTTAAAAAAATATAGAGGACGTGCATATTTCTTTCAAAAAGCTATTGGAGCTTTCTATGTAGATTTTAATTTTACTTAATAATATTTAATTATTAAAAGCTACTTTCAAGTGCCTAAGAAAATCAGCATACTAAAAAAAATAACCTAAAAAGGGGGTGCTCAACTCTGGGAGACGGTCAGATATTTGAGTTGGAACATCATAAGAAGTTTTAAAGTATAAGCTTCTTATCTTCCTCTATCTTTTAATGTTCAAAACTTCTCAATCTGTAGTGATGCTTATAAAACAAGTATTCTAACGTCTGAACATCTGTGTATTATTCATCTTGTCCAAGCAGTATTTTTGTTTTACCATATTCCATTAAGAGGTGTCTAATACGGCGTAAATGTATCTAACTTTTAAACAGCTTGAAAATGATAAAAAAAATTGGTTTAAGACAAGATGGTTCTGGGGTGGCAAATTGTTTGTATATAAAGAGTTTCTAAAGTCCCGGAGAGAATAAACACGGTAGAAGAAAAGGTTGAAGACTCATCAAAGGGAAAACACGAAAGGTCACGAAGAACTCATTTCATCTCGAGTACTTGAAGATGAATTCTTATGGCTCAAGTTACAAACAGCAGTAATTACAGCGGCTTTTACAGCTGAATCTGTTTTTTAGGGAAAGTTCAGGTAATTATTTCAATCTTCAACACCGGTGGAATCGTTATGGTGAAATAATAAATGATTCATAGACTTCCAACTTACACAGATGGTGTCTTAAAAATGTTCTTGCTTGAAATACTACGTACTTATCCTTGGTGTATTGACGAGTCGAAAATGATTACGTCGCAAAGATTGTGTCATATGGCTATCATAACTCACCTTTAATCTACTGTTTCTCCCTTAGTAAAAATGAACTTGAATACATATGTTGCATTTCAGCTGATCACAGCTCATTTCCTAAAAACTGTGCTATTAGTAGGACTGTTAAGTACTGAAAAATGCTAATGAAAAAAAAAAAAAACCTATAATATTCGACAAACATCAAAACCTATTGATGACAACACAATAAAATATATTAAAAAAAAACATTAACACTCCAATACACGCGCGTCATCTCACAGATGACCAGTTCTGTTTTTTCGTCATAAGTTTGATGGAGGGAGGAGAGCCTGGTCCCCCGCCCTAGTATTCCTCAAGCTCGCCTAGCTCGACAGTTCAGTTGCCGGTGAGTGTGCAGTTTGCGCGTGTTTTGGCCGAGAGAATCTCACAGATGACACGCGTGTAAAAATGTAAGTTTTTCATAATGCCCGATTTCGATGTTGCTGGTATCTACAGCCAAGCCATCAGTCTGGGAAATGGACAAAACGTGCCAACTCGCCGACTTTTCCTTCAAATGAACTCATCAGAGATCAGTTGATTATGCGAGTGCAGCTCAGCAATTTGCCAGCCACCATGACCTCACGTCTTTGAGAACTCCTTCCCAATGATCAAATACCACCACGAGCTTCAAGCAACTCAGCAGCTACTGATGCTGGTGGACGCCAGCGCTGCGGATTTTTCTTGGAAAATAAAACAAAACGATACACCAAATATTCTTGCAAGGAATGTGGCCAATATTTATGTCTGCAACACTGAGCCTTTTCTTGTGCTGATGGATGTAACGTGGGTGTGGGTAATGAAAGTGATTCAGAGTGAAATTTAAGTTTAATTTTTTAAAAGCAAAGGTTCTTGGTTTCTTTAGTATTTTTTTTTATTGGTCATTTCCATTTGTTTGAGTAACTTTCCAAGTTCTAGAAATCTAGAGGCTCAATTGTCAATGTGTTCATACATTTTACATTATTATTATGTTCTCTGAAACTATCTTACAAGACTGATAAGAGTTGGGTTCCTAGGTTTACTAGTTGATTTACCTTTTGCAAGCCAGTAATAAGGAATAAAATTAAAACTAAGCTACCGTGGCAACTGTGTTAAAAAATTTAACATTTTTGAAGATTTATATGCAGATAATTTTTTTCAAATACAAATTTATGAACATTTATGAACTTTTTCATTTATCTATGCACCATTATTCCTGCAAAATTGCGAAAAAAACAATTATATTATTCACTTTTGACAAATAAGTGAACAGTCATCTGACAGATGACACGCGTGTATTTATGTCTCACTAGGGGGCGCGTGTATTAACACTCCAGTTAATCAACCAATTTTTCTCTGTATTATCTAACAAAATATATATTATACTAAAGGCCTGGACAGACATCGGGGTTTGAGACGGCAGCCTGCTCAATTCAAACTAGCATAGCTTTGAACCGCACATAAAAAGTCCTACCCTGAAAGCAGACGAATATATTTTTATAGTTCGGGGACTGGACTTTTATGAAAACCTTGCTGATGAACTCCCACCAACCATAAAAGATATATTTTATGAAACAGGTCTCCCAGTTCCATTAGCTGGAAAAGTAAAAAAGTTATAGTATATTATTTGCCCAATAAAAAATGTCCGGCTGAGGAAAATATGAGGTTGGTCAGTAGAGCCTGAATCTGAAGAGATTTTGCTAAGTACGCAAAAACTAAACTTACATAGTTTATGGTAAACTCAATTATCTTGTTACATTATTCGTACAAGCATATTATCGAATAAGAGTGGATAAATTTACTGGTTGGACAGGAAATGATTATGCCCTAAGTTCCAATATCAGGAGCGGCACTTTAAATGTTTTAAGCCGCACTGTACACGAACTTCCCAACCTGTTTCCTAGAGTATCGCAGGCAGTTAAAGTAACATAATGTTACCAATTACATTACTAATTGGTATCTGAGAGAAAGTGTGTGTGTGTGTGTGTGTGTGTGTGAGAGAGAGAGAGAGAGAGAGAGAGAGAGAGAGAGAGAGAGAGAGAGAGAGAACAAAAATGTAAAATAAATTTTTAAACATGTGTCTTGGACCTATTCATTCCATATACTCATCATTCCAGGATTTAATTGCGAAATCAATAGTTTTACACAGTTTTAATTTAATATTTCTCAATTTTATTTCGCTTTATTTTATTTTAAGTTGGATTAACTTATTAGACATTTTTCTTTATTTTAACATTTTAAATTTCTGAATTAAAATAAATGATACTGTTTTCGGAGCTCATCAAATAAATATTGGTGTATGAGTGAAATGAGATGTAGTGGCTCTGTAAGTATATATACTTCATGAGGATTTAGTAACAAAAATAAGCAAAGTACTTATTTTTAAAAAAAAAACCAAACAGGACATTTCTATAGTTTACCTGAAAAGCAATGAGTAGTTTAATTGTTGCATAAATGAAATGAACTATATGAACATACAATTCTAAAGTCGTTGGAACATTTATAGAACTCCCGTGATGCTCCTATCCTCCATTCATAAAAAAAAATATTTGTTTTACAATTTAAAAAAAAATTGGATGATCGAGTAACGCTTCTTCGTGTTTCTTTTACTATAAAAATGAAATCCCATTTACTTTCAATACATAAAATTGCAAATACAGAAACTCAGTCATAAGAAACTTACATACATTAATTATGCATTAGGTATTGCATACCAATCTACAATAAAATCTTTTCTTTTTCAGTCCTATTATTTTTCAGCCTACATGATTTATGACGTTTCAAGTCCTAGAACCCCCTCATTTTGGCATTAGGAAAGTACGCTACTAAATTTTACTATTCGTCGCTGATAATTAATATCCAGTTATGGATGCTAGACTGTAAACAAAAAAAGATAGAAGCGATAATTAATTCGTTGGTACTAGTAAAGCTACTCTGCAGCTCCGAAACCAGATACAATGAGCCAATGATGAAGCAATCCTATAAATGCAACGGCACGATCCGTGCAACCGATATCCAATCATCCCAAGGAAATGAGATGAAGGCATTCCCATTCATTGATACTCTAATTAATTTCTGCTCATTACCGTGTGTGATTGTGTGTGTCTCCGTCGAGACAATGGTTCGTATTGCCAATCAGACGGTTGGATTGGCTGTCAAGGCCTTAACCAAGAATTTTATCAACACTATTTCCTCTCAGTATACAAAAAAATGTGTGTTTGTGTGTGTGTGTGTTTGTGTTTGTGAGAGAGAGAGAGTGAGTGAGAGAGTAGAGATATGGGAGAGAGAGATAGAGATAGAGAGGTGAGGTGAGAGAGAGAGAGAGAGAGAGAGAGAGAGAGAGAGAGAGAAGAGAAAGGGGAGAGAGAGAGAGAGGGGAGAGAGAGAGAGAGAGAGAGAGAGAGAGAGAGAGAGAGAGAGAGAGAGTGAGAGAGATCCTAGTCCAAAAGGCGGAAGAGGCATATTTATTACGCTCTTGAAATTATACTACTAACTCTTAATTCTGCATTCTATTAAGTGATGGACTCTGGAGTTGGTGTTCTATGGGAACTACAAGAAGACATAACGCTTTGATTCTTAATTTCATGATTACTTTTATTAGACAGAATTTCCATAAGCAGAACCATTGTTATTTGAGGTTGAACAATTTGCTCGAGGTAAAAAGTAAAATTAGAAAACCCCTTTTATTATGCTTTGTACTGAGGAACCGTATAGCTCTAATGTTCCTGATAAAAGCAATACCCTACAGTTATTGTTATATGCAGACTGCTCTATCTTTATTATTTAGTAAAACCTTGAATTTTAGCTTTAGTAAACACCGTCTCCTATCATCAGATTTATCTTAAGTACCAGTGAATATATGTCATAACCATGCAAAATGACTAGTCTGGTATACGTAGAACTCTTACAAAGAGAGAAATAGAGAATAATAACGCTAGATGACGACAATTGTGTCATTCAATCCAGGACGTGTGGGGAAATTTCTTTCTTATTCATAACCAATGCAGCGCGGACGTTTTTTTTCCAGAGCACGATGTTATTATTAATAATACTTTGGAACAGTGTCTATAAAATTTATTCCTGGCAAATATTTTTTAAGGCAAATGTGATTATTACTCTATTCGACCTTGGACATGGTAACTACAGTACGTAGCACTTCTATTATCACACCACACTAGTCTGTCCCAGGAAACGGATAGAACTCCGAAAACGAAACCCATTAAAAAAAATAAAGAAGTCAGAGGGTGACATTTCTGAGATTCAAACATAGATAATAAATATGATTTAAGATTCCTTATCACTGAACTTCTGTCACCTTCTGTGTAATTAAAAAGTATATTAAATTAGAAATATCCATTAGAAGAGTCTATTCGGAGTTGGTCCAGTTCATTTTAGAATACATGAATGGCCATCTTAAATAGGGAAAATTAGACCTCCTACATCCCAACTATCTCAGCATTTACTTAAAAAGAGAAAAATGGTTCCGTGCTCATCCAGATTACACAACTGCAATTTTCATTCTTTTTTGTCTTATTGCCTACATTCTTATTCATTACTTCAAATTTAGCCTAGTTTCGTGGAATATATAGGGAATATGTTGATATTTTTAATGTTCGCGCAAGACTTACTAATTATTTCGTGGATTTGTTTGGTAATGTCATAGTCAGCAGCGAGGTTGCCTTATTTTACCACTTTTTGTACCTCGTTGGCATAACAATAACTAAATCACTAGTGGTGTTGTGTGGAAACTATAAGTCTTTGTTTTAGCCCATCCATGGAGAAGTATGCGTGATATAAATTCCTTTTTAGGAGGTAATTACATTAATGAAACTAGAAGATAACATCAGCACTGTGTCAGGTGCTATTTAATCCTATTTTCATCCGTGCTAATTTATTGCATGTTGTCTAATGAGAACTGCATACATATTCGTTTAATAAAAAGAATACATTATGAACTACGACGTATAAAAACAAAATAAAATAAGACAGAATATTACTTACTGCTACTCAGTGAGAGTAAGCTGATTGTTGAAATACTTTCTTCTTCTCCGTCACTGGACAAATTTTTAAAATTATTCAAACGACTTGGTTCACGCCTCAATAACTCTTATTACTTCCAATTTTTTTTTAAAATTTTAAAACAACATAATAGTTGTAGTTGTCTGTTGAGATTATAGCAATACTTTATTTAAAACTGCAATACCTAGTTTGCTTTCGCTGTATGTTTTTTTTAGAATATTCTTCCTAGCAGATTTTTTGTATCAGAGATAGATGACTTCTAGGTGATTCCGGATTAGACAGGAGAAGAGAAATATGGATTCATTGGTCACACTAGGCATATTATCAGAAATTGCGTTCATCAGAATAATGAAATATATAACAACTTCTATTGATCCAGACAATGGGCCCTACCGGAGCTCTAACTGATATTATTTTCTTCCTTCGGGCCACGCAAACTAAGATTTGCACAGGTTGAAGTCACAAAATAAAAGCTGCAAGCACAAATCAGCTTCTATAAAAAATATTCCAATTTTTTTTTTTCGGTTTTTCTTGGAAACATACTAAGTAGCTTGTGTTGAGTGTTGTCTTCCAGGACCACATAGACTGACAGGGACTTGAATAAATATTTTCTTGTCTATATATATATTCTTATAACTTATATTATTTCCACAAATCTTACTAATGTGCATTTATTGTATTTTTATTAATTATAAAAAATATTTCTGCTAGTGGTGTATTACATGCATTAGAAAATAAATTATTTTATAGCCAATCCTTAACTGAGTTAAACTATTTCATGTTTTCTAAGCAGAAGTAAACCATGGCTTGACTTTGGGTTTTATTTTCCTTAGCTTATTTTAATCTCTATCAAACTAGGTTTTGACATTTTGCCCATATATGATTTTGCAAAGATGTAAATACTAGGACGAAACCCGCTCTCAGCATGAGTACCGATAACCTCATTTCAATAATATCACAATGATTTTCCATTCATACCAATTGCTAAAGATTCCTGGTGCTAGTAATGTCTTAAATATATCTATTTTAAGGGGATGATGGGCAAAGATATTGCTTAAACCATGGAGATCTGAATAAAATAGTCTTCAGGTCTATTGTTATTTAATGTTTTCAAGCATCCTAATATTTATGCTTAACGGGAACTGATTACTTTGAAAAAGCAGAACATTTTTCTTTCATAATTACATGTCCAGCTCTTGTAAATACTACAGAATATAAATGCAGCATTTTTCAATCTGGACAATGGCCACTTGAAGGCCTAATCCAAATCCTCAATTAAGTTAAGTTTACATAATAATAACGAGGGTCCATGGTCTTCGTTGGCCGAGCTATAAATAGGTACCCTACTATTATGTCTCATGTTAACTGAATAATTAAGTAGTGTTATTTCCTGGGTTTAGGTTCCATGCTATAAGATGCGAACTACAGCAAAAGCCCACTTCTTAACGCGAAATCCTCTGTCTGGAGGGTTTTATATAACTTTTCGTCTTTTTTATAAAAATAAGGAAATAAATAAATTAATAAATAGTATGCAAAATTTTCCTCATATATTTTGTTAGAGAGGGAATGGTAACCCCTTCTTATAAAAATGTTAGAATGAAATACACTCTTTCTACGTCGGATGCCTTTGCATATAAAGCAGCCAAAAGAGGTAAAAAATAAAGTAAAGTCCTTCAACAAGAACGTTTCTGGGCTTAATTTATTTGTAATCCGGGGGATTCTTTTGGTGTTGGAGGGTAATATTTATCCAAGCCTCTTTTCCATATTCAGTAGGAACACTTCACACTCTCCGCATTGAACAATGTTTGTTCTGTTCCACCAATTCCAGCTTAGACCCTTCAATTTTTTTCTCTCGCTCCCAAGCAAATAATGCCTTGTAATTCTCAAAAAGTTATATCACTTTTAATCTAATATTATTTCTTTAGTAAGCAATGATTTTGTTAAAATCCTTCAAATCCTTTACAGACTGTGATTCGATTTCTAGCTTGAATACTTTGTTTTATTTAATAAAAAACTATCGACGGTAACCTATTTTACTTTAGAGAGCAGCGTCACAAGTACATGGCGTGTTTTCGCGTTGCCTACTGCTTGAAGCAAGCTAACATGGAGGCAACAAGAAGACCGGCGTTCTTTATTTATTTCATTTAAACTACTAAACTCAAGTCTAAGTTCATAAATAGTCAATTTCATTTTGTATATAAGTGGTACAGCAAATTAGTATAAAATATTTCCTCTTTATCATAGAGATCTACAAATTATGTTCTATACCATGTTCGGGTCCAGCTCAAAAGAATGTAGATATTTTTGATATTCTTGGTTGACCTCGCTTACTTACTCTCACTAAGAATTCCAGTACGCCACCACCTGGAAATTTGTCTCTACTCCACTGAAATCTAAAAACATAAATTTCACATTTATTTTTAAATCGTAGCTGTTTGTTAAGACCAAGTCTCAATCAGAATGCTGAGTTATTGAACATAGTGAGTGGAGACGTTAATTATGGGCTTCACATGTCTGCAGCGGCGTGCATATATTTCTTTATTTTTGTAATTTATATTCCTATAATTTTTCCTACAATATTCTTATTTACTAACTATCTTAAACTGATGGACATAATGAGTGATAAAATGTCCATCAGAAATAATAATTATAACGAGTAATTATTATAAATTATAATAATAATGATTAATTATTAAAATAAAACTGGATCCCTTTGGACTCGCAAGAGAAAAAAACAGCCTAATCCACTTGTAAATTTAAAATAAGAAAGAAGTTTGAATGGAAATTTCGTAATAATATTTCCCCATCTTTGTTAAAAGGGAAAAAGTTTCGTTTATTTTCTTGTTTAACCGAAAAATATTATACTTTCAAATATTAAAATTGTGAGTACAAGAGGAAATAATTAATCATTGTGGGGGCAGAGTACGATTTGAAAAGCGTGCTAAACAAAATTTCTTGAATAAACGCAACTTAGTTTAACTTAACATGGAATAAAAAATAAATTCTCCTGAACTCAATCAACTTGTCAATCAAACACGAAGTATCTAGAAAATTTTTTGAGCGGTTATAATTAAGGGCAGAGGCTCTGGTAACCCGTTGGTCTTCATAAACGCGGTAAAACTAGATTCATGGATTCAATTCCCGTAGGAATTATTGCAATTTATTTAGTGGGGAACTCACTAAATATAACCTCTTAGTCCCATTCCAGCAGGAAAAGATTTGTGGCCTATAGATAACCCGTCCCAATTAACCTCAATAGCTCAAAGTGAGCGTAATAAATAATGTTTGATTTCCATTAAGGAGATAATTAAGAACCAACTCTTAAATAACTGAGTTATTAAGAAACGTTATATAGCATAAATAAATACATTTAAAATAAGGAAATTGCAACAACTCCGTGTAATAATATTAGTAACACGAAACGTAGTTTTGTTTTGACTATTGAGTAGGCACTTTAGAAAGAGGAAGGCATTTAAGACAGAGAATAATTGAAAACAATTCTTACATACGAGAAAATTAGATAAATGTTAATCAAATTAATCATTAAAATGAAATATTTTCAAACTGAAGCACAATAGCAAAATACAGCTCAGTCAACTTGTACTCGATGTTTCTAACAGCATCATTTAATTAAATTAGTAAAAATAAATCTTCAAATGGAAGATAAATGCCCACTAGGTTATAAAAGCAGTATATAAAATAAAATTGTATAAACCGTATATTAATTTAATAAAAATATTAATCATAATCTTTTGGGTTTTATCCTGGTATAACAACTACATGGAAAGAAGAAATCAAATATGTTTTCAGGAGAATCATAGATGAAAATGCGGCAAGAATACACTAAGAGTTTACCATTTGTAACAAAAGAAACATTTATAATAAAATAATAATATATAATAAAATAGTTCGACTGTTCAAGAAAAAGTCCTCACAAATAATAATTAACATTTCCAAATTTCTGAATCAAAGTGTTCCATAGAGTATACTAGATATCCTAGCATTAGTAATCTTCGTAATACGTATTCCCACAGATCACCCTCAAAATCTTACTCGCTTACTATTAAACCAGTTTTTATAATTAGCAGACTTCATTTTCTTTTGTAGTTGCCTGTTATAATTTTAAGAGTTAAACCCTAGCCTTTAATATTACTCATTTCACTAGGGTAGATCTGCTCTATAACTAATATTTGAAAAGAGTGGGAAGAAGTTTGAGTCTAGTTGAGCGACCTCAAAAGGATTGAAAGAATGATCGTGAGAAGAACTTAAGGAGCTGAGTGTGTTAGCGTATATTGGCGAAGGAGAACACAGCTCTAGCTAAAAGACCTATAAAAGGATTTAGATATGGTCGATGGTATATTATGTTTTCCCGAGTACGATGGGCAGGCCACTTCATCAGGATGAATCTTGAGAAAATCCCATCTGAAGTCCTCTCAGAGCTCGTATTTGGAGTACGGAAGGTTGGACGCCTAGACTGCGATGGGATGCTAACGATGCACTCCGCTGGAGAAGATAGCTGATCTCTTCTCAATGAAAATATGTATATATATATATATATATATATATATATATATATATATATATATTTGAGACAGGAAATATGTACATTATGGATCGTATTTAATTATATAAATGTTATCCATGATTTTGGTTTGAGTTATTCAAAAACGGTGTGTGAAACAGAGGAAAGAGATTGATAAGGAACACATCTTTATTTATTCTTCAAAACTAAAATTTCTATTCTGTTAGGCCCCAAAAGTTGCCGGGCCTTTTTGGAAAAACAAAACGTCGAGGTGTAATTGAAGTGTAATTGAAGTTGTGTGTACACATTGCTATAAAAATACCATCATTAGTCAGCCAACAGTGATTTCCCGGAAATCGCCGGGTGCCATAGCTAGATTGTATATACAAAATACGTACATTATAGAAGATATTTAATTATAATAATGCTATCTATGATTATGCTTTGAATTATTAAAGGAGTGTCCAACAGAGGAGAGGGAATGATTACGGACTTATTTTAATTTATTCTTAAAATCTAAAATTTCTTTTCTAAAAGTTGCCCAACTGACGCTTGCGTGGAAAACAATGCGTGTGTAGTTGTCCACGTAGAAGACTTGCCAAAGACAAAATACCATCTTTCCATTTTTGATTTTCCGTGCGAAGCCGGGTACCTTAGCTAGTATATATATTTCACATACATTTTACGAAGGTACTATTTTTGAACAGGTTATTATACTTCATATATTGTACGACAGCAATATAGAATTTCCTTGGGAAAATTCACCTAATAAAAACAATGCTCGAGGGAAACTGATAACTATAAGGGTGGTGTTTGATGAAATGGCGCTGTAGAGAAAGAGAGGGGCTTATCTGCTCCATGGTGGTATATAAGAAGAGCATCCAGTGACCAAGGCCACCAACTTCTCTCTATCCTAGCTACCTTTTATGGATAGTCGAGCTATGCACTCAGTATAACCTACCTGCCTGACTCCTCTACTCCAACCATATCTGATCCTCCAGCTATATTTATTTGCAGAGGTGTTTTCAAAAATAGCAGTTATCTTTTTTCGGGGAAAAAACTTAATACATAAAGTAATAAAATCTATTATTTTTTGTCCTGAATTACACAATTACGTAAATCGAAAATTGTTTCTAAATATATTATTACGAATAGCCCATGCAACAGCCTTGCAAGGATAAGAAAAGTGGAAAAACCAAGAATGTTTCCTATAATTGACACTTACAAGTTTTTACATTACCAGATGAACTGAAATAATTCTAATTTTAGCAGATTAAGGGTTATTGAGGTCGTACTCATGACGCGATTTTGGAAATTTTCCTCAAATGTCCATCGATCCTACCTAGAAGATGACGAAAATAAGGTTCTTTCATATCTCTCTCTATCTCTCTCTCTTATCAAGTATATATATATGTATATATATATATATATATATATATGTATATATATATATACTTGACTGTTTCTCCTCTGGCGGTCGGACGTTTTGTTTGATCGTTACCAAACTCGATATTTAATGTGTTTCATGTAAAATAAAAGTTCAAGTACATTATAATGTGTGAAATCGGACCAGTAGGAGGGCGGAGGATTTAGAGGGGCGTATTTCGTCGGATCGAAAAATTTTGTAAAGCCAATCCAATTGCACCGTAAATGTACTTTAACAATTGTCATATGCATTTATCCTCTATCTTCAATATTTTTAAAACTTCTTTGTGTAGACCACTTTTTTTTTCATAATTGGTTCAGTCATATAGAGTTTATTTTCTTCAGCACCATTATGAGCAACTCTATGGTTTGAACATTATGCCCTTGTCGGTTACGTTTTAAAGCAATTACTTTTTACTTTCCGCAGCACTTAGAAATGTCTCATTTCTTGTGTACGCCCTTATGGAATGCTACACCGTCGTCTGTGAACTGATTAATTGAGAAACTATGATGCGAGCTAGTATTTTAGGTTCAATCCTTTAATGAATGAGGTCGATGCTCCGGTGATCTTATTAATGAAGACATTCAAGCCTTTCCTCCAATTCGTTACGCTTCTACGTTTGAAATGACTGACATTTTCAATAGTCATTTATGCCTATGAGGTAAATCATTTATTATCTGAACTGAAGTGTAGCCATCTAAGAATATCTCCAATCAATATTCGTCTACGATATGTCCATTGGAATACGTTTTAAGTGACTGAGCGAAAAAAAGAGGCGACAGACGGACAAAATACAATATTACAGTCGACTAAAATTTCCATATTTTGTGCCATTATTCTAAGAATGATCTGAAACGTGACAGACATGTATTACAGCTCGATTTGAATAGAATATCAACATATATTTACAAACCTTTGGGTTTTATTTCTATAGGTTAATGAATTTAAGTTTAGGTATCTAAGTAAATCCTCAATACTCTTTCCTCTAAGAAAATAAATCTCTAAGTTACTTAAATTTTCTCCTGTAACTTATTTCAGATAAATTATATATATATATATATATATATATATATATATATATATATATATATTTATTTAAAATATTGTGTAAATGTATCTGTACAGAGAAAAAAAAAATTATATTAACTTTGTTTTTTTTTTCATTTTGTCGTACAAAGTCTTTCTCACGTAAGAGATTGCCTTGATTTAAAAATACAATAGTTTCATCTGGTGATAGCCGTATGTAAATTTAGGAATTGCCCTATTTATTCGGATGTTAACTGTAAAATGATTCGGAGAGAATTGGTGATATTTCCTTTAGAAAAATTTCTAATATTACATCTGTGAAATAAATGCTCTAGAAGCAAGGTAGTTAGACAACAATACGCTAGAGTAGCATGAGTTTCACAAGCGATGTCGCAAGTAAAATATTTGAATAGCCACCTCTTTCCATAGAACCCGCAATGGCTGCCAGCACCGGTGTATTTACTAAACACAGTAGCTGAATGTTAAGCAATGTTATTATATGAATAATGGATGGAATGAGTCAATGAATAAATTGCTGCATTTTATATCATCTCCCATTGTCTTTAAATAGCAAAAATTCTACACACACACATATATACATATATATATATATATACATATATATATAAATGGAAAACAAGGAGATGTCCTTAAAAAAAATAGAGAAACATAAAAACTGTAGTCTGTATAATTCTGGTTAATGCTAATCATAAATCGACTGTTGCTGACTACGAACTACTAAGTAAGAATTCTGCCTTCAATTGGACGGTCAAATAGATTTTCTCCATTCTACTTGATGCCTTTATTGTTAGTCATGCCTATACAGAAATAACAAATTATCTGCTCTCTCTCGTGCCTTTCCATGGAAATAAGGAATTCCTGTTAAAGAGAAAGAACGTAAACAACAACCATTAAATAAATTAGTCCACCTATAACGGTCATACATAATATTCTCCGAAACACACAGATATATATATATATATATATATGTATATATATATATATATAGAGAGAGAGAGAGAGAGAGAGAGAGAGAGAGAGAGAGATTAGTGTTAATATGTATTTTAGACCAACTCTTGGTGGTGTTCATCCGCCAACGAGAAATTACGGGATTTTTAGTAATGGGTCAGTAAAAACACAGTTAACCAAGAACTTGGAAGCAGCACATGCAGCCAGTTTGTGTAGAGACGAAATCGATAAGACGGAATCTTTAGTAATTCAGACGTTCCCGTCAATCCCATATATGCACTAGAGTTTAACTAAATGTCACACCGGTACTGAAAATATAGTGATCTGAGCTAATGGACTCAGACTTCTGTAAAAGAGAACCTCCCTAACTTTTACTCTCATCTTATTGAAGGCGATGGTTAAAAACCCATGTCTTAGACTGGTCCATCATAATCGCTCGTATAATAGTTACCGACACAAATTATTTAAACAGGTGGCTTCTGACCACTACTATTACTTGAACAATGAGAAAGAAAAGCGTCACTTTTGCAATTTTTAATGACTTCTTGATCGTAAAAACAGTATTAGCGAAGAGTAGTACTATTAGTGTCAGTTTTATAGGGGTTGTCTTAATATTCTCACGTCAAGAAAATGATCTTAATGAAAATAAGCATGTCCTGGAGAAAGGCAGATAAAAACGACAGCATTCCTCTTTGGAAAGGCAGAGCTGTGGAAGGAAGGTAATTCAATAGCTGTCAGGGTGATTTAGTCTACAAGGAGCGCCTCCTTGAGAAAAATCACGCAGGATCTGGGCCAGAGCTGCCCTTTTTTTCAGGGCATGAATAAATAAATGTTGTTTAAAAAATAGTAATAAAAGTTTACTTGAAATATCTTTCAAGCTCATGTTTCTAATAATGTTTAGTGTATTTCTTAATAATGCAACTCTCTTTCGAGTGAAGCGATTTATGCTTTAAGTATGCCAAATTATTCAGAACAATTCATTTTATTGTCACAAGTCCAACAGAACTTCCATAGCATGAAGATTTTATTTTATATTTTAATTGTATTACTATTACAATGATCGATATAGAAACACTTCGTGCCATATTCGATAGTGTTTTTTCTATAAGCTATGCCATTTTTCATACACTCCCAAAGTCACAATTCTTCCTGATACGTTAAAAATCTAAGTTCACATGAATAAATTTGAATTCATTCCATTTAGTTTAGATTTCAATATTCTGTACTTAAATATATATAATCTTTTTTTTTTGGGGGGGGGGCGGTGACCGTTCTGGAAAAGATTCGGGTATATCTTCCCGAGCATGCTGAAGGTAAAAATAGATTCAGGGTCCATCCCCACCAACCGAAAACATTAGTTCACGAGTTCGCTACCAGAGCGTGGTAGTGTTACAGTACTTCTGAATCAGTGGGAGTCTAACGAGTATATATGCCTGATAGCTCTTAGATTCTTCCACAAGCAGGCTGACACAGGTTGAACAGACCTCTGACCCCTGGGCATGATGGAGTGCATTAATCTGCTGGGGCATTCCAGGTCCTCCTTGGATAACAGGGTTTACACCCCCTCCTGTGTACACGTTGAGCTGATCACTCACTACCGAAAAACACTGATCTAGAAACCCACTGTCTCATTCGGTGGTATTAGAGGTCTATAATACCTAACGAATTTATATTACCTTGAAGTGAAGCATAATGGCATTTAAACAAAATGAAATGAATATATATATATATATATATATATATATATATATATATATATATATATTCTGTATAAGTGCTAATGCATATTTATGATACTTCGTTTCTTCCATACCACCGTCAAACATGCCGAGCTACGGCCTTGCTTCCATGGCTGCAGCCATGAAAAATCTGATTTACGATGCAGTTAACCTCAAGGCCAGCAATGCACTTCCTTACGAACCATTTTTATGCAGTGAAAAACACTTGAGAATCAATTTGCGATGCGTTTTTAAGTTATTTTCTAATTCGAAACAGTACGCCGAACCATAGTGCATCACATCTAAACCAGCTTCCATTTTCAGTTTATGTTTTGGTTTTGTTATGAGCCCATTTAAATCGAAACTTTATTCAAACCATATACGTGAGGTGTAATTAATTAAATAAATATCATTAAATAATTATGTTATTTGATGTTAATACTATTTTCTTTTTGAAATTGAACCTCCTCATGCTAAAAAGTAAAGGCGGGGGGAGAGTGAGGGAGAAGAGAGACAGTGAGAGTGAGAGAGAGATTTTGTGTTTTTGAGACAGCTCCGTTTCTAGAAGTTCGTATAAAAACGGTCTACAAAAGTATAAAGGAGGAAGGAGGAGAAAGGCAAACCGCGGCAGCCACTTCCAATAACGGGCTGAGCACAGTACTACATTTGAATAGTACAACATAACGGTTCCAGGCTCTCAAATAAAGTAGTCATTAACTCACTCCATGTCTGGAATCTCTCCAAGGACCAGCAGTAAAAAGGATAGACTCTTAGCAGACTTTGACAACAGTTCCAAAATTAGTTCAGACGATGTCTGAATCCTTCACTTGCAAACAATTCGATTTTCATAATGCATAAAAACAGATCTGACGTGAACACTACTAGACTACCTTGAATACAAATTAAATAACACTGTTTTGCTGGACTTAGTTTAAAATTATTCAATTTGGAACTTATATAAGATCTCCAATCTATGCATAAGTTTTACAATATAATTTATATATATATATATATATATATATATATATATTTCTATGATAAACAAATATAGTCGTTTACAAATATATATTTAATTTAATAACATTTAATTTTTATTACAGGTATGGCGTCATTCTTTCATTCAGAAACTAAAATTAGTATATTAAAAAGGTACGTATGTAAAAGGTAGTATAGTTTAGATATCACGTATACTTTGTACAAGAATCCGTCAAATTATATCGTATGTCCTAATTTAAATGTTCTATCAACTTTAGTTCTCATCGTGATAATGAAATCTGTTAACTAAATCTATTTCCTAATTTCTTACTTTGTTCAATGGCCTTATCAGAAACTGTACAGCATCGACCAGTTACAGCATATTTTCCTATAGAATTACACCATTCCAAGCAAATTCCTTTCACTATCAGTTTAGCAAAATATCTGTCGACGCGTTACTCTTATCTAGGCCTTCTAACGAACATGTATATAGTAGATTCATAGGACTCAAAAATAATAATATGTTTGACCTAAACTTTCACAAAACTGCTTAACTTACATTTTTGACCCCAGATAAAGTATTATTAAAGAGAATTTCTACTGAGGCATCAATTATTTCTAAAAAAATCATAATGTATAATATATCTTCTTACGTTAATATTGATCAAGAGAAAAGGCATACTATATGAATTAGTTAAGACAATGAATTTGTATAAACAAAAATTAATATCTTAATTCAAGAAAATACATTTCCAAAATCTACTACACCTCATAGAAGTTCCTTTCTTTTTACTTATTGTATTCGTCCATTTCTTTTGGTCGTAAATACTTAAATATAGAGAGTAAACGAAGGAAGTCTTTTTGAGAAGAATGAAGGTGTTGTAAGTGTTGAGAAGTGGCCCAGGGAACAGCTGAGCAAATTGGATCCGGCCAGTATCTGTCTGAGTTCTAATTACAGTAAAAGGGAACCAGAAACAAATACTATCTCTTCCTTCTAATTCGTTCCCATCTTTCTTTTTCACGCCTCAGTTCTCTCTATTCTTTTATCTCCGACAATTATAACCGAAAGTCTATTGGAATTGAATTTTTCACACTTCTGATCTATGATTAATTGTTATAGCTGATTATTTGTTGTTTCATCTTTGCTGCAGTTTTAGAAAGGTAGTGGGACAACACTGACAAGCCCTCTTCTTGCTAATATTTTCATTGAATTAAGTACTTCTTTTGGTAGCTCAACTCATAGAACCCTTTTTTTTTCTCCTCATAGTAACCCTATGAAGAATTATTTATTTGAATTCATGTTCCATTGCCATATGGCATATTGCATGTATGATTATGTTTAAATACATTATTATTTTACAATATATATACGTTAATCAACTATCTACTCAAATATTATATAAAAGAAATAATAATGATAAAATAAAATATTAAATTAAGTAAGATAATTACAAATAAAATTAATAAATGAACTGAAAAAGTAAATAAATAAAATAAGTACAAAGAACATATCAATTAAAGTTAAGCTCAACCGATGTTTAATTTGCAAGTCTATGTAAGGTAAATATATTGAATTATGATTCCCATTCCTCACAATCAACTTTACATTCTAATGTATTTTTGCTACATCCATATCTATACTTTTGATAAACTTTATAAGTTCTTATTATATTTGTTAAATATAATATGAGATGGTTTTGGTCAATTACCTCATTTTAAAATTATGTTCATTATTAAATTTGATCTAGTTTGGTTAAATATTGAACAGTCATAAAGTATATGTAAAAACGTTTGTGTTGTCTGTGAGTCGCAAGTAAATTTGTCATTTCTTGAATTTTAAATCTTGTTAAATAATGCACAGTCTGTCGCATGTTCCGTTAGAAATTGTGTGTATTTGTGATGGTGACTCTTAAAGGTGTCGTATTTGTTGTGAGTTATAATTGGTATGTATTGATAGAACCTTGTACAAAGTTATAAATACCATAAATCAATTGATAAGATCACTATATTTCATACATGGAATGGTAATACAATATATTATTAAAGAAAGAATATATAATACTTAGGTTGGCCATCAAATGCCTTTTCTTTTTTTTTTCTTTTTTTGAGAAGTATATCTTTAATGTATGTGTTAGACTAAGGTGGCTCCTACAACCAATGCTCGTGACGGCATAACCAGCCTCAGGCATCATCGACACCAATCATTTTCTGCGCGAGGCAATATTCAAATCTATTTCTTCATATTTAACTGTATTAAATGCTAGAAACGGTTTACCCATAAAGAAGAGTAACAAAAGTTTGGCACTAGCTCCTCATCTATATACAGTCCACGACGAGGAAGGAATTACCTCTAGGCTTTTAGGGTCAGAACATTGGCTGTGCTATAATTTCGGTAACAACTTATACTGGACTGGATCATATTAGGGGTATTTGAACCCCCATAATGTACAGCGTTAGTTTAAAAATTAATGAACTAGCTAAAAAGAAAAAACAATTAACAGTCATGAATGAAAAAAAAGTCTTAAGGGATAAATATTGGATATATATATATATATATATATATATATATATATATATATATATATATAGAGAGAGAGAGAGAGAGAGAGAGAGAGAGAGAGAGAGAGAGCGAGACATCTCGTTTACAGAAACGTTAATATGCAACTGAAGAGAAAACTATTATAATAAGTTTCAAACAATTAAGTACGATAATTAATAAAACAGACTGATTTCTATCGCAAAATATTATTTTCGTTTCTCAACAGTACATTCCTTAATGCTCTTTAATTATCAATCAAATGAAAGGATAGTTTCAAAAAAACAAATATTATGAAAGAAAAACCGGAGTGATCGGTCCGGGTGTAAAAGCTACAGTGATTTTTCTAGTTTGCTGATGAATATTCATAAATTATTTTAAATCTCAGAGTAAAAAAAAGGGAAGGATCGACTTGGTATATTGTTTCTTTTTTTGCTATAATAATAGAATTTGCAAATTTTTTAATTGAACTTTCAGAAGTAGTAGTCATATATATGGTGCTTACCTGGATATTTATTGGACAGTCTCTACATGAAATTACAAGTTAATAATAAAAGGTATGATAAGAAAATCATAAGTTCCTTCCTTTTTATTCATCGAACAGAGTTTTCGTAATGGGAGATATTTTTGTAATGTTTGTATACAACTCAGAAATATAAAATGTAGCTTTTCTACCCACAATGTCTCCCCATCAAACCATCAATGGAAAAATGTTTCCAAATATCTACGGTTCTATTTTTCGACCACCTTTTACCCCAATTCTACCTCCCTAAAGTAGAGATATGTTGATGCATGTCAAGTGTGTACGATATAAAAACAGTTTTTGGGTGTGCGTAGGAACACGAATTTAGTTCAAAGTCTAGAAGAACGATTTCTCCTGCTTAAATAAAGAATTCTTTTGCGAGGGTCTTATGAAGAACAAACCTAATGATGAAGAGCCTCTTCAACCTCCTAGCCTTCCAATTTCCAATTATTCCGCCTCCACGGTTATCTTCTTAGGCCAGGCAAAGCTCCTTACGAGATTTGGGCGATGACTCCAATTTTCAGGTCCGAGAATGACAAGCGTAGAGTGTCTTCAATGAAGGCTCATTTCATGAAAGTAATCAAATAAAAAGTATATTTTCTATTCTGTGCGATGATTTTTAAATTAATTGAGAGCTAAGTAAAATTACTCTTTCTATAGATTGGGCATCGTACTAGGGCCATCGGAAAATCAATCTTAATAAATAATATATAAAATGAACAATAAAGAAAATTGAAAAAATATGAAAACTCTCATTCAAATGATAAAATTATATGCAAATAGACTTTGGTCGCAGATTGGGGAATGCCAAAGCCCTTGGTTTTAACCAACATGGTACCACAATATGGTGCAACATAAATAGTATATTGACAGTTTCATTGAAATTAACCAAGAGCATTACCAAAAAAGGTACATATCGCAGGATCTTCATAAGCGTCTTTTATGTTCTCTTAATACGCACTTGATTTCAACGCTAAAGCTTGAAATCTAAATTGTACATGACATATGTATTTAGTGGCAGAGTAGACGAATGTCAAAATCTGTGATTCGGAGAGAGGTTTATATATTATAGGAAGATAAAAGTGTAAAATGCTTAAATATTTAAGTTACTGTAAAGTAGATAGAACACCAGTTGCACGATATAACTTCAGCACTAAGATTGGTAGTGATGCATCTTCCAATGAAATGCATATTGACGCTGAATGCAATCTTAAAATCAAAATGTTTACCCTTTCTGCGTAAATTGCGTCCGCTTAAACGCAATTAGATTATATATTTATAAATTCTCTCTTTTATGTTCCATTTTTCCCCGTTCGCAGCTTTTCGAGAACAGCGGAGAGCTGATGAAGTTTTGTAGAATATTGAAGAATAAGCGTAAATGACCATCTAATCGTCACCATGAAATACAACAATCAAATTTCTTTCCCTCCAAAAGCGTACCCCAGGACAATTCTGATGAGGTGATAAAGAGGTAATAACTCACACTCCGAGGAAAATAGAAAACGTCATGAAATCTGAAATCATTAAATACCATTTAAGAATAATACCTGGTTTAAGCTGTAAAAACTTTTCCGAAAAGGCAACGTTGTTCGTGATAATAAATCATTGTCCGGTAAAGTTTCTTTGCACTTGTTTTTCTCGAATACACCATTAAATTTTGGAATCTATCCTTAGCCTGGAGCGATTGTACTTTATTGTACGAAATCCCCCAAGTTTTTGTCCTTTTCCAGAGTCTTAAAAAATAAATTTCAATGGTTTTCTAGCCAATCCTCTCCACTATTCGAAGTATTGTGGAAAAGTAAGTTGTTCGTCATCATTATTATTAAGTATTATGTATATAAGATTTTTCTAAACAATCATCCATTTTGTTAAAACAACTAATTTAAAAGGTGGTCATTTAATTTAATTGTTTTAATGTTGGTTTTTTTTATTTGAGGAAACATTATGGCACCTTCCGAGTGTAAAGATTTGAGGGGAGGATCTAAAATTAAATTATTTTTGTTCCCTTACCACCAGAACGCCATTTAAGTGAAGCATGGACTGGAGCTGCATAGGGACCGTTGTGCAATCGTATAAGATTCATTGGGTTTGGGGACAACTCCTGAAAATAAAGCTGAAAAAGTCCACCACTCAGGGGCTGCGTAAACTAAGCAGATTTCCCACGTGAAGTTTTACAATAGAGAAATTTCACGAGAGCCGAACAGTTACGAAAATGACCGAACTAACTTTTGGCGGAAAACTCACTCTCGTCCGTTATCAGACCACATTTAATAAAAATGCAAATATCTCTGTTAATATTCAAGATAGAGAATAAATGTACATAACAATATTTATAGTAAATGTAAGTTGCAATAAGATTGATTCTATACAATTTTTCGATCCGACTTATAGTAACGGATATATTTCGAATTTTCGAAAATCCTCCCCTCTGAACCCTCCTTCCACTGGTCCGATTTCAACTATTAACGAACTTGGTCTGTCTTTTTACATAAAACGACTAAATATGAAGTGTCAGAACGATTAAACAATAATTGCGACCGCTAGAGTGGTAACAGACAAATATATATGTGTGTGTGTGTGTGTATAAACAGTTTTGAACGGACCTCATTTTCGTCATCTTCTAGGTAGGATCGACGGACATTTGAAGAGAAATTGCGAAAATAGCGTCATGAGTACGACCTCAATAGCTGATTTCCCTTTAGGGAAATCTGCTAACATTTGGTGAAAATTAAAAACATTCCTGAAGTAAGTTAATAAATTTATTAAGAAATATATGACTTTTAGGATATGTATTAATAGTTAGTAAAAATGATACTGAAAGACAAAAAGATTATTATGGATACGTGCGACTCATTGAATGTCAACATATTTCAATTTTATAAAACTCTAGGGAACTTTCCAACAACTGTTCAGGAGATTTAAGATGTTAATTTACTTTCATAATAATGCAATACTCATTAGTTGTCAACATTTAGTGTTGTTCATTATGGCTTCTTGTGATTGATTTTCTAAGCAGGCAAATGTGTGGAGTGTCCCTGTGAAAGAGGTATCAACCTTCACACTATGAGTTATGTAATGGCGATAGTAAAAGTGTTTGTCTTTCTCATTTCCTTTCTCTTTGCTGTTTGCCTGTCAGCCATATTTCTTTGCCCTACCCCTTGTAGAACTATCTCAATGGCATTGTTTATTCCAGCAATGACACAATATCGATTACCTGTGACACGCACGTGCAGCTTCTTAAGTAGGGTAAAAAAGAAGTGGCTTTGAGCTATTTCGTATTTTTCGAAGATAACATTTGCTATATGATATCATATTTGATGAACTGATTTGCCTTTAGAAATAAGGTATTTCTTTGAATAACTTATGTTAAACATAAGATATTTACAAGCCCTTGAGGTATGTTTTTTTTTTGGACAGAAGTATAAATCGAAATTCAAATGGAAACCTTGTTGTAAGAGAAATGTTACTATATTGTCGAAATTTTTGTTAATATATACAGTATTCTTTTTTAAGTTTTATTATTTTTTAGCAAGTTTCCTTTAAAGGAAAAAGCCATTAAGGTCGTATTATAGCGTTAAACGCCTTATGACAACTCAAATTTAAAGTCTTGTTTAGACAGTTTTGTAACTGAGGGAGAAATAAAGAGTAAAATTTGATTTCGTCCTCATATTGACGTCCTCGATGGTAGAGAGATTAATTAATTAATCCTCTACGAGTTCTTTAATAAGCAGAATAAAAATTCAGCCGGCTGCTTTGGTTCAGGCTACATGAGTCTAATCAGCAGGCACTGATGATGTAGCTTGGTCTCTGAAAGTGCACTCTGCTTATTAAAGTACTTGTAAGGAGCAAGGCTTTTTATTGATCCTGAGTAAAATGTGAGATGAGGCCATTCCCGTGCGCCAGACCGCGCTTAGCTAACGTAGCCCTTGCGTAGCGGGAATTTTAAACCGTTGACGTATTGGATTGCACGTGATCTGTAGATAGTTTTGATGATCAATGGCGTGCGTGATTTTGGAAGATGGTTTAAACAATTTGTCTCTGCATTCCTATATTAAGATATTCAACCTTAATATTTATCTAATATAGTGGTATTTGGAAAGTAAATCTTTGGTTATTCAATTCTATTTGAATAGATAAGCCAATATGAGAAACCTATTTGTGTTTTCTATGCTTTCAGCTGGAACTGGAGACTTCCAAAATAAAATCTCTCTGCCAGATATTTTCTATTTGCTGAACGAAACATAAAACCAATAGGATTGGCCTGTCTTCTCTGCTTTCAAAAAAACAAAAAAAAAATGGGAATTGAAAACTGAGGGGTTTGATATAGCTGGAGATAATGCTGATTCCATTTGGGTAAAGTTCTACCTTAGAAATGCATTTACTGATAGGGAGTTGCAAAACTAGATAGACCAGAAATGTTTCCTCTCTCCCCACTAACTCCATTACCGAAATAGAATTGTTGAAAAGAAAAGTTATTAACTGTGTTAGGAACAAATTTACAAGTCCTATTGTTGTACAGCCTTCTTTTACAAACAGGATGCTTTAAATAAGATCCAATAACCCCTCCTATCCTATTTATAGATATACCATAGAACAATATTTATATGTGTATAATTTAAAAATTTCTGTTTTGAATATTTAACTATTTGGTGTATATATGCTAAACTTTTATGAGACTAACAAGAAAAAAAAATCCGTCTCCAGGGGTTTGCATATGCTCAGTAGGTTTACCCCATGCAAAACATTCTTGATGCATTTAACCCATGTATGAGTGTAGAATATAAAACGCCTCTGAAAATCTAATAAAGGAAACAGCCGCTTTAATACTGACAGATACGACGTCTGTTGTCGGTGGGATGTGGTCAGCGGGAATCCTAAAATCGCCATTTCACAAATATCCAAGCAATCCTGCATGGTCTATCTAGCGCCTGTCTTCCTCTCATGCAGTTTTCTTGTAACCTACATTTAGATTAGTTAATAAATTTTGTATCATCCGTCTCAAATAATAGTAAAGACTGATTGATTAAGACATCATGGGTTGACACCTCGGTGTGCCCTGATTTATTGCTCAAATACAGTCAAAACTGCGCCACGTTCACTAACTGGTCCTAAAGATGGTCAAATGTGGTAGCTGACTATTAATAACGTACAGTCACCCAACTTTTTCAGAGTAATTTTGAGAGTTTCATTCAATTTGATCGTAATAAAAGTGTATAAGGAAGCACCGGTTTGTCGCTGGCGTGCCCTATGGATCTATGACGAGGACAGGGTGTGGGGAGTGTTAGCAGCTGACAGGTTGAGCGGAACTGAAGGGTGGGCTAAACTACCTACTTCCGTATCTATTGTCACAATATGTTATCTCGTCTGCATTCGACCACCTGCCTATGGGATTCGCTTTTACCTAATGTGGATCAACTAAAGTGAGTTTATTTTTTTTTTAACCTTTTTAAATCCATAAATCAAAAAAACAAAACCGCAATGTGGAAAAGAATACTGTTCGAAATTTTTATTGCATATTATATACATGATTTGTGTAAAAATAAAATATCTCTTATATAGATAACTATTATGGGGAAATGTATAAATAAGAGATGATTGATTACTTTCAATTTAACATTATCTCAAAAGTTTGGAGTCTTCTGCTCTATATAATTGTGTATCGCAAATCACACAAACATATATATTGGAGGCACCTATACATCAGTGTCTGAGCGTCCGACTTCATATCACCAAGCCAAGTCAAGCGCAACATCGAGCATGGTACTTGAATGGGTGACCGCGGAGTTAGTACACCGGTTGGTTATCAGAGTCCACTTGCGTCTCGTTGGCAGTGGTATGGTCGAAGTCTAGTGAGTAAATTACTCTGACACTTCACCGTTAAGACAAAGGACATTGACGCTCTTAGATACCGTCTACTAGCAAATTTTCCGTTTCGAGTTGATTACTCACAGCGTAAACCTCTTTTTGATTAATCCTTACCAAACTCGATATTTAATCTTTTTATCTAAAAATAAAGTCAAGTTCGTTAATGGTCTAAATCGGACAAGTGGGGGAAGTATAGGGGGGGGGGTAATTTCGAAAATGTTTAATATCTTAGTTATTATAAGTAGGATGGAAAATTGTTATTGAAGCAATCTTATTGAAATTGTAATTATCTATATTAAGTTCATAATTTCTCTATCATGAATATTAACGGAGATATTTGGATTTTTTAGTTTACAGCCTTCAGTACCCCCCCCCCCCCCCGGCCTTCTACTCATCGGTTTTTTTTTGCATAGAAATAGTAAATATGTGGTAAGATAAGATCATAAGTGTGTTTACTGACAGGTGGGAAATCTGCTACGTTTACTCAGCCCCTGCGTGGCTGACTTTTATCCAGTGCCTTAGTTTGCATTAGCGGCTGAGGCTTTTTAAAGTGAATCAATAGTAATGGTAATAGTGAAAAATTATTTTTATTTGAACCTGTTTAGACTGAGGGATAAAGATACGATTTAGAGGTTAGCCTGCCTTTATCTCGGCTTGTAGAGTTGACACGAGAGGAGTTGAAAGCGGAGCCAGCCGATGGTCTATCTGGTCTTATCTGACGAAGTAGCTGCTTTGTCACTAGCCCCCTCCCCCACTCACGGTATTCGTGACCTGGGTACTAGCCTTCTCATCCTTTCACCAAACCCAGATCCACATCTCGGTCTGCAGCCCAATCTCCCAGGGCGATGCCCCTCTATATCCCACCTCATATTGGTACACCCAGAAACTCTGAGAGAAATACCAGAATTGCTTTAAAATGCTTTGAAAAATTATTTTGGTCAAGCATTAAGGGTGGCATATCGTGAAGGATAAAAAAAAACTGATCTGATGTGATCACCACATGACGCTCTTGTAAGCCAATTAACTTAAATAAAAACAATTTGGTTCCACACCATATAAAATTATTTGATTCGTAAGTCTTATACAATATCATCGAAGCAATTTGTCGTATTTAAAAAAAAAGCCCCTCACGAAGGGGCTGCGTTAACTGAGCAGATTTCCTTGTGCGTCATGTATTTGCATTTATCTCGAAACGTAAAAATTCAATAAGAAGAATATTTGGTATTTAGGCCTCAAATAAAGTGCTTCATAATATAACAGCTTTTCGTTAATATGACATGAGTCAGTTTACAGATGGCCGAAAACTAAAATATGGAAATATCTCGGTTAATATTCAATTTAAAGAAAACATATATATAACAACATTTAAAGAACATTACAGTTGCAACTAGATTCATTCTATTTTGAATTTTCGAAATTCTCCTCCCCCTCTAAAAACCCCCACTCATCCCACTAGTCCGATTTTAGCCGTTAACGAATTTGATTATATTTACATAAAACGTTTAAATATCGAGTTTCGACGATCAGACAAAAATTACGACCGCTAGAACGTTAACATATATATATATATATATATATATATATATATATATATATATATATATATATATAGTTTTCCATTATCTTCTGGGTAGGATCGATGGACATTTGAGGGAAGTTTTCGAAAATCGTGTAATGAGTACGACCTCAATAGCTAATTTCTTTTATAACAATTTATAAAACGAAGATGTTACTTCATATTTTCAGTATGAAAACTACCAACATTTATGCACCTTAAAGGAGGTTTCGTTGCATGTGGGGTCTGAAGAAGTTTTACTTTAGTTTTCTGGGAGGGCAACTGACTTTGCAGGATGGAATGTGTCAACCTCCTTGCTGTATAGGCTAAAGAAGTTATAGGTAGTAAGAATGGGCAGAAGGTTTTCATTTTATAGCGTCTTAGGATCAGTTACCGTATGTGTTATGTACGAGGATCATAATGATGTGCTTTATTTAAGCATGTCCTTGATAGTGACACCAAGTTTTAAAAATGAAATAGTTGGTAAAGCCGAAAACGAAATATATCTGAATATAACACATTAATTTTGTTGAAAACAATTTACTTAAGCTACTGCTGTAATTTTTAATGAATCAGAATCAGCTTTCTCTCAATTACTTAAATTTTAGTAATCCAAAAACAAAAATAGGGAGGGGGGTCAACAGGATGTATTTGCATATATCTTACAAGATAAAAGTTTAATGGAAACTTATGGGTTGCTTGCTGTCTTTCCCAATGAGCGCATGCAAGTAGCTCTGAAGATGGAGACATTAGTCTTTGAAAGCGCTTAGCGCTGAAATAAACAAATTGTGAAGAATTGGACGTTTTTTTCTCTCTCTCTCCATTTAATGGAAACAGTATTTGGTATTTAGCCTTGTAATGAAGTGGTTCATGATTTAAAAGCTTCTTAGTAATATGACATTAGTAGGAGTGGGGGTTACGTGAAAGCGTTTAACTAAAAAATCCAAATATCTTGGTTAATACTCATTATACGGGAAATTTGTATAGAACAAATTTATAATAAATTTAATTTGCAATAAGATAACGCCTTAACACGAGCCCTTCGATGTTTTAGTGTTCCTTTAAATTTGTTTGAAAATATGTGTCTCATGGATATTTTTTTTTATTAGTAGTAGTACTAGTGTAGTATTTCTGAATGGTTAGTAGATACGTTTTTATCAGTTATTAGTCTGCAGCATGTAGGTGTTTGATAGTTAATTCAGTCCTAGTTATGAAGTGTTCGTGTGTTGTCCGTGAAATAAGTTAGTTGGATGATATTTAGGTGTAATATGAATGCCAGTTCTTAAAAACCCTTAATGGAAGTACAATATGAGTTTGACAGGAACCAACAAAGAAAGAGACGATGTACTTGGGCACATGTACGAATGTACTTTATTGACAATGATCTATTCAACTCAAAGAGGGACTAATATTAAACTGAAATGATGAACCATGCCATATAACTGAAGAGATAAATAGAGAAAATAAGAAATAATTCAGTTGGTTTTATTTATTTTTTTTTTTTTAAATTAGGTTCATTTTTTGGTATTAGAACTAATCTGGGCGGGTTATCTGAAGACAAACACAGCTTTCAAGCCGAGCAGGATTTGAACTAGCTAGTCCTTTACCAACTCCCATAAATATCGAATACCAAACTCAAAGCAAACCAATTAAATCTGACGTCTACAAGGCCACATAATTGTTAAAACGATTTAACAAAAGTTGTGAATCGGCAAATACATTTCTACTGATTTAGGAACATTAGGATTATTACTTGAAGTTTTTGACTACAATTTCTGTTGACTTGTTCAGTCTAAAACAAAATCGGTTTATGTGAAAAAGATGGAAATGTTACCAGACAAAGTGCATAACTTCGTCCCAGCAGTTGTAGTCAAAATGTACTAGAACTAAATCTTCTGTTAGTTAATCTGCAGCAGATTATTTGCCGATACCTATTTGCTTTTCCAAAGTTGTTTTGTTCTCATCCTATGGTGGTAATAGAGAAAACATTTTGGCAATTCTTTATTAAAGTACCAGCCTTCTCAAATCGCCTCACAAAGCTGAGTAGGTTTCGGATAGCATTAAAAAATTGTCTCGTCTGAGGAAAATTTATATTCTACTATATCATTAGAACTATTATATTATAAATTTGTTTGCAATTTTAAATACTTATTGATTGTCAATTTATTAACTATGAACATGATATTTAGAGTTATTCAACAACCCACCCCAATCTTCTGATTTCATCACTTATTCCTTAGGGTTTTAAACATTTCGACTAAATCGCAGATTCTTCTTATTCTCTTTCATTACTATTTAGTGATTAGTTGTAGGGATCTTATGGGATTCGCTATATACTAGGCATTCTGCAAAAATAGCTATAAACATTTTACTAGAAGAAGAATATAATGCAAAAGGAATATTTATACAAGCGTAAAAATCTATTTCAACTATTCGGTTGAAATTTATTTAGACCATTTTTGTTTTTTCTGAAAAATGTTTTCTTAGATCAAAAATGAATCAATTTTCAATTTATACCATTTCTTTTATTTGATACAAACTCAAGATCCGGTTGTTCCATCTTCTATTTATTCGTTTTTATTTATAGAGGGGAGGATAGATCCTGGAGTTTTATAAAGAAATATGTAAGGGCCTTCGATCCCAACCTACTGAAACTGTATAGCTTTCAACCCTCCCATTCTTTCATTTTTAAAATGGTTACTCAACGGAATGAAAATAAAACTGTAGCGAGAGGCTTACATAATTCTTTCTTTTGGGTCGATTTCAATGAGTCAGGATACTGAACAGCTAAAACTTCTTGGCCGTAAATAAAAAATAATAGTGATGAACAATGATACTATCGTACTAAAACCATTGGTTTTAAAATAATACAATAACTCACGATTATTTTATTAGCAGATTTCCCTTAAGGGAAATCAGCTATTGAGGTTGTACTCATGATGGGATTTTCGAAATTTTTCTTCAAATGTCCATCGATCCTACCCAGGAGATGACGAAAATGAGGTCCGTTCAAAACTGTATATATATATATATATATATATATTTGTCTGTTACCGCTTTAGCGGCCGCAATTATTGTTTAATCGTTACCAAAATCGATATTTAGTCGTTTCATGTAAAAAGAAAGACCAAGTTCGTTAACGGCTGAAATCGGGCAAGGGAGAGGGGAGGTTTAGAGGGAAGGATTTTCGAAAATTCGAAAAATCTCCGTTACCATAGGTTGAATCGAAAACTTGTATAGATCCAATTCTATTGTAAATTAAATTTACTATAAATATTGTTATTAACATTTCTTCACTATCTTGAATATTAACCGAGATATTTGCATTTTTCAGTCATCGGCAAACCGCCACTTCTACTCATGTTGCATTAACAATACTCTGCTACATAATAAATTACATTATTCGAAGTTTAAATACCAAAAATTGTATTCAAGAGACCTTTATTATACGAGATACATGCAATGCAAATATGTCCTGGTCACCCCCCCCCTTCTTAAGGTTTTGGACTACTAAAATTTGATTGATGGAGATAACAATTATTCTGACTTATTATTAATTACAGTACTAGATATAGTAAATAGTTCTCAATAAAATTAATTTTTTATATTCTGATATTTTTCAGTAATTGTTTTTCTTTCCGGTGTGAGGCGGGCGACCCGTTTGTTTACATTTCTAACCTAACGCTTCCTGTCGGCAGGTTATTGAAGTTGGATGAAAAATTTCTTATTACCGTTTGTATTTATTCTCAGTAGTCTTGTGTTACCAGTATATAGATTTATCTATTACTAAAATACACGAGGGAAATCTGCTTAGTTTACGCATCCCCTGCGTGACGGACTTTTAATATAATAAGTAAGTAATATATATACTTTGGTTAAACAGATTATGAGGAGCCAATGCCTACTATACATGTGTTGAAGAATATGAGATCAAATAATTGTGGAATATTTTTGTTTCACAAGTACATTGCTTTTAGTCTGTTATATTTTAAAATTTATTTAAAGCAGAAGTATTCAAGATGGCTGACCCGTTTTGCCAATGCTCATGGCCAATTGGGTTTTATGTCTTATAATTCTTGAAACTTTTCATGTATTATATATACAGAAATGGATTTAACTCCGAATGAAAATCTCTATTAAATAGAGGCCAGAATGGCGCGAAAATTTCATTTGAAAAAATGTAGTTAAATATTTATATCACCTGTTTATAAATTGGGAAGTCATTGCATTACTGCTGTTAGTTACTGTCACTTAATTTTTTATTTAATAACACAGATCATGACTACTAATCCAATAATCCTAATACTCAGGTCATACTAATCCAAATTTTGAGTCATACTAATACTACAGAATATGGCACAGTTATGCTAACGACTTAATGGTGGCATATTCCTTATTCTTGTAAAATAAACTCTATCTCCTAATGAATCTAAGTAGACCATGAATTTTAATTTTATGCATCTAGAGGGGGGGGGGATGGAGATGATCAAGTATATAATGGCGAAAATGGATTCAGGGATTCTGATTAGGATCACCCCCTCTAAGGATATTACCACAGAAGTCATATCGTTTTTCGGCCCCTTCTTTGAATAAATTTCTTCTGCCACGTATATTGCTGGAATGGGGGCATGACAATGGCTGATATGCATTTTATAAACTGTAAAGAAGAAAATAAAAATAAGAGGAAACCAAAGTGCAGAAGCAGGAGAAGGAAAAGGCACTGTACGTTGTAATTGCAATTTCCATCTTAATAAGAAGTCAATGCGTTATTCACACTCGGTTTAGGATCTGTCCCATTACACGTACGGGCTTTGTGTAAAGAAAGGTATCTAATTCTATATAAAACAAGATGTACATATAGAAAAACAATAAATTTTTAATACCTAGTTTTACGCTGCTTTCAAACCTTCGTGACACATTTGTATCTCTCTCTCTCTCCCTCCCCCCTATATATATATATATACATAGAGAGAGAGAGAGAGAGAGAGGGGCGCCCGTAGATCAATGGTAGAACGTCCCACATTAGATAACCTCACTGTAGCAACATCGAGAAACGTCAGTACAAGAATGAGTGACCGTAGATTTAGTTCACCGGTTCACGACCAGAGCACCTTGGTGTAGCGGTTGTATTTGAATGGTAGGAGTCTACTGAGTAATCAGTGTGACAGTTCGTCGATATGTCGAAGTCCCGTCGACTAGCAAATTGGCCTTTGGTGAGATGAGAACTGTCCGCCCCGGATATAATGCGGCTCGACTATCTACTGGAAACAACTTATTCCAGGTCCTCCTTGGTTAACGAGGGTTGTACGTCGACTTGATCACTCACAGCATAAAAACTCCCAGCTCGGAGGCGGCTAAAGATCTTAATGTTCCATTGTGCTAACTGAAACACATTTACAATGATATTTGATTTGCCGGTTCGAAGTCAGGATGAGAAAACTATGTCTGCCTTAAATATCTAAGTTTATTTTCCACACAAACATGTGTTCGATACACCTGCTCCTGCATATATCATCAGGTGTTCTCTACATTATAAGTGACGACGAGGGACCGAGCTCTAGCCCGTGGTAGAACTAAATGATGATCGCAAAGGAATCTTACTGATGCGATCATCTGGAATGTCAACAGCCACCGTAGCGCCGGTTATTCTATTTAGTTGCGCCTGCAATGAACCACATTCCGCAGGCTTGATGGATTGATATTTGTCCCAAGCGATGTTTGCAATTCCTCCAAAATGGAATATCTGGAATATTTCTCATTGTAATCCATTAATATAAATGCCGATCCATCCTTCTTCCCTTAATTAACTACGTCTAAAGTTCCAAAGTTTGAATTGATTGAATAACTTTTACTTAACTATTAGATGGATTTTATTAATTAATTTACTGCGTAAACTCCCAACATTTTGTTAATAATGAAATACAAATTTTCTCTGTCGAGGAAATTTCCATATAAAACACCAGATATTTTTATTTGGCAGCTAACTTGCTTACGGCTATACAACATACTCAATTTATTCGTGTAGGATTCAGGGTGTGGGTGTTTCCAATTTAAGGAATATGATATTTCCACCAAATTATTCTTCATTTGGCATTTACCTGCCACTAACAACAAAAACTTATAAACCATAAATATAAGTCCTAAGTCAAGCACAGGAAATAAATAACACTTTAATATCCGAAATTTAATAAAAACTACTAAAGATGAAATAAATAACTGAAGTCACCTCCATCTTGTGTGCTCCTCAGCATGGATCATCCAATTCTGCAACCCCTCCCGCCGTGAGTCCCCCCTCTGCCGTGGAATGCATTTTAGCAGATTTCCCTTAAGGGAAATCAGCTATTGAGGTTGTACTCATGACGGAATTTTTGAAATTTTTCTTCAAATGTCCATTGATCCTACCTAGTAGATGACGAAAATGAGGTCCGTTCAAAACTGTATATATATATATATATATATATATATATATATATATATATATATATATATATATATATATGTCTGTTACCGCTCTAGCGGTCGCAATTTTTGTTTGATCGTTACCAAACTCAATATTTAGTCGTTGTATGTAAAAAGAAAGATCAAGTTCGTTAACGGCTGAAATCGGACCACGGGGAGAAGGGGTTTAGAGGGGAGGATTTTCGAAAATTCGAAATATCTCCGTTACTATTCGTCGAATCGAAAAATTGTACTGAATCAATCTTATTACAAATTAAATTTACTATAAATATTGTTATACACATTTATTCTTTATCTTGAATATTAACCGAGATATTTGCATTTGTATTCTGCGTGTGGTCGGCAAGAGTCGGCCATTTCCGGACTTTCCGCCGAGAGCTCTGGCGGCCGTTTCCGTAACTATTCGTCCCTCGTGAATAGGTCAGACTCTCTTAATGCCACAAATGGCTTCACGATCGCCATACAAATCCTCCAATTCCTCATGATTTTCTATATTTGCTGTTTAAAAAAAATTCTAAATATCTTCAGCAAAGTCCTTCTTTCTCAGATCCGGTTTACTTGGTCATATTTCACGGTAATCTAACTGTTGTAGTGATGACCGCCTTGTATATTTGCAGTTTTGTCTTCATGTTTTGGGAGGATATAGGAGGTCTAGTCAGTGAGACTATTCTGCGTTTAATACCTGTTTCTAATTTAATGATCTCCGTAATCGTGATTCAAAGGTACTCGATAATGCCTCACTCACACAGGTCTGACTTGAAACCAGCTGAGATACTCCGAACATGAAGGTTTCAGGCCAGCAGAACCTCTCTGAGCTCTAACAATGGCAAGACAGTTGCTAAATGCTGCTTTGCATTAATAGAAATTAAAGGGAGGACGACTAAGTTAGTAATCAAGCAAATTTTCAACCTCAAGCATTATTACATTATATAAACTTGTTAGATTACAAATATATAACCTTGTTGTTGGCTATAAAAACACGAAGCCACTCTCCCACCACCATAACGCCGTGCATGTGCCGGGTGTCTTTGAACATCTCGCTGAATGTACAAGCCTAAAACTGATTTCTCTCTAGGGAAATGTGAAAATGTGCTCTCCGAGGATTTTCTATTTGACGGTTCTATTTCCT
Source organism: Riptortus pedestris (assembly GCA_019009955.1). Taxonomy (NCBI): domain Eukaryota; kingdom Metazoa; phylum Arthropoda; class Insecta; order Hemiptera; family Alydidae; genus Riptortus; species Riptortus pedestris. Next base: position 60,136,166 of record CM032229.1, read on the forward strand.
TTTTATTGAACGTCAGAAATAAAAATATTCCCTTCAAGATAGGAATCGGCCCCAGTTGTCATCGGACTGCCGGACAGTCAACTCGGACGTACGTCAGCACAGTGGGTGGTGGAAAGGTGAACAGTTCAGAGTGCACGACCCAGTCAAGGTATTACGTCATGTAGTGACGTTGCAGTGACGTCTGCGCCTAGGAGAATCGATGCCAGATTTGTAGAGGTCGGAAATTATAACCATCTGCACGACGAAGAGGACAATGGCTCTTGGACCGTGACCCATTTCTAGCAACTTTTATCTCTTGGGCTATATAAGTTTCTACCTGCCAGAAATAATGACCTATTTTAATAATAGATACATCATTGAAACATTCTTTAAGATGTCTAGCAATTAAATAGCAGAGCCACTTTTCTCTACATGAATTACTTGGCAGCTGTCGTCCCCCCAAGTCATACTTTGATTCTCTTCAGACAGTAACTAACTTCTACTCTATATACTCCTACTGTTAAGACATTAAACTTCATTAAATCTCGCCATCAATTTTTTGTTGTATTAGAGTAATGAAAATTCGATACTTTCTTAAAACTTTTATTATTTATAGATCTATGGTGTTTTGCATCTTTGCAAATTGACAATCACAAAATTGATACAAGCAATAGATAATTATTTATATCAACAGATATTATTTGATGATTACTTAGGTCTGTACATTACTTCCTTATTATGTTAGTAGAAGGCTCTTGAGGTTAGATTTAATGAAATCTAGTGGTTATAGTTTTAATTATAAAACTTGATTTGATCATTATCGAACTGAATCTTTAACCATTTCGTGTGTAACTAAAAATCATGTTTGTTAATTTCTGAAACCGCATTCCCAATCAGGTGGACTAGTTTGAGAATGGTTAAAATTGAAAATCTCTGTTATTGTGAGTAGCATCGAAAAGTAGCTTATATTTTTAATCGAGTTAATTACTTCAATTGCTCCAAACGTTTTACAGAGCGTGAATATTAAAGGAGCTATTCCATTGTTTTTTCTTCCGTTTTTAGCATTTTGTAACACAGGGTTCTTTATCGGACCTGGGTCTCTTTTTATATTCACCTTGCTCAAGTAAGCGGTAAGGTCATCCACCATTCAACCTGCGTAGTCTTAACGCTCCATAACTAATAATAATTATAAGCAACTATAATGTAGCAATAATATGATCCTTCATTGACAGTCAAAGGATATCAAACAGCAGTAGAGACTGTTAACACATGACATAGTGTAATGCGGTTACATCAAACGCCGGCTTTCTGCGAAAGGTGCACCTCCGTCTCATCATGAAACTCAAGGTGGTATTGATATTATAGGCTCAAAGAGAGGAACCTGTCTTTGACAGTTGCAATTATATGCTTACATGATAGGAAAATTTCACGGCAATAGTAGATATATATGTTTCTTTCCCAATTCTGAATCACAACTTTTTACTAATTTATTTTTTAAAATACCCAGATCCGAATAGCCGCTTATTAACCCACTCTACTGTTTTAATTGGTTCTCTGTTATGTTCGTTGGGTATTTCTTGGAAGTACTCAAATTAATATAGACATCTTAGTCGATATTAAAAATTTCGTTTTATTGTCTATTTGTTTTTGTTGTTGGCTTGTTTTTACTTCCCAGTAAGAAATAACGAATTGGTTGTAGTCACAAAAATCTTCTGCTTTCAGATTTCAAGGGAATCATATGCTTTAACCTTCTCTGACCCCTTTTGATTGGGTTTTGCGTGGCATCGCTTGCAAAACCCAAAAATAACTAGCCTTAGATGGCTCAGATTCCATATTTAGGATTATTGCACCTACTCGTCTGAATTTCCTTTTGATCAAAATCGACTTATGTAGTGAGGCGTATAGGGGGGGGGGGCGGAAATAAAAATTGCAAATTTCTCCGAACCTTTCAGGGATACAAAAAATGTGTTATTTAGAGGCCTTTAAATTATGTTTCATGACGTTTTTTAATGTAATACATTGGAGCGAAGATATCTTATATTACTTTAAAATGGAATGATGTCAAATTAAATACATTAAAACATTTTGTTTATTTAATGTAATAGGAGCTAAAGTAAGTCAAGCAGTGCCCACGTCAGGTTTTTTATTTTAATCTATATATTAATCCTGTCTAAATAAATGTTTTTGGAGGGAAAAGGTCTGCTCCACTCTTTGGCGAATGCATACATATGTATCCACAACTAGAACTCTAGTAATTTCAAATTCATTGCTGGATCAGATTGTTTTATTGAATCCAAATGAAAGAGAGAGTTTTCCTATGTGGACCAATTTAGAAAATCTCTATTATCTATACTTTTTCTATGTTTTTTTTTTTTTTGACAAGAGAAGGGTAAGCAATGCGCGGGCCCATAACATATTGTAGATGTATGGCTGGAAATGCCGGTGACAAGTAACAAGTGGCCATCCGGTTTGGCGGGCTTGCAACACGGCACTTGTACCCTTCTGCCTCTGGTCATTTGCATCTTATTACACAGGCTTTGAAACAGGTATCGCTGGCCTGCAACATCAGCTCCCTTGGAAGGATTAGAGTCGCTAACGGGGTTTTCAAATGGTAGTATACATCCGTGTAGATATTCCTTCAGAGGAATTTCTTCATGTACTCCAACTTTCATAAACATCGACTATGCAGTCATTAAATGCAGGCATGCCTCCGGTAAAACTAAATTTACAATAACACGTTCTGAATATAAATATATATATTTACATAGAGAGAGAGAGAGAGAGAGAGAGAGAGAGAGAGAGAGAGAGAGAGAGAGAGAGAGAGAGAGTGAGAGAGAGAGAGAGAGAGAGAGAGATAGAGAGAGAGAGAGAGAGAGAGAGAGAGAGAGAGAGAGAGAGAGAGAGAGAGAGAGAGAGAGAGAGAGAGAGAGAGAGAGAGAGAGAGAGAGAGAGAGAAAGAAGTGATGGCATTCTCCAAAGCACACCATAGAATTGTTGTTGTTGGTTGTTAACCATAGAATTGTCTGCAAGGCGATAACGTTTTACGGTGTTAATACATTATAATATTGAAATTATATAAAGCAATGAGATTGTTAAAGAGAGTTTAAGCTATGTAATTTTTTTTCGATGTCGACAAAACCTACTTTTTTAGTAACTTAAAACTTTTCATTTAATAAAATTGAAACCCTTCGAACCTCGAAATGTCATAAATTTTCGTTAATTAATGCTCAAATATGGTTTCAATGATTTGTTTGTTATATTTTTAACTCTGCTCTCTCTATAAACTCTCTATACGAAATACTTAGTTCGAAACTCCCCCCCCCACGTCCAAACTTGACCATCCAATTGCATAAACCTTTTCAGGGACAGTAAATCGACGAAACAGCTCTCGAAAGACGAATCTAAATTAACGAACTTATTTCAGAAGTGCCTCACCCGTGTTTGGCATGAGTGCGTAGATGAAGGTAATTACACATCAAGCCTAATTTACAGAGAGCTCCCCTGGCAAAGGTGGGCACCTGGAGTGTACCCTCTCTGCTTTAACTTGGCAAACTCAGTTACACCGCTTTGATATTAAGCTCAAGCTGGAGGCGGCTAAGCCAAGGTCCGGCATAGTCAGGTCCGCTGCTTTTGATATTAACCTACTTCACAAAGTTAAAGCTTGAGTAACTACCAAGGTGGCTTAAGCTTGCGTCAAAATATTAACTTCAACTTCCATAAGATTTTGTTGATATTACAAACTGCTTTAAAAGGGTGAAGGTGTCTCGGGAATTATAGCAATGTTTAGTTGACGGCAATAAATAACACGTTTTTCAGCACGCTATGCAAAATGGCAGACTTTCCATTAAAATTTATTTGATCGAAACCTTCGATGGTAGTGACTTAAAATAAATCATGATGTAAGTGTATTTAAAAATGTGAGAAGGATTTATAAACATATATCGATTATTATTGTTTAAGTCACATTAATTTGTAAATAAGTGACCTATACTTTGTTATGAGTGATGTGTGTATGTCAGCATTAAGCATATGTATGCAGATATATCATATAGAGAGTGCTATATGTATCCTATTATATTGCATTATGCTTAGTTTAGGGCAGTATATACAATATTATAATGTATACCAGCCATCCTATTTAGGGCGCCCCCCTTTTCCACCAGTAATACCCGGATAAATATGTCGATTAAAGAATACTAACTCAGAATATAACTTATTATTAAGGACTGTATCCCTTTGAATCGTTTCCACTCAATATAATTCGAAGCAAGGTAGGTATTTGAATGTGATATTCGCATCGGGTCGAAAAATGTCAACATTTACAGATATTTCTATGATTGACAAAAAGGGTCATAAATTCAACTTCAACTTTTATTTTCATTTTTGCACTTCTCTCTCGCATGATTTGGATTTCCATGAATATCTCTTTACTGTTTTAATATACATTAACTTAGTCAGTGATCGCTACTTCGTTCATTAGGTTTCTCCAATGCTGAGTTATTTATTATTTATTTCTTTATTTGAGATGCCGCTACAATAGCGATTCATCTTTTAACATGTTAGAATATAATTTTACAAAATTAAATAAATATTAAAATTTTACACAGCTAAATTTTACTAATGTACAAAATAAATAGAACCATGCCGCTAAAATGGCGATTCATCTTTTAACATGTTAGAATATAATTTTAGAAAATTAAATAAATATTAAAATTTTTATACGGCTAAATTTTACAAATGTACAGAATAAATAGAATGGAAAAAATTAAATATAAATTGTTAGTATATTTACAACATGAGGAAAAAACACAAAATAAAAGTAAAACAAAAAACTAAAAGAAAAACTATAAATAGTTAAACTGGAAGGAGGCAAAACATATATTCCACGTACAGTGCTTGTGAAATATAACTTTCATAATGGTAAATAATAGCTTTTATATTTCATCAAATAATCTATTATTTCCTAAATATTTAAAAACATCATCTATAAATTGGCTACTGTCGGCCAGTAGTTCGAATAAATTTGTGGGCCATGGGTACGTTTTTAACTGTGTGCAGTCATTTAGTATGTGTTTTACAGTCAGCGTTCTGTTGCAGTAGCGACATATAGGTTCATCTTCCCTGCTTATTAGATGAATGCGTTAGTCTAGTGTGTCCTGTGCGTAGGCGTGTAATTGCAATTTCTTCTTTTCTAGAGTGTCTATCAATGCTGAGTTAGGACAACCAAGTGTAACTGGTTCGCACAAGAGTATCTATTTTTTAATACAAGCTTATTTGTGAGCCTTTCAATTTAATATATATTACAAATTATAATAATGATAAGTTGAATGCCTATAGAAGACGAATGGGCACGAGCCGAGGTGAAATATTCATAGACTCGTGAGTGAAATGAGAAGCCTGGGGCAGTGTAGAGATGCCTGCATCCAGATGGGATATCTCGCCCACGCTATCTGATGCATAATAACATTAGGGCAGGGGTGAATAGCAACCATTACCCCTTTAAGCAAAATATCTTTTGACTATTTAATACAAAACCAATTTCATTTACATATTTAGGAAGCCGTATCGCCAAACAAGGAAATTCAGGTATATTGGTACAGTGAATATTACAATACCTGTATATATCCAAATGGTACAATCTCCCCCTATGCAATGTTAATGGTTGTTTATTTCAAGCGACATATCAACATTATAATAACAGACTCTGATCTTAATATAGCTATGACAATTTAAGGGTGTCTAATATACATATAATGTAAATGGAAACGGGGAAAATATATTTTCTCCATCTCTTTCTTTTTTTAAATTAATTATTCGTTTATTTGCAACAACATATATAAATATTACAAGCACATGATATGAATGATATAACAATTTCCTTGATTATTCACTTGAGGTGGGAAGTTGTTCATTGACAATACCCATATTAAAAGGAACATTGAATTTTACTATATGGAGTTGGGTTTTCTGGAATATGGGTAGATGAAAGAGATTCGCCTAAAGGATTAGGATGTGCGAGAAGGAGAGAGTGGAATTTCTGATATCGGGATTTGGCGAGTGTATGGACAAAAGGAATGTTGAAGTCGTTATGGAGAGTTAAGTTGGATACGTAAAATGGGGAATCTGTAATTTTGCGGAGTATTCTGGATTGGAGGGTATGGATTTTTTGGAATTTGAAGGTTTAGTGGAACCCCAATGTTCAAGTCCGTATGTCTATATCGGTTCTCCATCTCTGATGTTTCAATACCAATGAAAAAATATCTTTGAATAAGGAGAGTAATTCATCAAGGCATGTGGTTTATCCCTGGTCATGTTTATTGAATATGAGTTTCAGTTTGTATATTTTTTAGCTTATCAGGTATTTTAATCACGAACATTGCTGTATATATTCATTTTCATGTGTCATTAGATTGGCAGAATTCATTTTTTGTTTATCTAAAATATTCTTTCATTAAAATTCGTTCCCAATAAGTCAATGGCGTTTTAAATTCAGCTGCGAACGTTATATTAATTAAACAAATATTATAAAGCGCATAGAAGTAGTTGCTATGCTGTAGAAGAAAATTCATGTCAGGTGAGGTCTCACCCATGTCAGTTATGGCGTTGGTCTTAATCACACATGGTAAACCTAGAGTGGTGAGTTCGATTCCCGCCTGGCCAATAGCAATTTATTTAGTACCCAACTGATTAAATTAAATCCATAGGCTAGATAAGGACGGTAACCTGTAAATAACCCGTCACCGGAGCCGTATTATCAGAAAGTGGACGCTAATAAATATCAATCATGTCAAACACTGGTCAGGTTCGGCCTGAGACTATTAATTCATACCCTCTGAAAGTTACCTATTTTTCTAAGTAATTTATAAATTTTCGTTATTTGTCATTTTTTAGGATGAGTCTCTTTACAAATAACCACTTCATATTACTTCATTAATATCTTACTTCAAGTCTATAAAACAAATTTCTGTTCATAGAATAAAACTTACATCATTCTTTTCACTTCTATTACTGCCCGTAGCAAATGTTTCACTTAGTGTTAAGCGATCTTTTCAAGTCGTGATTTTCTCGAAAAATGTATCAACAAGACTCTATGAATATATAAGAATGTACAAGACTCTATTTGTTAACGCTTTAATGGCCCCAATTTTTTGTTTAATTGTTTTTGCAAACTCGATATTTAAGTATTTAATGGAAAACTGACGATAAAGTTCGTTAAAAGCAGAAATCGAGTTCAAGAATTTTTTTCAGATTTCAATTAACCCCGACTCCTACTCGAGCGAGTTCCACTTAGAGGACAACATGAGTAAGCATCTCATGTACTACTAAATTTCAGGTTGTGCTCACGTATGCTTCTTATTTCGGGAGGAATAGAAAACCGAATTTGATCATCCGTAAGTGGCATATCAGCCGAGTTCATGCGGTACCTGCTTGACAACATTTTTATTGAGTTAACACCTGTAGAGTGTCCACTAAAGGACCATTTATTCCTTCTCTCAGTAACTATTCCCTGCTGAATGATATTGGGTCTCATATTTATTGAATGCCACATTTGGGAATACGTTATTACCTTATTGGAGAATCCTTAACTGGGGAATAAGATAACTTTTTATTTAAACGCCCAAACCCACCCCCACACACACCCATATAATATATACATATAATATATACTCTCGGAAGCGTGTGTATTCGTTAACGAGATAACTTTCAAACAGAAAGTATCTCAAAACTCACATTACATACTTTTTATTTTTTTCTAAATTTCCAGAATGAGACTTGTCAAACATTAAAAAGTGGCTTGTGAGTGAATTGTAACGGAAATACCCAACTTGAAATTCCTCTCCTCTCATTAGAAATATTGAAAATATATATAAACCTCTATCGCCCGTCACAAAAATATCTAAAAATTGAAACCCTTTTCAATGTACTGGATAAAAACGACAGTTTTGTAAATGTTCTTTTATAAATAAATATATATATATAATATATGTGTGTGTGGGTTTGTGGAAATTATAGATTATTAAAGTTTGCTGCTACTGGTAATTATTATTTATATAATACAAGTATTTAGAATTTACCTGATAGCAAATTTAATAAACATACCTTATCTCTATTATGGTGTATTTGCTTCAAGTATCTAAAAAAATTCCTTTTGTTTCAGGTATAAGGACCATTTATTTTGCCAGCTGAAGGTAAATGAAGTATACTGACTAAAATATGTAGGTAATTTAATATTGATTGATTTAGGTGATTCCTAAAAAACGTTTCCAGCTCAAGCGCGCGGGCAGTATTTTTTAAAAGTTATACATTTTAACATTAATATGTAATAAGGTAGCACCTAAAACGTAATATGCTAAATTTAAAATAATAAATAAACTCACCTCTAAGTAACGTATCTGAAAAGTGATCAGAACTACTGGGACCATTGGTGCCTATGGCATAATCATAATGTCGAGTTATCTTATAATGATATCAACGTACAGTACTGTCTTCAGAAGAGGGAATGTTGGTTCATGACACCACTAATGATGTCTGCCCATTATTTATATTTTTTTGTCTTATACTGTCTGGTAGAAAAGGTTCATCTTCAGGAATTGACTGAACTCCCCAAAACTAATATCTCTGGTTACAAAAAATATAATTTATCTTTACAACATTCTGATAGCAATGCTGAAACAATAATAAGGGTTTTTACCTTTTATCAAAATTAAAGAAATTATTAAAAGATAGTGAAGGGTTTAGCTTTCGCATTACTTCTGCAATTATATCTCAGGTTGAACATTCATGGTAAATGATTATAAAACGATAGTAAAAATAATGCTATTGATATGGCTAAGGCAAAATAAGGACTGAATGCCGTTCAAACTCTTTTTTTTTTACTTTGCCCTGGCAGTGAAAATCGGAGGAGTAGAAGTTGGTAATTACTAAAGGCTGAACCCCCCCCCCCCCAAAAAAAAGTACAAATTTATTGGTTAATCACTGATTTAAGAAAAACATGTTTAAAACATTAAGTGCTGACAATTCGATTTATAACAATAATGTTTAAATAAAACTTTTCGATCCATCCGAAAGAATTTTCGTTCCTCCCTGTGAACCCCTTCTTCCTGCTCGATTGCAGCCATTGACGTATATCATCAGGAGTACCGAGTATAGGTATTGATGAAATGATTGTTGTGGAGATATTAAAAAATTGTATATAAAATAACAGTAACAGGAATTTAAACTCGCAACTAGATTCGTTACTTCATATTTTTTGATTTTATACATTTTTTTAATTTTCAAACTACTCCTAAAGTCATAGTCCTAGTCCTCAATAAATACCAATAGAAAATGGTAGTGGTCTATCTTGTCCACTTAAAATATAAATAAACCAGACCTCAAAGTATTCTGGCTGAAAAGCAAGAGGGGAAGCCCTAATAGGCTATATAAAGGGAAGTGGACAGCGAGATATAAGAAAGCTGGTGTTGAAGCATTGAGGCAGGGTATAGTAGTCCAACATGGGAGTCTTGTCCCAACAGCCAATGGCAGAGCTGGGTTTTATCATTTCCACAGCCTCCCAGTCCTCTTAGCTGTCTGCCAGTTATTTATTTTCATTTTCCCCTTGGACCTAATGCCCTGTTTTTCTCCAACCCTTTATTATTTCTGCTTTTTCTTCCTAGTCTCCTTCTTCTGGGGTATATGCAAATGTAATAGAATAAAAACGTTTTCTGAATAAATGCGACTGTTCTTTATAAAACTAGTTTCTTCGCAGACAAATAAAATTCATTAAAACACTCTTTTTAAAGTTACTCCCTATTGCGTGATGCAAGTGTCTCTTCAGTCTACAATATGCTATTTTTTGGTGTCCAATATCATCTTCTATAAAGGTTACATACTGCCTATTCAAACGTTTTTAAAAAAAAACAACAAAAAAAACCTTTACAATTTTTTGGCATATTTCACTTGAAACGTTTCCGAAGCACCCAAAGGTTTTAATCTTGAAGTTGACCTTTCCTATGAAATTCTTCCCAAAGCAGATCAATCAGATTAAGGAATAAGGCTAATGAAGTCATGTTTTTCAAAATGCCATCATCTCTTTATTGTACAAATCCTGGATAAAGTTTAGAGGAATGTTTCAGAATTTAATCGTACTTCATATAAAATCCAGGAGATTAAACTAAGATCAGAAGGAATTTGCCTGCCCTCCAAATTATTGTTTTTCTTTAGATCAGTCAGTTTCCTGTTTCTCATGCCTGAAAAAATTATCCTTTTCGATACACGCTATTTTGGTCTTCCTGTTTGAGCTTTATCAAGGGGAAAATGTATCTCTTCAAAGCGAGTTTGATATTGTTAAGCGGAGTCGCTTTTGATATTTTTAGTTTCGCGAAAATTTGGCGCTCCAGATTTCTGTTCCATTTGTAGTGCATAAATTACGCTCTTCGCACTAAGGTGCGAACTCACAGAAAAACTGTTTATTCTCATGAACTGCCATTGCTTATGGTATTAGAAACTTGGGATTATCAATGTTAAGTTCTTCTTCCTACTTATGTATGAATAGTTTTTTAGCAGATTAGAAGGAAATCGGCTAGAGAGGTTGTACTCATGACGCGATTTTCGAAACATTTCTTCAAATGTCCATTGATTCTACCCAGGAGATGACGAAAATGAGGTCCGTTCAAAATTATATATATATATATTAACGCTCTAGGGGTCGCAATTTTTAGTTTGATCGTTACCAATTTGAGAGTAGTAGTGTGTAAGGTGTAATTCGTAAAAGGGAGCATTTGTTGTGAATGAGAACAGAATAAATTAGTGTGGCCTGTGATCGTAAAATGGACCTAGAATGAGGAAGAAACTTCCTATATTCCCTTAAGGAAACAGAAGAAAAGAAAATCGTTGACCCAAAGAAGTACAAGGGTGTCCCATTTGTAAACAAACAACCAAGGATCCAGTAATGGGTTCTTTAACAAAAAACCATATTACCTGCCCGCTGGGGACTGGAGAACGTTTTTGCTGTTGCACTCCTTGCCTGAACATATTTGCGGAAGTTTATGAAGCATTATAGATTTTTATCTTGCAGGGAAGAAAGGAGGAATCTGGTTAAATATTTTCTAATTATGGAACAATTCAAATTATTACTAGAATATTAAACAAAAAGGTGTACCATTTTTGAAGCAAAATAAATGCATTTTAATTATGAACTATATACTAATTTATTGGCAATCAAAAAGCGGTGCAAATCAACTATGTGGCTTAGAGTGAAAGATCGCCTAAATGAAGTTGTTCTTCTCTTAACGTAATCGTTAACTTGTGTCTGTAATAAAATTACGAATTATTTGATGTTGATAGTCATTTACTGAGGGTGTATTCCGGACCTGAAAATAATTACAGTTTTAGTTCTTTAGATTTGTCACAAGCAGAACATAAATTTAGACAAGTATTATCAATTGTTTCAGAAAATCGGAAAAGCAGAAATGGGAATTTACCAAAGGGTGAAAACAATAAAATGAAAATATCTCGTATAATATTCAATATAGGAAAATTATTCAGTCGCGCAGGAGCTGCCCATATTTCCTGCTTGTTGTTACAACACACTCTTGATCTTATCTCACCATATATTTGTATTTATAAGTAAACACTGGTGGAATATGGTATAGATCAAATAAATAAATTTTCGAGTCAAGAAAGTCTTACTTTATGACGACATCAAACTTCGTCTTCACATGTATTGCACACTGTATAAGTTCAATGAATACAATACTTGGTATTTAAGCTTTGAATAAAGTTGTTTATGATCTAGTAGCTTACTGTTGGGGGTTTACTCAAGGTTGAAAACTTAAAAATGATTGGCTCAATGCACTTTTAGCAGATTTCCCTTAAGGGAAATCAGCTATTGAGGTCGTACTCATGATGCGAGTTTCGAAAAATTTCTTCAAATGTCCATCGATCCTACCCAGGAGATGACGAAAATGAGGTCCGTTCAAAATTATATATATATATATATATATATATATATATATATATATATATATATATATATATATATTTGTCTGTTAACGCTCTAGCGGTCGCAATTCTTGTTTGATCTTTACCAAACTCATTATTTAATCGTTTTATGTAAAAAGGAAGATCAAGTTCGTTAATGGCTGAAATCGGACCAGTGGGAGGGGGGGTTTAGAGGGGGGGATTTTTGAAAATTCAAAATATCTCCGTTATTATGCGTCGGATCGAAAAATTGTATAGAATAAATCTTATTGCAAATTCAATTTACTATAAATATTGTTCTATTCATTTATTCTGTATCTTGAATATTAACCGAGATATTTGCATTTGTATTCTGCGTGATACTGGTCACCAGTAGGCTATGTTCGAACTTTCCGGCGAGAGCTCTGGCGGCCGTTTCTATAACTTCGCCCCTCGTGAATAGGTATAGAGGTTAGGTCAACTGTTTTTTGGGGCTAGAAACTACTGGGTTGTTACGCCCTAAATAATGTTTTAGGTTTAGAGGTTTCTTACTACTACAGTTGTTATTAGGCAGATTTCCCTATTGTAAAACTTCACGTGGGAAATCTGCTTAGTTTACGCAGCCCCTGCGTGACGGACTTTTTTTTTTATCTGACGTATAATAACGGAGATATTTCCAACAAATCCTACTTCACCCATAAACGAACTTTCTTCTGATCTTTATTACAGCATAAAACGTTTAAATATAGAGTTTGGTAATGATGAAACAAAAATGGCATTCGCTAGATCTTTAATAGATATTTATAGTGAAAGGACCTGATTTTCGTCATGTCCAGGGTAGGATCGATAGACATTTGATGAAATTTTTCGTATATGGCGTTGTGAGTACATCCTCAATAGCTGATTTCTCTTCAGGGAAAGCTGCTAAAAATTTACAGAGCTACGATTGTAGACAATTAAATTTACACCTAGCTAATGTTTTCACCTGGCTCAAAATGTTGGAGATAGAATTTGTATTCCAATAATTTGTATGTTGCTGGTTGTGGGAGTGCAGATCTGGGAAACAGGAATTATTAACTGAAAGTCTTCGAGTTATTAAGACCGGTTTCCCAATAAGAACTTCATTTTCAGTCTCAATAAAACGTTTCTAAATAAATTAAATAAAATTCAAGTTTGGTAGCGTTAAAACCTAAATATATTTATTCGGATTTTGAACGAAACTCATTTTTGAAATTTCTTGGTAGGGACGGTAGACCTTGGAAGAGATTTTCTTAAAAAGGCGTCTTGTTGTCAACCCAGATACTTCTAGACAGGAATCCAGTACTTAATACACTCCACCACTCTTGTACTACGTTATTTTGAGAATGTATATAAAGCTTGGTCGTTTGTTTAAATAATGATAATAACTAAGATGTTACGGTACTATTGGTCTTGAACGTAAGTCCATACTTCTGCTAGTTGATTTTTTATTTGTAGAATACCATGCAACAAATTCCTAATTACTAACTGCTTGTGAACAACGTTTCATGAAGTTTGGACTAAAATTGTACTCTGGATATACGTTTAAACACCTTAATTAAGGTCGATGGAACATGGTAAATACTTTTTTTGACCACCAAATGTTCCTGTTTTATGTAGGCTACCACAGGGAGAACAGCTGTTGTAATCAGATTCTGTCTGTTTTGACGTAGATATTGAAGCAGTCAGAGCGTGATATTCTCCGTAAGGAGCCAAACAGTGGTCTCGCTCCAATTAGAAACGGTAAACAGCACGTGAAGTGTGGTTACGTTTGAGAAAGCATGAGCTATGGTTATACCACCTGTTTGAACTCCATCTACTAGATGTAAAGTTGTTTATTAACTCTGATATTCAAGATGATTTCATAATATTTTATATTACTAGCTTAAAAAAGTCCGTCATGCAGTGGCTGTGTAAACTAAGCAGATTTCCCACGCGAAGGTTTACAATAGATGAATCTACTTACTGGTAACATTACCGTAAATATTAAGTGAATAAATACAAACGATAATGAGAAATCTATCAGTCAATTTACAAATTAATAATCTCTACAACAGGAAGCTTCTGAATTGTAAACAGACCGGTCTGACTACCTGCATCGCTGAACAGATGTATAGAACTATTCTAGACGGGAAATAAAAACAATTAATGAAATATATCTGAATATAACATATTAATTTTATTGAAAACTATTTACTAGAGCTAGTGCAGTAGTTGGTAATGAATCAGAATCATTTTTATCTCAATCAGTTTTAAATTTTAGAAACTAAAATTAAAATTTTAGTAATCCAAGAACAAAAGAAGGTAGGGATCAACAGAACGTATTTGCTTATAGAACGTATTTTCCCTAATTGTGGATTTAATGAACACAATTGATAAGTATAAATTTTATTAAGAGAGTTTAAAATCTTAATTATTTCATTATCATTTATTAGGTTTCATTGAACCCAATCTAGGGCCAGGTTTAGCAATGGAGTGCATTGCTCTTTAGAAAAAGTTGTTTTCATTGCTAGGTAGTTCTCCAGTTCTCCTGACTTTCTGAGAATTTAATTGAATTGCCTCAGCCGTAGCTAGGATATAAAAAGTTTAAGAATTAAAAAAAAGTTTGTAAGTAAAAGAAAGATTTGTCTGATACGTCTCAAGAGCCAACAATAACAAAAGAATAATAGAACCTCCAATTCTCATATTACAGCAACATTACATTTAAATATTGTAATCTCTCCATTTCTCCTAATAACATCTATTTCCCTCTTGCATTGTGATTTGTTCTTATAATTTTCTAGTTACGTTCCAGCTAGAAATCTTCCTATGAACATATTTAAACTAAAAATGTTTCACTATATATATATTTATAGATTAAGGATAATAACTTTCTGATACCACATAGAACGAGCGATAAAAGGATATTTAGTGGCTTCCCTCTTCCCCTACATCAAACTACCAGAAATACAGGAATCAAAAAAGATTGAGAGAATTCATATATGTGCATATGTATATGGGGCGGCAACTGGCGTGTGGGTTAAGGCATGGTACATCTACCACTAACATACATAAGTAAGCTGAAAGTAAACACCGGTGAAGATTCCGTCCAAGCCAAGGGGGAACATTAGTGCACGAATTCGCTAGCAGAGCTCTCTGGTTCAGTAACACTTGTGGATCAGCGGGACTCACTCTAATATGAACGTTTAACTAAGCTATCCCTAAGTGAGCTGATCACTGACCCCCCTTCCCCCTGAATATATTGAAGCCCTTCAGTCTAATGGAAACAAGTCATTACTCTCTACGTGTAACACTGATAACGGATCCCTAGAGCTGCATTTGGGAGCTGCTAAAGATCTCCAAGGCAGAGAAAAAAAAATATATATATATATATATTATGAAAAGGTTCAAATAATTGATAAAGAAAGAAATAATACTAAACGGAAAATAAAAGAGAACATTCACATGATAAAAAATAGAAAAATGGCAGTAAACAAAAAAACCGAACTCAAATACCTCAATCATATATTCTATAACATTTTATCTTAAATTAATAGACTTTAAATTATGATGCGAAATAATCGAGTTCAAGACTGACTTGTAAATAATCAATTTTTGTTAGCTGACATAACCTACCTCGGGAGCCTCTCAGTATCATCTACCTCCTCTGTGAGGACAGTCGCAACGTAATGTAAAAGGTAAACGAGCACTTCAGAAATGTAAGTAGCAATTTACAATTATATGTAATAAATATATCATACATGTAGGCACGTATTAATACAATATATAGCAAAAGGATTGTTAAGGGATGTGATAAATTAATGTTTTTATTTTAAGAGGGATAGCCCCTGAAGAGGTGACAAATAAGCTACGAAACATGTAGGGCAGTTTCAATAAAGTTTGCACCGAAAATAATGTTTTTTTTTTAATGGAGACCCTTGACAGAAAATTTGAAGAGTATATAAATAATATTGGGTCCATAATAATAAGAATATATATATATATATACCTACAGCGATCCGCATACCTTTGAAGATGGAAGTTATGTATATAGCGTTGGAGATGTGTTTATTATGTATGAGCTTTAAGATTGCCATGGAGTGCGGTAGAGGGAAGTAAAGGTCGCCATCTTATGTATCCCATATATACGGGGTAGCCGGAGACAGATGAAAGCCCTTCCTCTATAATCCATCGGCCGTAAGGGATTTAGGACTGTTTTATTTTATATTTCCCCAAAGACATTTCATCGAAGGATCGGGCACATTTCAAATATTCATGAGACTTCTTTCCCCCCCTTTCTTTTTTTTTTACTACGTCCAGCGTAGGTTTTAAACAGCCAAAAATTAAATCCACAAAGGATTCATGCTGTATATCATGGAATTTGAATGAGAAATCTAGCAAGGTTTTTTTTTTTTTTTTTGTTTTACGCATAAACAAACTCCACTTTGCGGGATTTTCGACAAAATGCACTTTTCTATGTTATAGAAAGGTATTGACATTCGCTACTTGCTTTATTTATTTATGGACATTACGTCAAAGGTGATTTGTCCTGTTAAAAGTCAAAAATTGTACAAAGAGAAATAATAAAAGTAAAATAGATAAGTGATAATAAAAAGTAACAATAACAAATGTCCAAAAAAATAATGACAAATAAGAATAGTGAAATAGATAAACATATTATAAGTGAAAAAATATTGGTAACTACATTTTATTTATTCTATTTTAACATTTGAAAATTGTAAAAAAAAAAGCACCAAAAGAAAAACATATAGGGTTTATTTATTAATTTAATTAATAAATAATTTTATATAAAGAAAGAAATTGTTTAATTATAGTTATAAGTAATCAATATTTAATATTAAAAAAAAAACAGAAACAATGCAAGAAACATATAGGTTAACTTTTGTATTAAGTTTACATTTGTATAGGATGAAATTGTTTAATTATTATAATATTCTTTAAAATTATAAATATTGGTTTAATTAAAAATATAATTATAAAAAAATTACCAGAAAAATATTATTTTTATATTAGTTTATTTTATATTATAAAGGAAGAAAATGTTTAATTATTGTATTAAGTATTTTTTTTTTAAAAAAAGGCTTAAATAGAACCAAGCAACATAATGAACACCTGTCAAAAACCAAACAAATTCTAAAATAAATCTCACAGGACAAACCACCCAACATTATAACATAAGCCATAGTCATTTTAGTTACTAATGTACGGCGCTAATAGCCTAGTAGTTGAGCGAATAACCCCAACTCTAATCTAATCTTTCTCGTCCAATCTGTGAATATAGTTATAATTCTACAAACGATAATGATACTCTGTAATATGACGCAGTACTTCCGGAATACTTGTTTTTACTGGAAGAGAAGTAATATCAATCGCGAACTTTCTTGAAAAACCCCTGATATACAGTATATATGGTACATAGTTAGACGAATGGTTCATTAAGAATATTTTACAATTTATGATATTGTACACTATGATAGCAATAATAAAAAAAAATCAAAATTGAATATTTTTTCCACGCCACTATTCCTTCGACAGAGATAAAATACTTTTCTTTTTTTTAAAGGAAGAGCTTAATCCCTTCTATTCTGAGGCATAAAAAAGTAGATAGAAAGAGGAGAAAAAATTAGAAAGCATGTTATATAGGAGTGGCTTTTTTATATAAAAGACAAAAGAAGAAAATAAAAGAGCGGAATAAAAGAATAGATATTTCCATCTTGACTTTGGGAAGTATTCCCCACCCCTTTCTGCTCAGCACAAAAGCTCCCAATTGAACGGACTTGATGTACAAAGACTCTCAAAGCTCGGATAGAACTTTATACTGATACATCTTTCCCCAGGAAATATTTCCCCAAAATAGCTCATTCGTGCTCTCCAATACAGTTGTAACCTCTGTGCACTCAAGGTACGTTGCAGGTATGTCAAATCTGTTGAATGGCCGAGTACTATTAAAATAAACGAACAAACGTTTTGCAGCACTTATTTAAAATGATTTCACTTGAAAGTAACTTCCGATATTTCCTACCCAATGCATCGGCTCAAAAATGTCAGAGAACATAATTTATAAAACTTTTTATTATAAAGGAAAATACTCCTATACATTTCTTCTGTATCTCTAATAGGTACATAAGCAAAAGCTAATAGGTAGGTATATAAGCATTTTTTTTTAGCACATTTCACTTAAAGGAAATCAGCTAGTGAGGTAGTACTCATGACGGGATGTTCATTCATGAAACTTTTCTTCAAATGTCCATCAATCCTACCCAGGAGATGACGAAAATGTGCTCTCCACAAAATTTTATATATATATATGGATATATATATATATATATATGTATGTATGTATTTGTCTGTTATCGGTCTAGCGGTCGCAATTTGTGTTTGATCGTCACCAAACTCGATATTTAATCATTTAATGTAAAAAGAAAGATCAAGTTCGTTAATGGCTGAAATTGGACCAGTGGGAGGGGGGGGGGGTTAGAGTGAGGATTTTCGAAATATCTACATTACTATGCGTCGGATGTAATATAAATATTGTTTTACGCATTTATTCACTATTTTGAATATTAATCGAGATATTTACATTTTTCAGTTTTCAGCCTTCAGCAAACCTCCACTTCTACTCATGTTACATAAACAATACTCTGTTATGTAATAAACCACATTATTCGAAGCTTAAATACCAGATATTGTTTTCAAGAGACCTATATTATACGTGATAAATGCAAATATGTTCTTTTGCCTCTGCCCCCCCCCCGTCTTTTTCTTGGACTAATAAAATTTGATTGATTGAGATAAAAATTATTCTGATTCATTATAAATTACAGTGCTAGATGTAGTAAATAGTTTTCAATGAAATTGATATGATATATTTGGATATATTTCAGTGATTCATATTCTTTCCGGTAAAAGGTTGGCAGACCAGTTGGTTTACATTTCAGACGCTTCCTGTCGGGAGGTTTCTTATTATCATTAGTATTTATTCTCTTAATATTGAAGGTGCTGTTATGTTACCAGTAAGTAGATTCATCTATTTTTAATCTTCACGAGGGAAATCTGCTTTGTTTGCGTGATGGACTTTTAGAGTTATACATTCATGATTAAATATGTCGTACAAGTAATTAAAATTGGTTCAAGGACGGTCAACGCGGATAATTCCATTGAAATGCGGAAACCAATTTTTTTCGATAGTGGTGCACTCTGCTCTCTAAGAAATCCCTGTGAACCTGAAGACATTGTGAATTTCAGTGATGTTGCTCTGCCCAAGTGGAAGTCATGGTTGTCACATTTGGAATAAGATAAGCAGTAGGAAGTGACGCCTTTTGTAAATTGTACATCTTAACTACGCCAAGAGTTTAATTTTCCAAATGATTTGCCCAGATAGAATTGTGAATATTGTTGAATATGTATCACGGATATGCTCATTGTCAACATGGGTACGTTATAGGAGAGGGGATTGGAATTACCTCAATTATATTTCAACTGATAAAGACGGCTAACTACGTTTCAAGACCTCATACATTCTTCCACAGTATCACTACAGAATTCCTGAACAAAATGTTATCATAGTTTTTTTCCGGATGCTAAGATCATACAATCGATTTATTCTGACGGACATACATTGATTGATTGATTTATTTGATCCAAATACATTCGTCAATAGGCATTCCACGCTTCTTGCTTAAAACTATAAATATGACTAACTTGAAGATAATAAGTTGTTGTTTTAGTGTTTCCGATTATCCAATATTTATATTTCGAAGGGAAACCATTATTATATCAATATTAATCAAATAAACAGCAATTCTAAACATAAATTCGTCTAACTGCCTATGTCCCGGGTAAAAATTTGAAAGAGTGCGTAGAGTATTTGTGTTTTTCATGAATATGACTGGATGTTTTTGTCCATCCAATTTTTATATTTCCGCGGTAAAACATTTTTTATTTCAACCCGTCAACGGCTGGTAACAGCGCGTGTGTGTGTAGGTGTAAATTACTATATCGCTTGTTAGACCTACATACAAGTATATTCTTTCATTTTGAGTACACTATTAATAAATGATTTATTTTTTCCTTCAGGTTTCATATTAGCTTTTTCCAGTAATGCTTACTGGGAAAACGTCCAAGGATATCAAATATTCATAATCCCAAATGTTCAATGCTCATAACTATAATAATTCCAATATCCTTATTTAAATTTTACAATACTATTTTTTCTCATAGTTAATAAAAGTGATGGTTCCATAGACTTTTTATTCGGAGTCAATACACTCCAAACGAAAACGTTTGACATCAAAAGTGAGGGAGAACGTGAGGCAATCATTCTTTGTAAGGACCAAAGGAATGCTAGCCGCTTATAAAAAGAGGATCTCCAGAAACGTGTTGCTTTAGCAAAAAAGAGGGAAATATTCCCTCTTGCCGTTTTATTAGAGCAATTGGCCTGGCGTTCCTTGAATAAGTTAGCAAATCCCTAACTAGTATTACAATGGAATGATTTATTTGTAAAAATTATTAAACAAAGTCCAGTTTGCCAAAAGTTAATGAGTTCGGTCAATATAAGCCGTTAATTTTTTAGAATAATTATGGATTGAATAATTATTATGTAGTACCTAAGCTTAGAATAAATTTGAAAATTTTAATATATTCTTGAAAGAACCATATGCAGATAATTCACTAAATAAGCTGAAGCAGCCTGTAGATTCTGAAGAGTATTCGTGGATTGCGTTCTTACAACCAAAAAACAAATAATTGACATTCTTTGTCCATGAGCCCATTCTTTTCTAGAAATTTAAAGCTTAAGCTGAAGCAATGAGAAAGGATCGAAAGACAATATAATTATAAAACGTTCGTCCTGCAGAGCCAATATAAATTAAGCAGAGGAAAAGCCCAGGGTTGACAAAAAAGGCCTATACACATGAAGCCACCTGTAGCTTCTAACCTCCATTACTCCATTATTAAGAACCATAATACCACGAGTTAATAAGACTTGAAAATTAAACTGGGTGTGAAATGTTCACAAATAGGATAGTTAGTAGGGGGAGTTTACTGGAAGGCTAAAAAGAGAAAATACAAACACATGAGTTAATATAGAAGTAAGAGGTAATTCTTAGAACAAAAATTATTGGACATTTCATTCTAAGCATGATTGGTTCTATTGCATTTCAGTAGTTGATGATGAATTTGCCTTATTTTTGATGTGGTGAAGGAAGCTGACCACTGGTAAGAATCAACAAAGGCCTCGTTCCTTCAAAATTATTTATTTTCAGCGTCAAAGCGCTTTTGGAGTACTCCTCCCATATCGGTGCCCCGCTGGGAAATATTAAAAATTAAAAAACGCCATGCAAGCTTGTCACTGAAAAATATATGATTCAATATATAAAACGTTAAAAACAATAGGAGTTTGAACTTTGAATGAATATTAGCATTTGATACTATAATGGATATTTACACATTAAATGAATGTTTACAGATAATATGTAGTAAAAAAGTCCGTCATGCAGGGGCTGCGTCAACTAAGCAGATTTCGCTCGTGCGCCACGTAATTGCATTTATCTCAAAACTTAAAAGTTCAATGAGAAGAATATTTGGTATTTAAGTTTCAAATAAAGTGCTTCATAACATAATAGAATATTGAAAATATGAGATGAGTAGGAGTGGGGCTTTACTGAAGACCGAAAACTAAAAAATTCAAATATCTCAGTAAATAATCAAGATAGTGAAAAAATGTACATAACAACATTTCTAGAACATTACATTTACAATAAGATTGGATCTATACAATTTTTCAATCTTGCGCTTAATAACGTAGATATTAAGAATTTTCGAAATTCTCCCCCTCCAAACCCCCTCTCCCCCTAGTTAGATTTCAGCCATTAACGAACTTGATCTTTCTTTTTGTATAAAACGATTATATATTAAGTTTGGTAACGGAGCTAGAACGCAGACAAATATATAGATAGATAGATAGATAGATATATCTCCTGGGAAAAATTTCGAAAATCGCGTCATAAGTACAACCTCAATAGCTGATTTCCTTTAAGGGAAATCTGCTAAAATTAGAAAAATAGACAGAGTAATTAAAAAATAAAAGCATTTAGATATAACATATACAAATCAAAAAATAGTTATATGACTATTTATAAATAGTCATATAAAAATCAAAAAACAAAAAATAAGTAATAACTTCACAGAAATTAGTATAAGGAAATTTATATATATAATAAACGTGAAAAGGTCTCATCCAATCTTATAGGGGGAAATGCTGCTTGGTCTGAGAGTTGGTGCATGTATGGTGTTCGCTCTTTTAGCAGATTTCCCTTAAGGAAACTGAGGAGTTCAGGTTGTCCTTGTGACGTGATTTTCTGATTTCTTATTATTGCTTCAAATGATCATCGATCAGACATAGGAAATTACAAAATCCAAAGGTCCATTCATAACTATATGTATATATAGAAAGCCCTTACTTGTACTTATCTGTGCTTTACTTAGAAATAGATAATATAAGGTAAGTTGAGATTGGTAGTATGCATTATCGACGACATACGCACATTACTTGGAAGTATGCTTAATTTACGGAGCTCTTGGGTGACGGAATTTTATTAATATTAATCTTCTGCTTACACGGGGATGTGTGTGGGTATTTCAGACTCATATATTTATCTACCCGAAATTATATATTTATGCAAGCAGTTATTTTGAAAATGTACCTTGCATGTTATCTTTAGACTTGTGCGATTCGAGATTGGAATTCTAAACGTTCGCCTGATACTTGCCCAGCATTGGGAAGAACATTCGGAACTACATGGAAAAAAGAAATAATAAACTCTGTATAGAGTTCTTTGTTATTCATTCATTCATTCTTTTTGTTATTCATTCGAATAATTTGGAAATTACCTAAGTACAAAGTTTTGCCGTTGTTGTTATGTGAATTCTTTCCACTTTCCGCCGCCACTCCCAAGAACACCAGAAACTAATCAAATCACTAAAAATTAATCACTGAATATTAAACTAAAAATTAATGAAATCTAAAACGCACCACATCGCGTGTGTGTATATATATATATATATATATATATATAAACACTTACTTGTTCCAAATTCATGTAGCAAGTTTGCAAGTCACAATTTTCATTACAGATGTTCTTGATACTGTCATCTTATCTAACTTTATTAAAGTAGATGTTAAAATACATCCTCGATAATATATAATTTCCTGGCTCGTCATTACCAGTTATTGATTACGTTACATTATAACTTTCTAAAGAGCGACATAAATCAATGTGCAAGAATTGATTTATGAAGTTACCTAAATCTATGAACAAATGCTGCTGGGATGAACGTTTCATTCGCTCTTTTGTTAAGTAAATTAAAATGTTTAAAACACAACAGTTTTTATTTAATTGAAAAATATACATATATTTAAAATTCTAAAAAAGAACCATATAAACTTGAGTGAAAAGAAATGAATTTAGCAGAACTTGGCATTTTGTTGTTACCGATACACAACTAAATATAATTCTGAAAAAACATTAGCATTCACAATTTTTTGTGGTTCACAGCTTTTTGGATCTGTTGTCATGGCAAAGTTCATTATGTTACCACGGCAACGAATGCTGCTACTACTAAGGTAAAGCTATGTACACAGATTTTTGCAGATTTCCCTTAATGGAAATCAGCTATTGAGATCGTACTCAACGCGATTTTCGAAAAAATGTCTTCAAATGTCCATCGATCCTACATAGGAGAAGACGAAAATAAGATCCGTTCAAAACAGTATTTGCATGTAAATATATATATATGTGTGTGTGTGTGTGTGTGTGTGTGTGTGTGTGTGTGTGTGTGTGTGTGGGTGTGTGTGAGAGAGAGAGACAGAGAGCAGAAATCAGATGAAATGAACCAAATTCGTAGAGATTGAACGTTAGAGTTCAAAGACCATAACTTTAAACGATTTTTTTTTGTCAAATACTTCATAAGTACGAAGATATTTATATATTATTATTGATCAACGTCCACTTTTTGCTACTATGGCTAATTGGGACGAGTTATCTAAAGGTTACCACAATTTTCTAGCCAGAGTGGGACTAAGGATTTTATTTAGTGAGTTCGTCACTAGATAAATTCCTATTTCCCAGGCTGGAACCGAACTCGCCCCTCTAGGTTTACAATGTGAGATTAAAGCCAACGATTTAACTCACATGGCTAACCTGAGCGTCAAGAAGATATTTATGTGTCCCGTTATTTCGTCCAAGGAGTGAAGTAAATCAATGAGCAAATTACTGCCGACGCGAAAGTAAAGCTTGTGAGAAGGCTGCTTATCTCTTGCTTGCTTAGGCTAGCATCCATAGAGGTAATTTATGATAATCCAACACCTTGCAGGCCTGTAAGCATCATTCAACAGCCTCATATTAGATGGTTAAACTCATTTAAGGAAACCAGGGTTCTATCCCGGCAAATTGTGAATCGATAACAGGTATACTCACTTAAGAGCACTGTACTTTAAAAAATGACAAGAGATATTTAACATATTTATGAGAGACAGTCAAAATGTAGCACATAACTTATGTACCCAATAGACAGTCTACAGGTTCTCGAAGGCGCACGTGCTTAGAGTTCAAAGACCGCTGCTCACCTACTGCAGGATAACGGGCTAGTTCTAGTAATGAATTGAATGGCCGCTGCTTCGGTCTCCTACTCTAACTTACAATAATATAAATGTTTATTTGTGTTTTTTTTTTCTTTTTCTTCTCATAGTAACCCTATCAGAAGTTATGTTTTGCCACATGACATATTACAAGTACGATTGTGTGTTTAAATACATTTTTATAATATGTACTATTTAATATGTTATTACAAAATATAATTAAAAAAATAAAATAAAGTGAAATAACAATAAAAAAAGTAATAATAAAATATAATTACGAAATAACCAAATAATTACAAATAAAATTAATAAATGAAAACGAAAAAACAAATTAAATAAACTCAACCTGTTAAGGTTTTTGTATTCTTCAATTTGCGAGTCTATGTAGAGCAAATATATTGAGTTATAACTCTCTTTCCTCATAATCAAATTTATATTCTAATGTACTTTTGCTACATCCATTACTATACATTTGATAAACTTTATGAGTTTTTTATTATATTTATTAAAGAATATATGAGGTGGTTCCTGCCAATTACCTCCTTTTAAAATTATGTTCATTGTGAATTTTGATCTATTATGATTATATGTTTAACAGTCTTAGAGTAAATGTAAAAACGTTTGTTTTGTCAGTGTGTTGCAAGTACATTTGTCATCGTCTTGAATTCTAAATCTTGTTAAATAATGTTCTGTCGGGCAATGTTCCGTTAGAAATTGTGTGTATTTGTGATGGTGACTCTTAACTGTGTTGTAGTTGCTGTTAGTTATATTTAGTATGCATTGGTGTAAGCTGTATAATGATATATATAATATAAAATAATATCCCTTAAAGTAACAATAAAATAGATGTAGCAGAGTGTGGGACACGAGCATCCGTAACTATTAACAGAGAAACTTACTTTGGACAATTTGAAGAATCAAAGACTTAGCAAGACTTAGAAAATTTTTCTTTATACCAGAATACTTCCAAACTAGTACTTTTTCTACAATCAAGTAGCAAGTTTACCAAGGTTAAAGGTTTACAGTCTTCATTACAGATGTCCCTGATAATTTCATATTATTTAGGTGAATAAAAATAGATTGGTCCTTAACGAAAATACTTTATCATACTAGAACACTGAGGTTCCAAATACTGTTTATTTGTTAAGAGATTTCTAACTGGCGTTCGTTAAGTAATTGAGATGATAGCAGCTTGTTTCAGAACATGTGTTGCATGATTTCCTGATTGGTGTATATCATTCGGAAGCTCTGCAAATGTGTTTAACTAAGGTTTAGTTAATCTTCCCACCCACTTCATATTGACTTGCCGCGTAATCATGATGAAAATTAAACTGCCGATATCCAATATTGGATAATGTAAACTGGGTTATACTGAATTTTAGTTAGTCACTAATGCCTTCCCACTGAGATTGCAATATGGCTAAACCCACTGGACTCTGTATCATTAAAACCAGATGGCTAGGGCTAAAATACTACTGCAAACGAGCATACTGAGATATTGAAGGTTTAATTGTTCCCTAACAGTATACATAATATTCAAATAAAATCAATCATTTTCCTATAAAAAAAAAAAACATTATATTAAAAATGCATCTATGAAACAAGCTAAATTGTTGGGCCATAAAAGTATTCTTATCTCCCCCGCAATCTCAACCTTCCCACTTGTTGCTTGCCGAAAATTGGGGCAGATTATATAATAATCAACTGGAAAAAATATGCTGAAGAATCTTAAAAATCCCTAAGAATATTCCAGATAGCTCAATAGGAAGAGTAAGACCGTCTTAATAGAATCTTCGAATTCCTAAAAACCCTAAATGTTTATCGTTTTATATAACATGTTTCAACAGTTGACCCCAGAGATAAAGACAACACACAATCAAATAAATAAGCAACTAAATTGTTTAAATTCTGAACGATTTATATGTTTGTATATTGAAGACTTATTGATTGGTAGTACCAAACTTAATTTCAAACTTGGCAAATATACTCTAAAACAATATTCGTATATCGCAACCATTGTTCCGATTTAATCTATTACCACTCGTCATAAAATGATCAATATCCATATGAACCAAGACTTGATGGTACTTTTACGTCGTAAACTTGAAATATTTCTTCAACCAAGTGAGCCCCAGCTAGTCCTAGTTCCTACATAGTTGTCGTTTAATCTTAACACCCTACGATTGTAGCCATATTTCAATAATTATCCTTTCTTTTCAAATATATTGACACTTTTGTTCCACACTTATGACCGACCGATTTCATACTTTATTTATTTCAGATATTTTTTTATGTATTTCAGCCAAATATTCAACTATTAACACAAGTAATTCTTATTTATTTCTTTACAAATTCTCGACATTAAGAAATAACTGTTCTCTGAATTCAAACAAAAATAAGTTTAAATCTTAGAGAAAAGGATAGCGATGGTGGTACATGAATTGGGGCTAAGTATAGAACTAGAACCTAAGAAATAGAAGAAAATAAGTTTCATTCGGTCAACAGAAAGTAAACTTTTATACTGAAAAGCCCCGAATCCCTCTAAGCGCTTTTGAGTTTAAGTTTATCACCTACGATTCAATTGGGAGGGGGACTTCGTTTATTAACTTTCGTTTAAAGCCAAAAATCTCTGGCTTTGATCATGAGTATATTTATATATGTAAGTCGTAGGTATATTTCACTAATAAATTCAGTATAGCAAATCAATTATTGAGGATGGTTTTTGTTGTGTAAGAATTGTAACTGGTTTAATCATTTTTGGCTCTGTAAGTGATTGATATGTTTTGAAGGACGTTACTTTAAAATATATAATTCTTCCGGGATAGAAATGAGAGAGAACAAATATCAGTTGTCTGGTCAGTTGGCCGGGATCATAGCTTGTATGTCAAACATGTTACTTGAATATTAGTTATACCTTGAGTTCCGGTTGTAAAAGAATAGTGGCCTTCGAAGGAAATATGTTTAAGAGAGGAATCGTGATAATAGCCTTAAAACCTGCGAAAATAGTAAAATCGAATAAAAGAAATGTAAATATAATCATGATATAAGAAGCTTAGCCTTGCTATGCTATTTGCAATGGAGCTGTTTAAGTAGTCACGAGTAGACTGCTGAGAACTTCGCGAAAGGCGCGTAGTGAGTCTAGTCCATCTCAAGTGGGATCTATTGTGACTATTAAAAATTCGCAATAATGATTCTGGAGGATTTTATGAACTTGAAAAAAAAAAATTCATTGAGGAATTTATTTTAAAAACTAGACATCTTTCCAACCAGGAGAGAGTCACTTCCTGGAGCTAATTGTTAAATTAGTACACACTTTTTTTTTTTTTAAACTAAAACATGAAACAAAGAATGTAATTGTCATCTAATCAAGGCTGAAGTATTGTACAGTTTAGTATACAATGAATTAGTCCTTTTGTCGAAAACTAGAGTTGTAATCAGATTGCTGAAAAGTTGACACCATTTGATGCTTCACTACTCCTATATAATGAGAAACAATAATGTTTTCCATAATTATTGCTTCTGCACAAGTAACAACATTGACCTGAAAATGAATCATTATAATTCATGATTATGGAGTAATATGTCATTTAAAGCTACATTTGTGAAATTAATAATGTTTCCAGTTAATGTCCTATTTATATATTATTGCAACGAAGTTCCTATTAATAATATGTTTTATTAATGCATTTATGCATTAGGTAATTCATTGCATTTTAATGCAGGACAACTCACTTTCAGCAGTTGAAATTTTTATATTACGTCAATACCCAGATGAGATTTTATTCTCAATAATGATCACAATTAATTGTTCAAATCTTTCTTCCCGATGAATGACCAATATTGCGTGCGAGGAAGTTCAATGCTCTTATAAAATAGGTCACTCGAAGAAAAGAACAGCTAGAGAAGGCTGAGTGGTTAAAGCCCTCATCAGATGGAGTGACATGATGAGACAAAAGGATAATAAATGATGATGATGATGATACTAGAATACGGAGAGAAGTATTAACCACAAAGAGTTATAAAGAAGGGAATTATTTCTGTCAACTCTAACGAACTAATCCCACGACAGATGGCATTGGGACTTCAACTCATTACGCCCTCTGTTTGGAGATTACACCAACTCCACAAGTAATTAAAGAGATACTCGTATATAGGTACTGTTTCGATTCCTTTCACTCATTCATCATTACTTATTTTTCTCGGCAACATATACTCTTTTTTTTGGCACTTTATTATTTGATTATAATTAATGCACACTTTATGCATTAAATTATACGACTTCTAAATGTTTCATTATTATTACTGAAGTAAGTGAACATTAAACCAAACATTTTCATATTCCCTCAAGTGAATATATGTGTTGCAGCTACTGTTATTATGGATTTCAGCCATCTACCAGTTATTAATTTCCATGATGTAGTGAGGGAGTGCCTGGGAGGGAATGAAATGATTTTTGGAGTTCCGATTTTTGGATCCGATTCCAGGCGTTGAAGAACATGATCCGTCTTTTAACGTAAAACGTTTAAATACGGAGTTTGGTAACGATCGAGCGAAAATTGCGACCGCTAGAGCGTTAACCTAATACACCTCTATCTTTATATATATATAATTCTAGCGTACGTGTGTGTGTCACTGAACTCCTCCTAGACGTATGGACCGATTTGATTAAATTTTTAAATAAGCATTCGAGTGACGCCCCGGATGGTTTAGCGCCGCAGATCGGCCAGGCAGATGGAGCAGGTCTCCAGTCGAAGGGCGAAGGGCGAGGTTATTGGAAATGTAATGAAATGTTAATATGTTTATCTAATGTATGTCCTTAGAATTTAAGTATGTCATCTATAAAATGATGTTTTCAGCTGCGAGAGGTTTTCACTTTCAGACATTGTTATTTATTTTCCAAATTTATTTTAATTTGATTTGAATGTTGCAATTATTTTCTTTTCTTTATTTATATTTATGTATTTGCATTATTATTGTTGAGGGTTTTTATTTATTTCTGTTATTGGTCTACAACTGTTTGTTTTTAAGAACGTGTAGTGCGCATTCTATCAGATAATCTCAGAACTAAAACGTCTTCTTTTCCTTCTCTCATTTTTCCTTTACTTTTTGCGTAACAAGTTTTTGCGATAATTTATTTACTATTTGTTTTTAGGCAAACGTGCATATAACAAATGTTGTTTTTTGCGTTATTAAAAGTAGATTTTTTTAAACATAATATTATTAAATTTAATATCCTAATCGCTTGATATATAATGCAGGACAACGTCTGCCGGGTCAGCTAGTATATATATATATATATATATATATATATATATATATATATATATATATATAGATATATATATATATTTGTCTTTTAACGCTCTACCGGTCGCAATTTTTGTTTGATCGTTAGCAAACTCGATATTTAAACGTTTTATGCAAAAAGACAGATGAAGTTCGTTAATGGCTGAAATCAGACCAGCGGAAGGGGGGGGGAGGTTAGAGGGAGGATTTTCGAAAATTCGAAATATCTCCGTTACCATACGTCGAATCAAAAAATTGTAAAGAACCAATCTTATTGGAAATTAAATGTACTATTAATATTGTTCTAAACATTTATTCTCTATCTTGAATATTAACCGAGATATTTGCATTTTTATTAGATGTGAGCGGTAACGCATGACGGAGTTTCCCGCCAAAAGCTAGGTCGACCGTTTCTGTAACTGCTCGGCTCTCGTATGGAGATTTCTCTATTGTATAACTTCACGTGGGAAATCTGCTTAGTTTACGCAGCCTTTGCGTGACGGACTTTTTGTCTTACTGGAATCATTAAAACCTGAACGCTTTAGGTCCCTTGCATTCGTTATGGGTTTATATCTACACATTATTACTCTCTATTACAATCGTCGAATGGGTTTGAACTTCTATTTGGAAGCGAAGACTTTCCCAATAGACAGAGCCTCCCACCATCCTAATTTATAATAAAAACAATGGTTCGTTATTTTATACTAATTACAGTATTTTTTAATAGTTGCAAAAAGTGGACGTTAATAAATAAATAATTTTTTTAATTATCATCATTACGTAGAATAACTATTTTTGAGAGGCAATCGAATTGATTCCTCTTAACTTATAATTTTAATTTGGGGCCGGTTTTGGGATATAGGAATCGCCTGTGACAATCCCTAGCCGGACCCGTCACTACGAGTTGTTGGGAGTGAAGTGATCTGGTGTATCGCTGTCATTTCAGTGGTTTCCTTTGACAATACAAACTGAATTTTTTCGATGCTCCTTCATGCCCAAATCATCAGGGCTTACTCCTGCAGTTTATCTAGACTCGCGATGGTGAGAACTTTCCTTATTTCCTTTACCCTCATTCCCTTTTCTCACCCTTCCGTGCCATTTCAATCAGGGTAAATGCTTCAGAAAAAATTATAATATTTTATATTTATACATTTGTCTACCATGTACATTTATTGTTTATTTGAGCTCACCAGGGTGTTTTTATTATGTATTATTTCATCTAACCCCCCAGTTGGGCTTAATTTTATAAATATAGCCCACAAAAGTGAGGTTCGCAATCGTTTAAATGATTCTTAACGATGGAGATGGAAAGATAAATCCGATCACAGAAGTGTCTATAGTAGTTTATTCAGACTTAAGGCAGCGAACAGGTGGTGGCATTTACTTACTATCACGGGGAGTTTATGTCACCTGGGAAATTATGCAATCGGCTTAGAATCAGAGATGGCTGTGATAATGAAGCAGGCAGCTGTCCAGGTCTTCAAGAGTATCATTTACACTGCTGAAATGCCTACATCGCCAACTACCTTTCCCTTCTTCACAGGTGAAACTGCAAACCTAACATTGTATCCTAATTTTAAGTAGTTTTATATCTTCTGTTCTACAAAAATTAAATTACCTGTGATAAAAATTATTGTAAAATGTAACTAAAAATGAATGTTGTGTATCACTTTCGGCGTAGATCCTGCTCTATCGCCCGCTTTAACAATATTACTCTGTTTTAAACTGTAAATGGAATGGAAAACAGCTCCAAAATTTGTAAAATAACCTCTGATCTGGTAGAGGGAAATAATTAATTTTGAAAATATATCCCGAACTAGATAGGAACGGATGAGTGCAAAAGGTACGATTTCCTAGAATGAGTTCATATCCCATATCTCAAATGAGCTATCTTTGCTGTGTTGAATTGCATTAATAGGAATTAGATATAAATCATTAAGGTCAGAATAAAAAGGTAATAAAAAATTAATTATGCCTAGATATTTTTACCTATAACCTAATATAACGTTAATTAACCAATTTTAACTAAATATGATTAGCAAAAACACTTATAAGTAATAACAGATTTTTTAGTGTATTTTTTTAAAAAAACGACCCACAAAAGAAACATATTTCAGAAACTATCTTCTACTATCTATGTCATAACATTTATACTAACATTTTTTAAATTACATTAATGGACTTACTTTAGAACTTTTACTACTAAGTCTTTAATATAATTAGAAGTTCCAAAGCTAAGGATCCTGAAACATTTACACTTTTTCCATTCATTTTATTTTTTCAATTATTAATGTATAAATTAATAAATAAATAAAAATAAAATAAATAATGTATAAATTAATAGGTAGATGATTAGATTAACTTAGCAATATTCCAGCCATGTAATTGTTCTTTCGTTCTCCTAAAATAATAGTAGAACGTGGGAGGGACATGATTTGGGGGATTGATTAAAGTGTCACTGGGTTAGACCATAATTGAGCAAAATAATAAAAATATACATATTTATAAGGGTGAACTGTCAATGTGCCGAAAATGTGATTGGAGCAGCTCATTTCATAAATACTTGACAAGGTTTCCAAAATGAATAGGTTTATAAAAATAGGATGGCTTAAGATAATTGGGAAGGTTTTATTTATTCGATAGAAGAAAAATTAATCTGGAAAAGATATTTTGGTAAGTAACCAGAAAATTGTAGGTTTATTTCCGATTTAAAATGGGCTACCAGAATCGATCTTCAAATGCATAACCTGTTATCATATGACCCACATTGAATGAATTAAAAAAAAAATATATGAAATAAATTTATTTACTTCAACTTTACCGGACGGATTATCTACAGGTTTTAAAAGCTTTATTAAATAACTTAAGTTTCTATTGCCCACGTAGGAATCAAACCCAGGACTCTGGGATAGCTAAGACATGACTAACATGAGTCCTGATTGAATTCTAGACGACATTATAAAATGAAGTAACATTTTATAATAATACTAGATTATAGCATTCTTCATGAATGAAATTGATTCGAAGTTTATATAGTTTTATAATAATTCCTAGTAACGTCATTCGTATATCGTAGTAAAGCCAGGAGTCTAGTAGTCAGATAGATAGTGGTTTTTCACAAAAAAGAAATAAAGAAAGAAAAGAAAAAAAGGCTGTTTCCCTAGCTGCCCCTAATGACTGCATTGTCGCTGTTCCCATGAAGAAGGAAGTCTTTCTGGAAACTCACTGTATGGACGTGAGGGGCCAACACCTTGTCATGATTAGAGTAACTAACAACAAAAGTTTCAGCAGAAAAAGGAACATTTTGATTGAGCTATTAATTTGTAAAATGAATTCATTTACCAAGAACAGGCATTATCTATTGTGAAAACAAACTACCATTCTAACTTTATCCTTTTTATGGACTTAGACAAAAAGGTCTTCTGGAATACAAACCACCAAAATAAGTTCAAATCTTCAAAGTTGAAATGTGATTCAACTTTCCTGACAACTTAATTCACCTAAGCTTGTATTCAAGCTAACTCTACTCTTCGCAATGATTTATGAACAATTTCCTTCTTCATTCAACTTTAATCTGTTGAAAGTAAAGCAATTTAGAAGAAACTCTTCCCACTTATTCTTTTTCAACTATTTTATTATACGGTTCAATTCGCATTCCTTGTTTTAGCATCAGTCTACTGATTTCATTTTCTCTAGTGGTGTTAAAACTAAACATTTATTTCGCTCAAACAAATTCCTTAGTAACTGTCTATGAGGTAACTTGTAGCAGGATTCCCAAGGCAAATCACCTATTGAGGTTGTACTCATGACACGATTTTCGAAAATTGTTTCAAATATCCATATTTCCTACAATGGAGATATGATAATAATATTTGATATGATCGAAATAAATAAAAAATCCCAATTAAAATTTTCCGTTATTATATGATGACTCAAAAAAGACCTATTCAAATTTTCACTTTAAGGACCACTAAAGCTCTTAAGTTCAACTGAAATTTGAATTGCAATTTACATAGGCTTTTTACTGCGGGGAAAATAGGGAGAAAAGTCAATGAGTTTAGTTCATCAGTGTGTCATTGCGTGGGAAATCTGCTAATTATGCAGCGTGAGGGACTCTTTCAGCACCTGACATGCTTAATAACTATTAAAAAACATGCATAATGAATTTAACAAATTGAATCGATTTTGAACGGACGTATTTTTAGGAAACTTTTGAGTGCTGCATTGGTATTTTATATATATATAATTTTGCACTTAAATCTTATTTAAAATACGCCCATCAAAGTTTTATTTAATTTTATTTAATGATCTACTTCATGAAATGAATTTTAATATTGTTCTTTGATAAGCAGAGATGTCAGTCGGTAGTGAGGGTTCATTTTAACACCAAAGATTCAAAAAGCCTTTAAAGCTATAATATGTTTTAGCCGGTAGCGCAGACCGTCTATGGTTTCTTTCCCCATAATAAACATAACTAAGAAATGTCCGTCACGCCGTAGCAGCTGAAATAAAGACAATTTCCCACTAGATGATATATGATGCGCTGATCATCTCATCTCGCCGTTCATTCTCTATTTCTCCCGTAATAAGAAACATATGTAAAATGGAATGAAAGTACATGATGTTTAGTGGCTCAGTTATTAAAAGGAAACTGTGAATATCTCAAAGTTCGAGGTCCAGAACAAATGAATAGAAAGACATTTTTATAAAATTACATCAGCAATAAGATAGGTTACATACAATTTCCTATATGATTCATTTATTTATTTATGGTCATCACATCAAAGGTGATTTGCCCTTGAAAAAGTCAAAAATCATACAATGTCAAATAACAAAAGTAAACTTATAAACATACATAGTACTAAATTCAATTAATTATAACCTGACGCAGCTACCAATACTACATCAGGTTTTCTCAGAGAAAATAAAATATAAAAACAAATTAGGCTAACGCCATTAATGGTAAAAAAAAATGCTGATGAGCATAGTTGGAAAATGGTACTTACCTCTAAACCCTCCCTCCCTTTCAAGGCTGATTTTTGCCATTGCAGTAATCTTTAGTTTTCTATGAAGAAGATGAAATAAATATTATGTAGTTAAGCGGGTAAAATCTTAAATGATGATGCCACTTAAAAGATATTTGTCTCACTCAGTCAAATCAATAACTTGTATTTAAGCTTCGAGCAAAGTTGTTCATGATATAGCTGATAGTTCTTAATATGAGACAGGAGTGGGGGTTCACTAAAGTCAGAAAACTAATAAATATCTCGTTTCATATTCAAGATAGTGAACAAAATGTATATAATATCATTAATACAGTAAATTTGCTATATTATTTTTTGACCCGGCGTATAATTACGGAGATATTTCAAATGTTCCAACCCCCCCCTCTCCTATTTCCCACTAGTCGAGTTCAGCAATTAACGATCTTGATCTTTAGTTTTACGTAAACTTTTGAATATCGAGTTTGGTAGCAGACAAGAATTGAAGCCCCTAGAACGTTAACAGAAAAAAATATATGTGTGCGTGTGTGTATGCATGATTATGTTGTAACGCAGGTCACATTTTCGTCATCTCCAGGTTAGTATCGATGGACATTTGAAGACATTTTTTGACAATCGTGTCACGAGTACACCCCCAATGGCTGAGAGGTGTACTCATGACTCTCATTACCGTTAAGGGAAATCTGTTTAAAGAGTAATTTTGAAAAAAAAATAGTTCATATGCCATCTGGACAGCTCTAAATATTTGATAGCCTAAAGCTACTATCTTAGGACCTCCAAAGTCACTCTATTTATCTAGGAAAGACGGCACTAATAGCCTCGCCCTGAGTGCCTTCCCTAAATCCTAATCCTAGTTTAGAGTAGCTAGCCCAGGTCTTGATTTAAAGCAGCTAAGGTCGAAGGAGGTGCACATCAAAGAAATAATTGAGGCTAGCTTCTTATTCAACTCAGAGTCTGTTCTCCCTTTGCTCATTCTTTCCCATTCATATGGGACGGTCACTCATCTGCCGGAACTCACAATTAGAATATCTCCCTTATTACGTCTGATCGACAAATGTTACATATCCAGTTTTGTTCAATATTTAATACTCTACAATATCTTCTAATTGATCTACACATTTTTTTCCCTAACCAAGTTATTTGTATTTTTTTTTTTTTTTAGTTTTCTGCCTTCATTCACTTTTTAAATAGGCCTCAATACGCAAGAAATTGACAATTAAATATTAGGCGAAGTCATCAGCAAGTCATTGTAACAGGTGGGAAATCTGCCTAGTGTAAGCAGCACCTGCGAGATGGACGTTATGACACTTCAAATTAATATAATTAACCAACATTATTTAACTACCACAAGCGCCAAATCACTATTTCTGTAAATTTTCCAAACTTTTTCGTTTTCATAAATAAATCAGAAAATAAAGACTGAAGGTCTTATAAAATGAAATTTAAAAGATAGTGGGGCTCAGGTTAGACATGTGAGTTAAAGCGTTGACCTTTATCTCACATGGTAAACCTAGAGTGGCGAGTTCGATTGTCACCTGGCAAAGGAAATTATTTAGTGACGAAATTCATTAAATAACATCCTAAATCCCCACCCGGGCTAGAAAAGGGTGGCAACCTGTAGATAACCTGTCCCAATTAGCCTTAGTTTCAAAAAATGGACGTTAATAAATAATAATAATAATTAAAAAATAGCCCACGTGATTTCTGAATTTTAATTATTGAAAGTGAATTTTACCTCTTTATAAATGACTACGGCTCATAAAACCTTTTTTCTGCAATCGTTGAATAATGGTAACATTACTAAACTGAAATGAGTGAAGAAAGTGAAACATTTTGCAATAGAGTGAAGAAAGTGAATTGCCTTCTTAATTAGTAATAAGTATAAATTAAAAAATAATTTGAAGTTGGAAATTAAATGCTTTTAAATGTTTCTTAACATTGTAAGAATTTATTTTAATAAAATAAATTGAAATGTGAATGAATTATTGGTGGAAATAATCAATATATTTTAAAATTTAAATATAATAATAATTACCTTCCTTGTTTATAACCTGGACTTGTTTATAATTGCACTTCACAATAATTTAATTTTAACAGACATCTTTGATATTACTAAAAAACTTACAAAAACACTGTTTGATTAAATATTATTATTATTATATTATTTTTTATTTAATTAAACATTTTCAATTTATACATAAAAATGAATAGTGATAGTGAAACAGAAGTATAGTAACTATGCTTATAACCTTTCACAACCATGCTTATAACCTACCAACAACATACCATAATCTTCACATCCTAATTTTGTTCATATTCTGGTTAGATCTGATCATGTATTACACGATTACAGAAAAAAATTAATATTACACTCGTGACGAAAGTAGAATTTACAACTCTCGTGAAATTACCACACTCGCTTCGCTCGTGTGGGTAAACGTTTCACTCGAGTTGTAAAATGATCTACTTTCGTCACTTGTATAATAAATAACTATTATCAGTTATTGTAAAATTTATTATAATTATTGTTTTATGCATTGAAGGTCTAGGAGATCCTTAAAAGCGAAAATTTGACGGGAAAATGGATAAATAGGAAAGGATATATTTATAAAAATAATTATTAGTATATATCTTAAGTCTCAGAAAGGATATGTAAGTTTTAATACATATATTTAAAAAAAATGTTGACAGAAAAGTAAGCCATGCAACTCTACTTAATCATCCTGCTACGAGTTTACTGCAATTCCACCAAATAACCTTCTGAGACATATTTTAAGAATGTGTAGGAAAGGACAGTACGTTGAGAGGAAATTCAGTTGGCATCCATGCCAATGCTTCATCAAACCCTTAAATTTTCCTCTTTTATCAGTTTTAAGTGTATCCAAAACCATCTGGTCCAATGCAGAATCGGGCTAAAATATGGATATTTCAGGAACATATAACAACGGATTACTTCACAATTCTAGAATCCAACTTCATTTAAGATTTCCTTAAGTACCAGCATTCATATATAATGACTATCACATCAGCTTTCTTCCCATCATTTTGTACATATACAATATTATTTGTCAATTAGCTACAACCTCTTCTTGTTTTATTACCACACGTTCCTTGGAATTTATATCATGTTTTCATTAGGAATCCAATAGTACGAGGCTACTAGTATGGTGATCAGAATGTAGACGCCAAACAAAGTGAATTTCGTAATAAAGGCTTACTGTTTTTGTTCTCGAAAATGTGAAGAGAAATAGCTAGCATTATTTTTCTGGGAGTAATGTGAGCTATGGCATGACCAAATTCACTTAATACTTCTTGATATGAATGTATTAGTGGCAAGAGTATTCAGCATATTTCATTCATCAATCAAAGATATGCAACTGTCATGTAGGGCTTCAAATATAAACATAAACAAATATGCCTTAGACAATACCAGTCATATTGAATTGAATCATATTTAAGTGAAATGAGGAATTTTTGATTTTGAACAAGATATCTTTAATAACCTATTTGTTTCTTAATTTCTGTTTTGTTTCAATTCATTAAATATTGTTTTATTATTTGTTAGGAGGGCTAGCCTTGGAGTCAGACCACGGGTATTTCGGCCCATGGACCATTTGCAAGTATCTCCTCTATGACAGGAAGCGTTGTGGAGATGGAGTCACAAGGTTCAGACCTGTTGGTGAGTTTTACTGCTTTAAAAATAAAATATTATTTCAGTAAAAATTTTTTAGAAGGTGTGTGTCGAATTAACGATGGCCTGCTTAATGCTCTATATTTGTTTTTAAAAAAATAAATGCACTATTATTAAAAAAAAAAAAAAACTAACATATGGAAAATAAACATTATACAAATGCAATCAATACTCTTCCGGTAGATAAGACTCCCAGAGTCACGAGACATGAAGAACTCACTAAATAAAACATGTGCTAACACTATAATGCCGTGATGTTAGTGTCATTTTATCCTCTTTTGCGACTCATTCTCTGCAGTAACTTATGGCACCGAGGTGTTCGCGAATACACAACAGTTCAAAGGCACTGCTAAAATTATTTACGACGTTCCCGAGTCTCGGGTCTCTATAAATTCACCGACATTTCGGAGGACTACTACATTTAGTATCTTTTGTTCCATGTTAATCTTTGAGTTTTTATTGTTGTATTCTTCATAACAACGGAAAGGAGCAACAGTGATAGTCAAGAGTGAATTGTCGATCCTAAGTGTTTAGAGCTTTATTCCTAACTATTTTAGATGCAGAAAACAATCTGCACCGTATTGTAGCAACCAGAAAAATATAGATATTCCTAAATATCTACAGAGATCCTGTAAATAATAAACCTCTTTAAATTAAGTGGATTTAACAGTTTTGGAAAGCATTAAAACCGAAAGTGTTTGGTTTAGCGTGAAAGCAACCTTAAAATTTATTTTGTTATACATCTTGGCCCCTTGAGTGCTTCGGACGTTCAATCTCTCTGCCAGATCAGAAGGATATACAGCAGGAGTAAACATCCACCAATAATCTCCACTTTCACACTCAACACATAACTTCTGACGCTCTAGAACAATAAGAGTTCTGCAAATTCCGAGGTGTGGCGTCACGATTCTATCAAAGTCCACAGAAGACGCCTAAGAATGATCGCTGATACTATCTCTTTAAAGAAAACTTATTATACGACAGATTATACGCTAACTCAAAGGAAGGAGTTGTCAATGTTGTTAGAAAAGCGGTGTATTTTGTTACATAAACAATTAAATTGTTGAACTAATATAAAAATATTTAAGCTAATGATTATTAATTAAGTTCATAGGTCTAAAATCATAGTTTCTCTCCACTAAATTGTAAAGAACAGCTCCACTGCTACTCAGAGGAGTTGTTGAATTTAGTGCTCATTGATTGCCTTAGAGGACGATACCAATTTTAGAGATACTTAATTTATAGTTGGCAAAAGTTATGTTTAGCAAATCCTTTTTATAAATACCTAAAAATCCTTTTAAACTCCATTTTCTGAACCCTCCGACATTAGAGTGGGAGAACCTTCCATCTATCTATAGTATATGCGAATTTGTATGAAGGCTTTCCCAGTTCTCCCTTTTGTATGGTTAACGTATGTGACCTTTTAGTGGACTGAGTGGGGTGAAATAAATAGTTCTGTATGCTTTTCAACTTGTATATTCAAGCACAAAATAACCTCTTCATCATGAGGATGTAATATTTACACAAAACAAGTCTATTTAGAGTACTTACACTTCACACATTTTCGTCGGACACAACACAGTCTCAGTTTACTCAATATAATAAAGTTCCAGTTGACGCGAGACACCAGATATTTTCGCACTTCTAACTTTTAGCTCGCAATTCTCGTTTACCTTTTTTCACTAACTGAACATATTTTATAAAACCATCTGGTATTTTTTTATACCGCCAGGTTATCATATTTGATAGCGAACGACTCACGAGTACGTGATTCGCCGCTACAACCTTATAAATTTAAATTCATGTATGGTTGCGCATATTATTTATTAATATGTTTTTGATTTTTCCGCTGAACAAAAAAAAAAATCAGATATTTATATTTTAAAATGAATTTTCCACAACTAAAATATTAACAGATCTATTTGTACTTTTTTTTTTCTTACAGCTTTTGGTAACTTCCACTTCTACTCATCCGACTGTAACTATAAGTTACCTCAGATACTAAATACCTAATGTTCAGCTTATATAGGCGTCATAATATGGGATAAATAGGGAATATATTGTGACATGAGATCATTCCAATGCGTGCAATAAGCCGAAACATTGAACCCAGGTTACTTATTGTCTTTTCATTAAATTTTCTTAACAAATCGAATCCCTCATGAGGACTATCTCATAAGGGGGGAGGGGGGCACAATAATTCTAAAATCCTATCCGTAATCAACTTGATAAAGGCAGCATATCCAATTAAATTAATTCTCTATTTTAATGGTTTAATTATATCAATTTGTCATGCAAGTCAATCACATACGCCACTAATTAGTCAAATCTCCTTCTAGCCATTTCCACGCTGTAATTTATAGGATTAAATCGCATTAAACCTTCAAATACTTTCACGATCAATTATTTAATTAACAACTTAATAGCAAGGCTTAAATCGTTGTGCTTAATTACTTAAATGTTCTGAATAACTAATTTCCAGGACTTATTTTTTTCGTGGATAAAGCGTAAATATATATATATATTAAAACTTTTGAACCGGCCTCATTTTCGTCAATTCCTATGAAGGATCAATGGACATTTGAGGAACTTTTTCGAAAATCGCGTCATGGGTATGACTTCAATA
The DNA here is from genome assembly GCA_019009955.1 of Riptortus pedestris. Classification (NCBI taxonomy): domain Eukaryota; kingdom Metazoa; phylum Arthropoda; class Insecta; order Hemiptera; family Alydidae; genus Riptortus; species Riptortus pedestris. The sequence goes on from CM032229.1 coordinate 60,177,346, forward strand.
GCTATTAAAATCAGCTGATTTCCCTTAAGAGAAATCTACTAAAAGAGACAATGTATTGACTATATTTGTATTAATTTAAGAATGCTTTAAAAGCCAAGTTTTAGGAGGAGCGATCCAACCCGGCTATAGGTGTTAAGGGACCTCAACAATTCCATGTTTTCGGTTGGATATCTCAAAAGTCATAGTTAAGGTTTTCTCAGAAAGTCAAGCAGGAGATACGGTAGGCAGGTAGACAACCTGCAATATCACAACACTATATCATGACGATTGGTGGGCATTATATGTTTTGGAGAAGAATGAAGAAGATGAATTAAATGTAATATTTTTACAACCTCCTGGACCTGCAGCTTCATTTTTTTTTTATCCGAGGAAGAGAGATGTGTTATGGATATCAATGACGGAGGTCTTCTGCAAAGTTGATAATACAACTCCTACTGGGAGGATTTCCAGGTACACTCTTACATCTGAAGGGACTTTGAAAAGCACATAGACAATGTCAAGCCACCAGTGACATTTTTACTAAGTAAATAGATCAAATAGTTATTGTATCATGTGAAAACATACATGAATGCTGCCGATTTTGTAAAACGTACCAGATTAAAAATAATTTTTACATATTGTAAGGGCGTGCGGTTAGCTTTTGCGGTAATAATAGAAAATGTCGGCACCAAAATGTTTTGGCGGAATTTTTTAAAAAAATTTGAAGACACATTTTTAAAAATAATCAAAATTTTGATTTTGAGTTTTCAAAAGAAAAATATTATTATAACCTATGATGTATCACATGTCATATATAACGCCTTGGTTAACTGAGTAAAATCATCACTCCCACCATCCTAGCTCAAATAGAACAGAATCTACAGCTATTTAAAAAAAACCTCTCCGGCGTTTTGGGCGTTTTCTTTTCATAGTCGTATTTCGGAAAGGGTTTGAGTTAAAATTTGGCATTTTTCTCGTTCTCAGTACCTACTACCAGTATACAAAATTTTTGGAAATTCTTATATTGTCAGGTAAAATGGGTGTGTTTAACTGACATGAAATTACCCAAATGTTACATACCAAATTTTATTATACATGTAGTACATGAACTTCCCTTGCACTTTTGTAAGAGAAAACATTTAATATATATATGTAACGAAAATATGCACAGAGAAACAAGCATCAATATTTTAACAAGATTGACCAATAAAATTATTCGATCAGACTCATCATAACTCAGAAATTTTGAATTCCCTCTCTATAAACCCCCCTCCTCCCGGTCCCATTTCAGCCAATAACAAATATGACCTTTAGTGTTGACTGAAACGGTTAAATATCGGGCTTGGTATATATCAAATGAACATTTTCGAGGCAAGAACGTAAATTCTTAATCGATGACGTCGTTACACAACGAATTCCATGTATCTCGATTAATAAAGGTCTCATGAAAACAATATTAGGCATTTCAACTTAGAATAAAGAGCTTCATGTCATAACAACTTATCGTTATGAGATGAGGAGTGGAGGTTTACTGAAGGCTGATCGCTAAAATCCATATAATTCGTTTAATATTCATATTAGAGAAAAACTTATATTGCATCATTTATTGCCACTTAAATTCACAATAAGATCTATGAAAATTTTCGATCTGACATATAATAAAGGGGATATTTAGAACTTTTGATATCCCATTAAACTCCCCTTTCAGCCATTATGGAATATATATACACCATTTTGAAGGGACTACATTTTCAAGATCCCACTCCTCGGTAACATCTATTTACATTTGAGGAAAGTTTCCGGAAATTCTGTCATTAGCACACCCTCAATAGCCATTTCTCTCCAGGGAAATCTGCTAAAACTATAATCTAAGCTATTCGTTAATTTTAATTCCAATTCCTTCAAATCATTTTATGTTTCTTAAAATAATCTGATGAAAATTAATATGCATGAAGCATTCATGCTATAATACGTTCGGAATATGTGGCACCTAAATATATAAAAGCTCAGGTCGGTATCCATATATAGGAAAGTGGATCTCGAGCCCATATTCCAGGTATTTTACCTTGTCAGGTGAAACAAATATGAAAGCAGAATGGGAGATTCGTGAGCACTATATTACATTTCGTTTTTCCAACAGACAGATCGCTTACCTTCTTATTTGTTTTATCCCCAAGAAATATTCATTTACTTCCTCATGACGTCTCCTGCATTATTCTTCAGAGCAGGGAAAAACTTTGTATCATCTTGAATATTATTAATTGTATATACAATATTGCAGGATTGATTTTTCTTGAATGTGTATTTGAATCGTAAGTTGTTGACAAACTTTGTCTATCAACTATCATTGCAAGTATGCAGAATTTGTAAACAGGTGTGATTGATAGCTCCACTCAATTATCAAGTATAGCATAAATTGAACGTCTAATCCATTAAGGGTAATATGTCAGTGACGGAGGGGCTCCGTAAATTATGCAGATTTCTCACTCCTAGGATGGTACACAGATGACGTCTTTTGGATATTATAATCAATAGTTCTCCCGGTAAACAACAATTTTAGTATAACCTGCTTGTGAGATGCTGAGTAATGTAATAACTTAAAGTGAAAATCTTTTGGCATGGAAGCTAAAAATGAAAAAAAGTACAAATAGCTACGTTCAATTTTGAGCTAGAAAAATAGGAAAACTACTCTTTTATATTATTAAATAAAAATAATTTACACATTACCTCATTTGAAAACCCTAGTGAAACAAAGTACTCACACAAACACACACACACACACACACACACACACACACACACACACACACACACAGATATATATATATATATATATATATATATATATATATATATGTATATATGAACTGGATGTCTATTTCAAGCAAATTTGAGGACTGGGCCATTTTGTACGCCTATGCAGGGGCTACAACAGGTTAGTTAGTCATATTCTGATAAGCTAATCAGAATACAATTTGATTACACTATTCGATGTTGATTTGATTCTGATGCTGAGCTGATTTTTAAGTGGTTCACAGGTCTGAAGATAGAATCCGTGAATTCTCGAGAGACGCAACACGATCATAAATTACGATTATATGTGCACAAAATGACTCTCCATTAAATTAAATTAACAAAATGGTTGGGTAAGCTTTATTGGAAATGATTTTGGGTTATCCATGGGCTCAGGTTACCTATGTGAGTTAAAGCGTGAGCCTTAATCACCTATGATAAAACTAGAGTGGCAATTAGAATTTATTAATGACGAACTCTTTAAATAAAATCCTTAGTCCCACCCTGTCTACGAAGGGGTGGTAACCAGCAGATAACTCGTCCCAATAGGCCCAAAAAGTGGACGTTAATAAATAATAATAATAATAAAATGATTTCATCTAAACGTGATTATCTTCGATTCAATGCATCGGATCGAAAAATGTTATTGATCATAACTAATAGGAAAAAATAAGATGTTATATTCTGATATATTTCAGTAATTGTTTTACTTTCCGGTGAAAGGTTGGCAGACCTGTTTGTTTACGTTTCAGAAGCTTCCAGTCATTAAAATTGGAAGGTTTCTTATTACCACTTGTATTTATTTACTTAATATTCACGGTTGTGTTAAGTGTTACTAGTATGTAGATTTATCTATTGCTAAAATTCACGAGGAAAATCTGCTTAGTTTACGCAGCCCCTGCGTGATGGACTTAATATTATTAAGCATATCTTAACTTGGCTTGAAGCATATATCCTTCGTTTCTACCTGCGTAGACATATCGACCTATAACTCCGGTAGGTGGTTTGACTGGAAAGTTGTCAGACCATTATGTTGGAGAAGTAGGTCGTGTTAAGGCTGGGACGGAAGTCCGCCTCGGAAGTTTACACCCCTCTTCCGCAGTCTCACCACCAGGCATCGCCACCTTTTTTGTTTAATAGACTTGTTGTGCTTGCGTCATGAGAAGTTCTGTCTTTCAACGAGTGGAAGTCAATTAATGTCTCCTGATTACGAGGAAAACTAAAATTTGATAAACACAAAAGTGATTTGTATCACACAGTTAGAGCTATTCGACTTTTAAGTCGAAAGTAAAAAAATCCCACTCAGGGGCTGCGTAAACTAAGCAGATTTCCCTTATGAAGTTTTACAATAGATAAATCTTCTTACTGGTAACACTTAACACCACCGTGAATATTAAGAGAATAAATACAAACGGCAATGAGAAATATGCCTATAAATTTTAATAACCTCCCCCGGAAAGCGTTTAAATTATATAAAAAATCAGGTCTGCTAACCTTTCAGAGTTGAACATAGAAATATTATTCACCGGAAAGAAAAAGAATTACTGAAATATATCTGAATATAACATATTAATTATATTGAAAACTAATTACCATATCCATTACTGTAATTTATAATGAATCCGAATAATTTTTTAGTCAATCACTTAAATTTTATAAGTCCAAGAACGTATGAAGGGGGTGGGTCAACAGAACATATTTGCATGTATCTCGTATAATTAATATTTCTTGAAAAGAATATTTGGTATTTAAGTTTCAAATAAAGTGGTTTATTATACAACAGAGATGACTACTTATGAAAGCTGAAAATTAAAAAATGCAAAAATCTCGATTAATATTCAAGACAGAGAATAAAAGTATGTAACAATATTTATTGTAAATTTAATTGGCAATAAGATTGGTTCTATACAATTTTTCGATCCGACGTATAGTAACAGAGATATTTTCCTCCCCTCTAAACCCACTTGTCCGAGTGTTTTTTTAACGGACTTCCCCCTTTCAGTCTTTCAACGTTACTTATCCAAGACAGGCCATCTTAGTACCACAAAAGGAATAAGGTTGCACTAGACCAATCCAATAGTTCGACGTAACTTCTGATTCTTGTGAAATGAAGCACAAACGTGTATTTACAGTCATCCTATTATTATTAAATGAGTTCAACCTTCAATTTAGTAGCACACAGTCAGTTCAAATATATGTTGAACTTTTGGTATTTCAGGGTCGTCCTCCATAAATAATGCACTACTGGGTTACTTTAACCTTTTAAAATAGGAGTCGAAAATACTTAATGTATACCAACCTCCTTTAATACTAGATATAAATATCAATTAAATGTTAATGCTATTCAAATGTGAAATATTAATTACTGAAGTTCAATCGATGCTACTAAATAAAGTTATTATATAATGATTACATTCAGTACTCATTGACTCCTATACAAATAATTGTCTAATAACCTTGTATTCATAATTCAATAATGACATCCTAATAAATTCTGATAACTAAATGGAGACATCGTGATTTAATAAAACAAAATGAAATATAGAATAATATAGAATATATTTTCAGAGCAAAGCCACAAGCAACTGGGACGAAGTAAATTCTTCGTTAACTCTGTCCTAGTTGGGAGTGTGTACATGATATAAGATTTGCGGGGAAGCAACCCCGTTACTTGGCGGTAAATCAAGACGGGATTTTCCCAAGAAGGCAGACCATGGGAAAGCCAGCCTTGCATAACAGCTTTTTATGCTTATCTCACAGCACATACAAACATGTTTCTCCTGCATTCAGTTTAGATCAATATAGAATTAGACAAACAGGGTTGCCTTAAAGAGGTCTACTATTTTCAGGTAAATTATTCCCCTATTGTCTCTACAAGGTTTCTCATCATTTATAAAGCTTGTCATCCTTTTATAGATTTGCATGCCAACAAATGAAATAATGTATGTTTTAGAGTTCAAACAAATTTAAGTTATTCAGAGTTGTATTAAGATTGTTAATGAAACTAATTTATTGTACTTATATAGTTATTTAATTTGGTGAATTTTATACTGTATATTCTTAGAATTTGACCTAATTTTTTAACGAATGTATTATATAAGTTTAAATGTAATTGCAATAATTTGTAAAGAATTTAATTGACATAATATTAGAAAATTGTTTATAGAAAAATGAATGATGTATCCTAAAATGTTATGATAGCATTTGATGGAAATAAACACATTTTCATTTCATTCACTATAACCAATTAAATGTATGACAATTAATACCCGTTAGTTGATTAATAATATTTGATGTTTAAATGCACTTATACTGACTTTTATTTTTGATATCAACAAATTTCTTTCTAGGGGAAAAGTGGCTAAGCTTAGATTTAAGGCAATCAGTAAATATTTCCATTTCTTTGAGAATGTAGTGGTGAAATTCATTTATTTTATTTTGTATTAATAAAATGCTATGCCCTTGTACAAAAATATTTTTAAGGGTCTGAGTAAGTTGAAAACTTTAAAAATCATTTCTTATATTATTTTTTAAAAAAATAAAGAAACTCGCAATTTTTGATTGAAACATTTTACAAAAATAAGATAAAGGAAAATGCATAAATTATTTTTTTTTATTATTAAGCCGGGGATTTTTAGGGGTCTTATTTAGCGTCGTGGAGCTCCATTTCTAAATTCCACTGAGAATTGCTTCTCTTTTTCTTTGTTCCTTAGAATTCATTTTACATTTGTAGGCTGAATAATTAACACATTGACTCTTCTTTACTTGTATACTTAATTTCCCTGGGTCAGTTCCTAATTCTGAAAGGACGTTAAATTGTTTTTATTTGACCCGAACTCAGACTTTACCTCAGCTTCAATGCTGCCATTTTGTGGTTTATAACGTGACTAAACCCTCTTAGGTACTATGCTCCAAACTAAATTTAAACCGTTGAACATATAGATTTTCGTCAAACCGTTGGTGCAGTTGTTTAGAAAGAGTCAGTTTCCAAATCCTGAAAATTCGCTTGATCTTTCCATCACTGACTGGGTTAATTGAAATAATCACTAATCTTTTATACAATTTGGTACTGATGGAAATTACACCAACCCACGTGAGAATCGAACCAAGAGGAATTAGCAATTCATTTAGTAGTCTGCCCCATTAAAAATAAACATTTTTGAGGAAGAGCCCAGCAATTTAATCAGACTCAGTCAGTAAATAAATCAATCTCTTATTCTTGGTTTCTTAATGTACGAAGGTATTTTTTGAAATACAAATTGAGAAAGTGATTTTGCGACCAATAAAAGAAAACAGAAGGGTTAGAAAGAAAAGAATTAATTAAAATAGTCTAGGTCTCACCTAGAATACTTATTTCCCCCGTAAAGCCACAGCGAGAGATTAAACTTTCTTAACTCATTTACAAGATTGAGTCATATTTCTAAGTTTCCAATGAAGAAAACTTAGCTATGTTGCAAAATCCTCCTGCTGGACTGCCATATGTATTACCGAGAGTGCTGCGGAAATTAATAAACTCCTAAATTTGCGATTTGAGATGAACAGCCATATTTATTTATGGCCCCATAAAGAAACGAATCTGAAGAACAGGGGATCCGTAAACTAAGAAGGTCTCCCACGTGCTGCAATGACACACAAATGGCATCATCAAATATTCCATTCTATTAAAAATTTGTGTCAGCACTTTAAAGCCTTATGTGAAATTCTCATACACGATTAACTTAGGTTTTACTAAAGGCTACAAATCTGCTGCGTTAACTAAGTAGATTTCCCACCTGCGTCACGTATTTGCATTTATTTCAAAACGTAAAAGGTCAATGAGAACAATATTTACTTAGGCTTCAAATAAAGTGCTTCATAAAATAACAGCTTATTGTTAATATGAAATGAGTAGGAATGGGGGTTTACTGAAGACATAAAACGCTTAAATATCGAATCAGGTAATTATTAAACAAAAGTTGCGTCAGCTAGAGCGGTAACAGTCAAATAAATATACAATTTTGAACAGACCTCATTTTCGTCATCTACTAGGCAGGATCGATGAAAATGTTTTAAAAAATTGCATCATGAGTACAACCTTAATTGCTGATTTCCCTTAAGGGAAATCTGCTAAAACTACAAATAATACCGTTAATATTCATATCTGAACTGGTGGAAAAGTTGTTGATACAAATATTTGGGCATTGCATGGTCAAAATTAATTGTTATTACATTTTTTTATACGAACCATCGCAACATAGAAAATTCAAAAATTAATTTTATCTTCTCTATGAATCTGTCATTCCCAAACTTCATCTTCGGCTTTACATTTGAATTTATACATTGGTATTTATTAATAATAAATTTTATAAATTACTTAAAAACTTCAGGATCATATAAGAAAGGGTACTTTTCACTGAACAGGCATTAGGAAATACATTCAGAGTAGAAAAAAAAAGGTTCGCAAATAACACTAAGATGCAAGGTTGGGGGCTGGCGTGAAAAATCTACTGCTATCAGAGGAAACCTTCGCAAACAATTACCCAAAGCCGTTGATCTATCAATGAGCCGTGAAGTGGGACTCCGTGAAAATGGCTGATAGATGAAGTCCCCAAAAAGAGACAGATTGACACATCGCTCTCTTTAGTATTCCCAGCGGGCATCTTGACACATGGCCAGGAAATGAACGCCCAACCTCATCCTAAAACTACTTCACAAGCGTTCAACTTTAATCCTAATCGCTTCCTTACATCTAATACATTCACCAAGTTACTTTCCATCTGCGACTCCTCCTGGACACGGAGAAAATACATCCCATCTATAAGCAAATGAGAAACAAAAACAATTAATTAAAAAAAAAGAAGAAGTAATTTTTAATTTTATCTTTCGACCTGTTAAATACCAACATGAGTTTTTCCTTAATAAAAATTGATAATTTAAACATAGGGAAATTATTATATGTGTATGCATTAATGATCACTGATATATGTATTCTGTAGCTCCTTTAGAATACTTCTTCAAAGCTTCACTAATGAATATACTCTCTGTCGAACAAAAGAAAAAGTACCCAGTTAATTTCTTACTGAATTTACCACTTTAAATATTCCTATATTTTGAAAGAATTTAAATTTAAAATTTTGGGAATGAAATTGTGAAATTTTAACGTTTTGAAGACATCTAAAAACTTAAATTAAAGATGTTAATAATTGCATATATTAACAAATTTTCTTGACTAAGACTATTGTGAATACTTAATATGATTAATTAATGGAGATCATTATTATAAGCCAAAGAGAATTCATTGTGGAAAAATTTACTTTTAAACCTATATAAGTACTTAAATCTCTTAGATTCCTATAAGCAAAACGTATGAACAACTTCGAATATGGAGAAACTTTATAATTATTATCCTTTATTCAGACTTTAATGGATGTGCAACCAAAATTGGGGATTTGAGCTCATGACGTCATATTTTCTATATTCTTATGACGGAGTAAGAGTCCTATTGTCTACATTCTCCATTCCATCCTATTTATTCTTCCGCTAGAGAGCACTTATTGCAAGGAAATGGCGATAAGGCCTTGGAGAAAAGCGAGGAGACCTTTAGCACACAGGTTTTCCGGAACTTTGTAAAGGAAGCATTATATCGTATAATAACGGGCGTTGTATGAGGAATGGAGGAGTCAAAGACTTACGGCTCTTCACGAGATTACTAAAGGACTCGAGAGGCAAATATGATATTGCGCCACATGGAGTACTATTCCACGAATTTGCAGTAGGTTAAAAGCCGTTCTAAAAATCCGCTCCAAGCTAAGTTTTCATCAAAGGGCTGTCGTTTAATCTTACGGGAGCGATTATTGTTATGTAGGTCTATTGTTCTGATTCTAAAATATATAAAATCCATAACTTTTATAAGCAAGCCCAAACTGTGTACATAACTGGGAAATGACCATGCATAGGTGTACATTGAATCCATCGAGTGTCATCAGTAAACTGTTGATGTTCGATTTGTTTGTCCTGAAAACTGTAATTTGTATTCTTTAAGTTCAGTGAATAGGAGTCAGTTTCATTTTTCACTACAACATCATCACACCTATCGTACCATAATATTTATAAACAGCAATGGGTTGAGCTGTCAGGGGAGATGCATTATAATAAGGGTGTATGAAATAATGTTTTGACATCTCCACAGTAGAAACTCTTTTGTTATGATGGCTGAGTTCCAGACCACTCCTCCTTATCTTCAACGTTATTATCCCCGCTTTTGCTGAGCTCCATATCTGAAGAATAGTTCTTTTCTAGCAGATTTCCCTAAAAGGAAATATTGAGATCGTACTCGTGATGTGATTTTCGAAAAATGTCTTCACATGTCAATCGATCCTACCTAGGAGATGACGAAAATCCGACCAGTCACTTCTTAAATTTATAATTAAAGACGATTATTAAATCATAATAAAAAGAAAATCACTTTATTCATTAAAATAGCACTTCTATAATTTATATATGAAAAAAGTTTATTATAAATTAGCAATATCCCATAACTTGACGATATCGTTGAGTAGCCTCTTAAAGTGGTTGTCCCCAGCCATCCTCCGCCACATGAACTCTTCAAGGCAGCTGTCCAAGAGATGTCTGGTAGTACTCTTGCCGTTTGTTATGCCATTTAGCACAACGCCACATCCTTTCAAAATGTTTTGTGTATGGGTCCCAGCTTCAGGATCAATGGAATTATAATTATCATTTATTTGTACATATGAAAATCCTGCTTTATCCAGTTGTTTAGTATCTTAGTCATCTATGAACAGTCTATAGCAACAAAACGAATATCTTTAACAGCGAATAGCGATAAGCGGTTTTGAATCAGAAAATAAATTATCTCCACCCAATAGAATCCAATAGCAACCAGAATTTTGAAATAAATACCCACGTCTTAGAACCCCTCTGTAAATTTAAAAATATTTATAAATATATATCGCTAACATATTGTTTATACATCTACTAAGCCTACTATGGGATTTCTAACAACTATGGTTTCGGGTAGAATTATTTCAGCTGATCAAGTATTTCATCAAAAAGCATTTGTCAATATCTCGTCTCATGTGGAAATCCGGACGAAACGACTTCATGTCCTTCGATTTCTTTTGCTTTAATTTGGTTCCGTTAATTAGAGACTTCTACCGATAATTGAAACAATATCAGCAATATTAGGGCACTAATAAAAAGTTTATCCTTCAAACTCGACGTATGGGATCTATTTTTAATTCGAAACGCCGTATTATAACACATTTTAATTCGAAGAATATTCATCCATCCACTTCTCTAAGCGGAGGTACTTAGAATTTCATTGTTTAGCTTCCTCGACGTTCCACAAGCTTTGTATATTTTACTACTCCGGCAATAAATAACAATTCTTGGAACCATTCACGTAAGCCTAAAATACTAGGTAATACATTGTATAAGCATATACTTCAATGGTATGAAATTTGCTGAGGAAGCAGGTTTGTTACTAATGAAGTTCCATTACATTTTGTATTACATTTTCCCACCAGCTAATGTAGCCCAAACAACAACAAATTCCAGAACTAACGATGGCTGTATAATGTTTTAGCTGCAGTATACCTGGCGGGGATCGTGGCGGGAGTTGGCACCACAATTCTCGTCCTCTTCGCTATCCTCAGCGTCCTACAGCTTGCGATGGTTGTCTCCAAGGAGAAGGTTCTTTTCTCCTTTTCGTTCGTCGTCATTACCAAGCTCGCCTTATCCCTCCTAGCAAGTGAGTACAATCAACTTTAGTTTCATTCTATTTTTTTTTTCATACAGGTATGGAGTCTTAGCAGAGCTGTTGAACTTGAACAACTGGATAGGCTATTGTTCCCGTCAACGACGAATTTTCTATATAACCTGTGTTTTTCATAGTAGTGATAGATTGTCATGATTATAACATTCATGCCAAACTGTCTAAATAACAGCATTGTAGAGCATCCAGATTCAACACATTAGGTCCATCTAGTCCTTGAATGTGAATATTACAAATAGCACCTAGCCCTGGTCATAAATGGCATTCATTTCTTGTGAATGTGAAAATTTGTAACAGAATATGTAATGCATTTTGTGCTCAATAAAATAACATGCTCCTCAACCTCTTAAAGAAGACTTAAACTCATATGTAGAAAAAAAAGAAGGCCAGTGATGACTCAGTTTGTATCAGGGATATGTGACAAAATGGCTTCTAGGATTTTGAGAGTGGTTAATACAGAGGCATATCTTGGTCATTGCTGTGCCTTTTAGCGATCCAGGCACCAGCCTACGGCGCACAGTGGTCCCGCCGCTTCCCTCAACATGGTACAAAAACTACTTTAGAGGACAGATCTCGTCCAAACTTTGTATGATGTTTATTGTGGGGTTAAAAGGGGATTTTATAAAGGTTGTATTAAATTTGTCAAGGTCTGCGGTTGGGGGTTAGAGGGAGCGGGAAAGTGCTCGCTGACATTTGTAGTACTTTCGTATGTTTTATAATACAAAAAAGAGATATTTCTATATTATTACTATTTTTTTTAGTAGTATGTAATTATAAGCACTAATATTAATGAAATAACACAAAATGTTTGTAACTTTTCATTTAATTATTCTATTAAAATAAATCTTTGTGCTTCCCTCTTGATTATTTTCTTCTTTGTCCGTTCCTTAACTTCATCAAAAGTTTTTCCTGGAACCGCAATTTTCCGCTCTTCTGTCCTGGCTTCCTCCTTCGTTTCAAATTCTACATCAACAGCTAATCATGATGTATTTTTTACCTCAAAACCTTTCATTGAGTAGCAGGCTTTTCTGCATTTAACTAATTAATTACAGAGCAATACGCTCAGATGCCTTTTTATGTGTTCGGTTTCCGAAAAATTGTATTTAATAAGAATTTTGGCCTAACATTCACAACTTAAATTTGAATTCAAAATGAAATGCCCCAAATCTCTACTTGTCGGTATTTCATTTGCCCAACCTAAAAAAAATTAAAAATGAATTAAAGCTCAAGAATGTTTATTTACTACATGACAAATAAAATGCGTTTTAATTACATCTAAAGAAAAGTAGTAAATGAGCAGTTGAACTGGTCCTATAAATTTAATTTATCGTTCTACTAAATTTTCTATATAGTGGCTACGTGGAAGTATTATAAACATGTAAATCCGTCCATTATAAACGTAAAATTAAATAATAAAATAATACTTACCAAAAAAAGTGACTTCAAACTCGTTTCACTTAGATAACACGAAATACCAATACTTAGAGGATAAAACACTTAGACGATAAAAAAATATAGATATAATTGGTAAAACAATACTGGACGTTTTGTAGTTGTCGAAAAGGAAGGGAAGGTTTACACTAGGTGTCGAGTCTGAGAGGTGGATAGCAGATACCGTTCCTTTCGAGCAGTCATCTCGTGGTTTTCCCTGTAAACTGTCCTCTTGATGCTATGACTGACATTTCCCGACTGCGAACATTACACCATTCGATTCTCAGATACTTCCTCTAACATTTGGTGTAAAAATCATCGTGAGGACTCGTCAGTTAACTTTTTCACACCCAAATATGTGTAACAGGTCTGAAAAGGTGTTTCTTTTTAAAAATATGTATACCAAGTTCATATGAATTAACCAAAAAAAAAAAAACATTCAAAGAGTGGTTATTCGACAAATTCTCTAAAGTGTAAAAATATTTTTCGAACAAATGTGATAAACATGTATTTTTCAAATGAATTGCAAAATTGTTGATGTACCACACATATGGGTGTATCTATGGGGCACATAGTTGAAAGCGGATATTCTGAAAAGTAGAACTACATTATGTCAGTGGGAGAGACTCTTCCCTTTTGGCAGGGGAACCTCAATTGAATAAGGATGTGTCTTCTGTAATTTGCTCAGGCTGCCTTCCTTGTAGAACCTACATCTATTTCCTCGGCATATAGAGAGAAGCAAACCACTATTGCAACTGTTACACCACCACAGACAGTTTTGCTATCATGGGATCAAATCTTCAAAAACCGCTCAGATTTTTCTAATTCTCATGGTGCTAGTAGTTTATCAATATGGTTCGGTAGAATAGAGTGCTAGAGAAACGAACCAGTCTACTAAATTGTACTTATTGCCACTCGTTTCCGGCACCGACAGCCATTGAACAGCTGCAAGATTGATGGAGCATACATCACACTGTTCCTCTAGAGCAGATTGATCTGTAGAAGGTATTAGTGACGTTAACTATTTAACTCCAAGATTGATCATGCGGATCCAGTAGTGTTGCGTCAGCTGTACAAAGTTTTTGAAAAGATATCGCTTCCAGATACTTAGCTATGAGGAACTTTGGCCTATTTAATTTTTCTCAAGTGGAAAACCTTCATAAAAAGCTAGTTAGGAAAGAAGGGAAAGATGAGCTATTGATTATTCAATCTAAACTTCTTACACTCTAAACTTGCAAATTTTGTTTAGTTTTTAAACTAAATTAATTATTCTTTTCTGGCTTTAAGCTATTATAACTTGAATTAAATCTTGAAAATATTAAGTGACCTATCAATTAGCTTTGGTTAGAATGACTCCTACTTCCAATAGCATCCATATTACGCCGGTTGTTCTAAATTACAACAATTTTTTATTCTAACACAAAACAGAGAAATATCAAAATGTTGACTCAATATCATTTATCCGGAACATACTTATGTTGTATATTCGTTATTTATATCTAGAAACTACTATTCACCAAATCAGAATCTAAAAAAAAAAGCAGTTGATAAATATTGAGAAATGTATGTTTAGAATAAGCTGTGTTACCATTTACTTGTTGCTTTAAAATAATGGAGGTACAATATCACTTTCATAGATATAGAACGATTGCATTATCTTAGTATTTGTACGAAATAATATGATTCAATTCTTTCCAGGTATTCTCTTGTAATTCGTCTAATGTACGAGAAACAATTTTGAATCCCATACAACAAAATAGCTTTCTGACGCCTACTACTAAATTTTATAAAAACAATTTATTATAGATACTACTTCGATAAAAGTAATTATACCTAGGTTATTAGTGAATTTATGTTTAGACCAAGTAGAGTTTTAGTAAGGTCTAAAATACCGAGTAGAATCAATACCCTTTATACCTACGCATACAAAAAAAAATCAAAATTTAAAAATCAAAACAAAGTTTGTTTTAGGTCCCAAAACATTGCCCAAAACACACATATGCATTATACATTTTATTTGTTAGATAAAACAATTTTAAGAACTTTGTTTAATTTGATATGGGTCAAATACGACAGCGACCACCATTGGTCGACTTCCACAAAAATTTACAAAAATTAATAAAGAACATATTTAAAACCTATATGTGTAAATCAATCCAGATAGTGATAGTATAAAGTATTGCATGACGAATGTCGGTAGTATTCATTTAAATACTATAATATTTTTACAAGAAAGTTTTCAACTATCTTCATGAATTCTCAAATAAAATCATAATGATGTTCTATTTTGCCACCGAAAATCTGATGTTTAATTTTGCAAAACAACGTTTTAGTACTGGAAAATATTCTAAACACAATTGAATCATCGATTGCAGTTATTTTGTCTTTGAAGGTAACGCCCACTGTTGTTACTGGTATATACGATAACAATATTCACTCTTTTATAGATTAATAGCTTACTTCTCAATTGTTCTGATGTATTCTTATGTCACTGCAATAATGTTTGACGATCGGGAATCTAAATAGCTAAAAATAAAACCATTACTACAGAAGATATTAAAGAATGTATGAAGTAAACTCTAACACTTAGATGAAAGATAGAATACTCTTATTGGCATTTTTTTTACCATTGTTACCTTGAAATAGTTCATACTAATATGAAAGTTAATTGAAATATTTCATACACCCATTACCTAGTACCTATTAGTGATACAAAAGATTTTTATAAAACCCTTTTTGTTTATAATGATAAGATTCATATATAATGTTCCATGATCTGGATTATGTTCTGATGTATTGAGGCGGAGATATTGCGTAGATTGGGATTTTAAATATGGAGCTATTGCTCTTAGAATGAATTGAAACGTGAAAGAAATGTATTCCTCTAGAAATTTAAATATAGTCTCAGGAAATAAAATAACAATTTTATTTATTTGATTTATAGTTCATCGTTTTCCTATGAATGCATCATATGTAAACTGCTCAAAAATGAATAGGGATATTGGCTGTTTTGTGGTATGTATGGTGCCTAGCATATTTTTTTTATTATTATAAATATCATTAATATTTATTAGAAATTATTGTCTTTTTCTCCCATAAAAAAGAAATTTAATTAAGATCGATTTAATTAAAATTAATAGGATAAGAAAAAATAACCAATATCCCTATTCATTTTTGAGCAGTATATTTGAGCCCTACCCAGAAGAGGAAGATCTCCCTTCTCTTCCCAGCAATCCACTCACATTTATTTGAACTTTTATACACACATAAAGTGGCCGACGAGCAGAGGATGAAATAAAAGTGGGTTAGGGTTGCAGAGTCCCAAACACAGTAAACAATTTTATTAAATAAGTACAGAGTGACTGTGGTAATAGTCATAAATATTCTTCAACAAAAGCAGGTTCAATTAATTCTTGTCCAGTATGTACTTGCACAAGCTACCTGTTCTTGCCCCTCGAAAACATTAAGAATTGCATTTCTGATGTTTTATTATTAGATATTATTTATTTTATTTCACTGGCGTAGTCTTGGGGATGAGGTCTTTATTGGCATCTCTTGTTGGATTTCCCATTTTGAACGTTTCACAACCAAGTTTTATTATTAACCCTCATAGTGATTGTGTTTTATTTAATATAATATTTTTGTTAACTTTTGATATTTTTGGTGATGATTTGAACCTGGTAGGTTGTGGGAACAGGGTATGAGCCGGGTCGTTTGATGGGATCTGTGAAAATGAGAAAGAAAAGGGATGGTAGAAAGGGAGATAAGAAAGACTGAAAAAAGAGATGGAACATATAAAAACGTAAACCTAAAACACCTTACGATTAGAGGTTTAGCTTCTTCTAGTGCATTATATGCTTAGAGAAACATTATTATTATTTTATTTATATTACTATTATTGTTATTGAATTAATTAGAATAATGACGGGAGTAAACGTCCTTTCATTTATTTAATGAAACTATACAATTTCATTTAAAATACACCCTAATACTTTTAATTGAATTTTGTGTGTTGTTAGTTCGTAATTAGGTTTTATTTTTTTTGGCCCGTTTTAATTTGTTTTAACCTAGAAAAAGTATTATTTCAAAACTAATATAAAAAAGTAGGAACTGAATATGTTTCTTTAGGAATTATACTAGGTAGTGAGAGTGTCTTATTGCACAGACAGCAATTTATTGTATATCACGTTAATACAATATAATCTTTTTTTTTTTGTTTGGTTTAAAATATAAAAACAGCCTGGTGGTGATCTTTGCACTACAAAGATATATTTTATTTCCTCGTGGTGCCAGATCACTAACAGGATTTTAAGACTATAATATGAAAGTAAAATATAGTCCACTTAGAAAAACCGACTACATAGATCCAGAGTCCAGAAACCTTTTTTGCCCTTTAGATAAAATAATAACTTCAGAATGATTCAAAATGTATAACCTAATTTGGAAGTCGATAATAAAACCAGCCTTAGCATTGGAAATAAATGAGAAATAGCGGGGCCTTTCAAAAGCAGGCTTCTTATTCCCCCATACATCACGGAGATTGGTGTTTTATAGAAGCCTATTTTTCTATGAAAACATTTCTTACATTTTAGTATAATCAGACTTTCTAACAGCTAAATGTTACAAATTGCTAAACAATGCATTCATCGATAAAATAGTCTGTAGGTCATTCGTGTGCCCTTTTGCCATTTTAATAGGGAAATAGGGATTCAGAGGTCACTATTTTACAATTATTTTAAGACTGCTCAGCAAACAGATTACAGTTAAAATACAATTATTTTTTTCAAATTTAAAAAATTTCAAAGAACAACATATAAAATGTATTCAACATTTAACAGGCACTATGGTCGTAGATAAGTTAGCTACTGCTTTATTTGTAGAAGATCCTACAGAAGTTAAACATATAGATGATGTATATATATCTCTTCCACCAACGTCCATGCACGATATGTTTTACAGCAAACTTGTTATTAATACTTTAGCTTTTGAAGTACATATTATCATCAATAACATTATTATCAATTCATGTGAAATTTACTTGTTAAATTGATATATTCAGATATATCAACCTGAGATTAATTAATGGGTTGCTTTAAATATTAATTCTATATTCTTCAACCATTGCAAACTATTATTTGCTGTGACGTAATGCCGATTCTTCTGAAGAACTAAAGACATCGCATTAAATTATACTTAACTTTTTAGTAGGACATTAAGCAGGTTTTATAACGACAGGGATCAAGGATTTGTATCTTGCTTAGGTCTCTATTTATTGGCTATTATCTGTGGTAAGGACCGCATAGATTTCCCTTCTGTCTGTCTGTCTCTCACAGTCTCCTAAGCGTGTGAAATTCGGCTGATATGTTCTCAATATTCCATAGATTTCACCTAGAGGGGGTAATATATATATAACCCATCTAATTACAAAGCCTGTTATGGAGCGAGATCACCCTTTATTTGCAGTGTTTTCCTTTATTCGTGTATTCAGTAAGAGCCCTAAATTCAGCTTACTTTGCTATATTTTGTGTTTTGGAAGCAAAATAATATCTTACATGGGCGTGGTTAGTTAATATTGATAAATATATAACAAACCTTTGCTACTAAATGCTGATATGAACTAGGAGTTATATGGCATTCTATTCTGTTACTGGTAAGTGAAATCATTTCTAATACATGTAACCTCTGAATGATGATTTAGGTAAAAAAAAAAAATATGATATGTATTTCATATCATACAAGAGGCGTATGTATATACAGGCATGAAAAGTAAATAATAAAAAATAAATTAATAATTCTAAACCTAGGAATAAATTAATTATAAAATATAATTCTTTGCTGAGATAATGGAAAGAAACAAAACCTTAATTTTAAATAAATAATAAAGAACTTGTCCCAAATATGTGATTTCATAAAATAATAATTTATAGTATTTTCAAATAACCTTTGAATTAAATTATTTCAATTATAAAATACTGCCATTTCACTGCAAAAATAAATTACTCAGATCGCATTACAAAATAGGAAGATGCTTCGAAAGTATTTCGTTGAGATATATGGTGAAATTATTGAAACATTTTTAATTGAAAAATAATTGCCATCAAACAATGCTACTCTTCAAATAGTATTTGTGAATGTTAACCCAAGAATTATAAAATGTAGTTGTTTTTAACCCGTAGTAGGATCAATTTTCAAATTCTTGAAGAATTTTTCTTGAACAAACGGCTTGAGATGACAACTGACATCGATGTGTCCTCCGTTAGATTCTCAGCTGGGAGAAACGCGTTGGGTATAAATAGTCTTCAGAGAAGCACTCGTAAAAATGTTTAAGGGAACGGACACTGTCCTACCACACTCTGTGGCTTAACACACACACACACACAACACACACACACACACACACAACAAACACACACACACACACACACACACAACACACACACACAGATAGGCGAGCTTAACTAGGTCTGCAGGATAGTCCAATGATGGCCTAGAGCCGGAGCCAGAAAAAACTCACACAACACTCCCGAACTACATCGATCGCACTATGCGTATTTGACAAAAAAATAATATTTTCAATATATGTAAATACATAATACATATTTAAGCTGTGTTGGCTACATCACACTCAGAGCGCCACAACTCGCAAAAGTTAACCAATCTGTTATGTTATTTGTAAATACCCACTTTGTGCTACTGAGTTGGGTTATCTACAGGTTACCACCCCTTCTAGCCAGGATGGGACAAAGGCTTGTATTTAATGGGTTTGTCACTAATTAAATTCCTGTTGCCCACTTAGGAATCCTAGCCTCTAGGTATACCATGTTTATTAAAATTAACGCCTTAACTCACAAGGCTTAATTCTTGAGCTCCAGTTAACCAATCTAGTAAGAGTTAAGACATGTTTCTAGGTCCCTCTGGAGTATTTTCTTGTAATCTTATATCTATATTTATCATTTATTTCATATCTATATTTATTTATAATAACGTCCACTTTTTGGAACTAAGGCTAATTGGGAAATGTGGGACCACCCTTTTCTAGCCAGGGAGGGACTAAGGATTTTATTTAATGAATTCCCTCACTAAATAAATTCCTGTTGCCCAGGCGGGAATCGAACTCGTCACTCTAGGTTTACCATGTGAAATTAAGGCCGACGCTTTAACTCACTTGGCTAACCTGAATAAATAATCTATAAATAAATAAACTACTGATTTCCAAAGGAGTGAAAATGTATTAATATTTTTCTCTAAAATTTAGCAGCTCCCAGGATGATCCTCCAAGAGTTTAATGTAAAATTAGTGAGTTGGTATCGATATCTCACAGTGCAAGGGTATCTTGTTGCAAAGGATAGAGATGGGATAAAGCTCAGGAGGTAGTATTACTGAACCTCTGTTAAATACACCTTAGTGAAAATTTCATATACTGTTATTGTTATTTTAAGTGACTGAGTTTTAAGCAGTGGTAACATTTATTTGTGTGAATATAAATCAAAGAAATAATTGTTTCTAAATCAACATTATTTGGATTGTAATGTCAGTGCGTTAGCCAATCGCTCCATGAACTCTACCAGCGATTCTCTCTCATATCAGACCTTGTACTAAGTAGTTGGATCATGTTGAATATCAACCTCTTCCTTAAGCCCCATTTTCACACTGTCATTTATCCTAACGACGGTAGTCGACCGACTTATCTTTGACTTTCTTGAGATGTCAAAACAGAGTAAACCTTCAGCTAAGTCATAATAACACTTGTAAACCTTAATTATAATTGTAGCTCTGCTTCTTTCGTATTTTAGGTTCTGAACTTGGAGGTTATTTTATTTTATGTATTTTAGTATTTTCCTCACCCCGAGCTAAACAATATTTGTACTTTAATTTATTTATTTCCGTTTAATGTTAACAGAACATAATATGGCAGTTCAAATATTTTTGTTTTCTATACAACATTAACTAATATTATGTCCATTAAGTTATTTACATATTATCAACTAGCATTGATACTAAGGTAATTCATTAGTAATAATATTTTCTTACAAATCCATGAATACATTTTATAAAATCTATCAATTTAATACCCATATATAAAAACTAAATTTCATTAACAATCTTAATATATAACATGTATTTTTAATTTATTGATATGCTTTATTAGTCTTAGATTTATTAAAAGATGGCGAGCTTTATAAATGATGAGAAACTGGTCTCCACTTTTTATAGACTATGTACCTGAATCTAAATAATGTTTTGACAGATTTTTATGACAAATACTTTGTAATCTTATTTATTAATTCACCATGTTTCATGGCATTTATTTTTTGTGTTTGAAAAACATCCTTCAGACATGAAGTTCTTTCATTTATTTTTGAGCAAAGAATATTTTTTATATAGATTTAATACATTCGCAGTGCCTTAAAGAGTTTTCTTCTGAAAATAATACGAAATATTTATGTTTGTGTTTGAAGCATATTCTTGTATCTTGTTTTATGATTATGTGTTATACTATTAGCAGATTTCCCTTAAGGGAAATCAGCTATTGAGGTTGTACTCATGACGGAATTTTCGAAATGTTTCTTTAAATGTCCATCGATCCTACCTAGTAGATGACGAAAATGAGGTCCGTTCAAAACTGTATATATATACATCTATATATATATATATATATATATATATATATATATATGTTTGTCTGTTACCGCTCTAGCGGTCGCAATTTTTGTTTGATCGTCACCAAACTCGGTATTTAATCGTTTTATGTAAAAAGGAAGATCAAGTTCGTTAACGGCTGAAATCGGACCAGTGGAAGGGGGGGTTTAGATGGGGGGGGATTTTCGAAAATTCGAAATATCTCCGTTACTATACGTCGGATCGAAAAATTGTACAGAATCAATCTTATTGAAAATTAAATTTACTATAAATATTGTTCTATACATTTATTCTGTGTCTTGAATATTAACCGAGATATGTGCATTTGTATTCTGTGTGTTGTCGTCAGGATTCGGCTGTTCGGACTTTCCGCCGAGAGCTCTGGCGGCCGTTTCCTTAACTATTCGTTCCCCGTGAATAGGTTTAGAGGTTTCTTACTAGTACAGTTGTTATTAGGCAGATTTCTCTACTGTAAAACTTCACGTGGGAAATCTGCTTAGTTTACGCAGCCCCTGTGTGACGGACGTTTTTGTTTCGGACAGTATTGTTTGATAATTACATATTACTATATTTTCGGACTCCTTGAAAAATGGCCGACATTATTATTAAAAATTTCATTTAAGGCCGAGGAAATATTCGTACTCTTAATGAATTTATTAGATTGAAAAAAATATCAAGTGACGTTTTATTTTTTAATAAGCTGCAGTTTTGATTAATTCTTCCTCTGTTATGAGGTATGAATATATCGATTTTAACAGTGATTGTGTACTATTTAACACAGAAACTGCGATCGTTGGTAATAAATGATTTTGTTGGGGAAATACTGGATTTATTATATTAATAATGTCCAAATCATGCTCATTAACACCATCTGTACCTGACAATTCCTCTTTGATATTTAATACTGAATGCACTATGATCTGAATTCATTGTTCGTTGCGCGTTTTACAAAGTATATTGATATCAATTTTATTTTTGCACTGAAGTTATACAGCTGCATCTAAAAGAATGACTATAGATAAGATATGTCTTTAAATAAATATTGAAGATATTTGGGAGGGAGTGTGAACTGGCTGTAATTGCATGTGAAGCTTTAAGCTTATTAGGTACTGCAGATTCTTAGTCCCTCAGTTAATCACTCCTTTATTTTCCTTGAGAGTGACACACTTTATCTGTAGCATTTTAGCAGATTTCCCTTAAAGGAAATCAGCTATTGAGATCCTACTCACGACGCGATCTTCGGAATTTTTCTTCAAATGTCCATCGATCCTACCTAAGAGATGACGAAAGTGATGTCTGTTCAAAATTATTTATATATATATATATATATATATATATATATATATATATATATATGTCTGTTACCGCTCTAGCGGTCGCAATTATTGTATAATCGTTACTAAATTTGACACTTAGCCGTTTTATGTCAAAAGAAAGATCAAGTTCGTTAATGGCTGAAATCATGACAAGGGGGAGGCGGGGGGTTTAGAGGGGAAAAATTTTGAAAATTCGAAATATCTTCATTACTATACGTTGGATCGAAAAACTGTATATAATCAATCTTATAGCACATTAAATGTACTATACATATTGTTATATACATTTATTCCCTATCTTGAATATTAACCGACATATTTGCATTTTCCAGTTTTCAGCCTTCAGCGAACCCCCACTTCTACTCATGTTACATAAACAACACTCGGTTATGTTATAAACCACATCATTCGAAGCTTAAATACCAAATATTGTTTTCAAGAAACATTTATTATACGAGCTACATGCAAATTTCTTCCGGTGACCCCCTCTTCTTGAATTCTTGGACTACTAAAATTTGATTCATTGATATAAAATTTATTCTGATTCACTATAAATTACACTACTAGATTTAGTACATAGCTTTCAATAAAATTAATATGTTATATTCTGATATGTTTCACTTATTGTTTTTCTTTCCGGTAAGAAGTTGGCATAACTGTATGTTTACATTTAGATGCTTTCCGTCGAGAGGTTTCTTATTATCGTTTGTATTTATTCACTTAATATTCACGGTGGTGTTGTGTTACCGGTATGTAGATTTATCTATTGTTAAACTTCAAGCGGCAAATCAGCTTAGTTTACGCAGCCCCTGCGTGACGGACTTTTTAATTCTACTATGTTACTTACATACTGTAAGAGTTTATTTTGAAACTACTCGTTCATAATGCTTCCAGTAATCGATTCATTGCATAAACATAGTCCTTCATCATATTTTAGTTCGCTAGGTAGCTCTTCTAAATTATTTTGGTTTATTTCTCTAAGGCAATTCTTAATGTGGATTTAATAATAATACTTCAAATAGTTTTGTATGTCTGTGAGTTTTAGCCCGAGGCATTACTGTCAAAGAGACCATTTAGTATTACAAACCGTTGCAGGATGATCGGCTTTTGAATATTACTAAACCTCAGAGGGAATTGAACCGAAATTCGACAAGCGTTCTTCAACCCTATTCACCCATAGACTGACGGATGGTAGAATTCCCTTTTGAATGGGGGCCGTGGGTGGAACTCGAGTGTTGTTCAGCTCTGTTCAGGGCTAATCCACTCCATATGAGAAATGGCTGTTCTATGTCAAACTGTGCTTAGTTCTTTTCAACTGCTGTATTATTCTTCTCGACACATACAGCTAAATATTTGCTAGCGCTATATGTCATATGTTCTCGTGAATCAAACTAGTGCTGTTTTATATGTGGAATTTTATTTTTAAAAAGGATGCTCCTATAAGACCAGCAATATATAATACTCTAATAACAATAACATTAAAATACAAATTCATTATGCTCATTGCGATAACATTGTCAATTAGGTTAAAATCGATTCCATTAATCACTAATGAAATAACTATTATTCCTGACTAAGTTAAGAATAATCTCTATATTTTAGAGATTGTAAGCTAAGCAGATTTCACTTGTACTGGAATGAAACATTGATGGTTCATATCATTTTCTAATCTCTATTTCACTGTAATAAGTGCTCTATGTAATAAGAAGTAGAAAAAATGTAAGCTAGACATGACATTTTCAGTGTTGCGATTACTTAAAGGGAAATGGGATGAGTAGCCTAAGAGATCTGTCACTCAACTAAACTCTGGAAACCAAAATAATATAAATATATTCGTAATATTCCAGTTCCAGAAAAAAAAAAAGAGAAAAAAAGTATAGTTATACTGTTATTGATTAATATTTTAACGTTCTTCGTTAAACAATAATATAGACATTTGAACAACTCTTATTTTATTAATAAAATTTTTAACACAACTCGGACTATAACACAAAGTTAACCCATATAACTTAATCCACCTATTTACACTGGTTTCTCAGGACGTTAATAAATAGTTAATAAATTTTTAGTTAATTAATAAATAGTTAATAAATCTTTTGGGGCTCAGGTTAGCCATGCGAGTTAAAGCGATGACCTTTATCTCACATGGTAAACCTAGAGTGGCGAGTTCGATTCTTGCCTGAGCAAAGGGAATTATTTAGTGACGAAATTCATTAAATAACGTCCTAAAATCCCACCCTGGCTAGAAAAGGGTGGTAACCTGTAGATAACCCGTCCCAGATAGCCTAAGTTGCAAAAAGTGGACGTTAATAAATAATAATAATAAATAGTTTACACTGGTTTCCACCATTGAATGATCTATATGTTGCCATGCTAACGTAAATTATGTTTCTACATCACTCTCGGAAGGTTATCTTGCCGTTAACGCGAGAGGGTATCGAGACACCCGTTCTTACTGAGGGATCAATTCACCTGGGTGCACCTCCGCCACAATATGTTTATTTTTATACCATTTTTAATTCGACGCATAATAAGAGAAATGTATATGGTTTTATATTTAACTGCTTCAGTAAGCCCCCACTTTTCCTTACCGAATATACACACCTATAAGACGAAGTACATGCAATAAGCCGTAATCTACATCTCGAAAGCAGCTTGAGTGTAGAGGACCTTCCTATCAGCTGAAAGCTTCAAATACCTCGGAGCTCTACAGTAACCTCTAGCAACGACCAATTTACTGAAATCGACCAACGAATAACTAGGCACAAACACACTTTCTTGTCGGTTTCTGGAGTCAGAGGATCAAGGAAAATCTCACGTGCTTTGAAACTGAACTGCATTGCCAAACCAGTGCTCAAGTATGGGTGTGACATGAACATTGATGGGTAACCTGGAAACAAAGGTCGAAAGGTTTGAGAATAAGGTTCTTAGAGCCATAATGGGACTTTGGAGAAGAAAGACAATAGAGGAGACTGTATCTGAAACGAGACAGTCAATTTCACTTGATATCAAAGCTAAGAGGTGACAATGGGCCTAGCATGTGGCGACAAGTAACTCGACCGGCTCCCTATACGAGACAATGAATGCGACAGTGGTGGGTAGCCGGCCACGAGGGAGACCGAAGAGGAGATGGGTTGACAGAGCAAAGAAGGACGCTTCAAGGTTCCATGTAGTGGGCTGGAAAGCCATCGTTCATGATAGAGTTAGAGGTGACTTGTAATAGCTCCTAAAGATATCCATGGTCTATTAAGTCAAGCGATATATATATATATATATATATATATATATATATATATATATATATATATATATATATATATATATTTGAAAGGACATTATTTTTATCATCTTCTAGGTATGTTCAGCTAATTTTCTTTAGAAGAAATCTGCTTAAAAAAAAAAAATTCTATTACCCTCCGTACCTTGTATTCATCAATATATCATTTGGCCCAGTCTATATGTTATCGAACAGAGCATTATTTTTTAAAAAAAATGAAAAATATGAAAATAATATTACAATGATTATAGATTATGTGAGGACAGGCAAAGTCGAGAAATTATAACAGCTTTTACAATTCAAACTATTGATCTTAAGTAACTCAAAGTAAACATAAATCTTATGATTAATTTAGTATTGACGTTTTTGAGGATAACAACATATTAGTTTTTGTAGAATTATTATTATTTGAGTCATTATCATTAGATTTTTTTTTAAATTTATTATCTGCAGATTATAATGCTGTTAGTTCGTTAATTATTTAAATCGATGTATCGTTATATGTCGGAGTGTAAATATACCTGATAGATAGATAGACAATAGATGAAAGAGTTTTATTTTGCTGCTGGCAAATTTGAAAGCCAATGGTTTGAGGCCAGACAAGGTTTAATGGAAAAAGTAGTGATGTTACCTGGTGCGAACGAAAATTGTAAATGTTTATTTAGAGTGTTGGTTGGTTCGAGATAGCATTCCCCGCCCTCCCTTTAAGCCTTGTTATTCTCGAGAAGAATACTAACGGGAAAACTCTTTCATCTTGATTGAGTGCCTTTATTAGCCAATTCCCCCACCACCCCTCAATCATCTTTTCAATATCGTTTATTCTGTTTACCTTATTTGTATGTCATAGGAAAATATTCTATATATCTTCAGAGTTCTTATAGTCACTCTTTGTATGGAATATGTATCCTTAAGTCTTTAAACAAATACATAATTGCGTTGAAAGCCGTCTGCTAGTTGCGAAATATTAAATGTGTTTACCACTAATGAACCTGAATTCCAACGGTTAATCTACCCTGGATTAGCCAGTGGTGAATTCAATTTGAATTCAATAAAGGGTATCTAGGAGGATAACTAGAGGGACAATGAATTCGAATGGCAACTTGTAGGGCGTGATTCAGATACAAACAGCATTATTAGGACGTTTACAACTTCTCTCTAACTACTATTCAAGATACACCCCCTCTGCAGAACCGTCAACCCCTGATTTACATATCACTTTCCATACGGCAATGTTTATTTGACAAGCGTTCTATCATAGTAAAATGAAAATCGCCTAAGGAAGTTGTACTCCATGACGCAATTTTCGAAAACTTTCCTCAAATACCATCCATCTTACCTAGCAGATAAAGAAAGAAATTCCGTCACGAAGGTGCTGCGTAAACTAAACAGATTTCATACGTGCTGGTATGGACACACTAGTGAAGTCATCTCGACACATATTCTGACAGAAAACCATAAAGTATGAATTCTTCTCTTACTATTTGAGTTACGAAAAAATGAATAGAATAACAATTGTAGAGCATAAATGTTTTAACAAGATTCGTTCTGTAACATTTTTCGATCCAACTCATTATAACGGAGTTATTTTGAATTTGCGAATACCATCCCCCTCTACCCCCCCCCCATTCCCTGTGCGAGTGCGATTTCTGTCAATAACAAATGTGATCTTTAGAGTTGACAGAAACAGTTAAATGTCCAATATGGTATAGATAAAATGAACATTTTCGAGACAAGAAGGTAAAATCTTAATTGATGACGTCATTGCACAACGAATTTGCTTGTATCACGCATAATAAAGGCTTCTTGAAAACAATGTTTGGTATTTAACTTAGGACGAAGAGTTTACTAAAGGCTAAAAACTAAATAATCCAAATATTTGGTTAATATTTATAGTTTAGAGAACATTTATAGGCAATTAATTTTACAACAAGATTAATTCTATGTATTTTTTTATCCGACGTATAATAACCCAGATATTTTGAATTTTCAAAATTCCCCGATCTAAACCATCTCCGCCTCCCACTAGTCCGATTTCAGCCATTAACGAACTTGATCTTTATATTTGCATGAAACATTTATATATCGAGTTTGGTAACGATAAACAAAAATCGTGACCACTTTTTTTTTCATATATATATTTCACCAGTCAAATATATATATAATTTTGAACTGACCTCATTTTCGTCATCTGGGAGGATCAATGAACATTTAATGAAATTTTTCGAAAATCGCATCATGAGTACGAACTCAATGGCTCATTTCCCTTAAGGAAAATCTGTTAAAAATGAAGTCCATTAAAATGTGTATGCCTGTGTGTTTGTATGTGTATATGTACACACTTGTTCTAGAGCGAGAGATCTGTCGGTTGATGGTCTATCCGTCGTTTTTAGTAAATTTCCCATATGGGAATCAGCTATTTGGGAGGTTGGATAATGACGCAATATTCGAAAAATTTCCTCAAATGGCAATTGATTCTGCCTTGGACATGAAGAAAATGAGTACCGCTCAAATTTACACGAACGTATTTATACACATGCAACCTTTGCTGTATCTTTACCAAAAACAATATATGAGCACTCTGTAAAACTAAAGAACAAGTTTGGAGGATGGAAAAGGTTAAAAATTGGGTGAACCGGTATCAAATAAGATTCATGTAGTTTAAAATGTAAATCTAAAATGATCAAGTCACACCAAAAATATTTGAGTACATCTCGCATCATAAAAGTTCAAAGAAAATAATATTTGGTATTTAAGCTTTCAATGAAGCGTTACATGAAATAAGAGCTTATTGTTAAAATGACTGAACGCAGAAAATGAAAAAAAATAAAAAAATACAAATATCTCGGTTAATATTCGAGTTTGAGAATACACGCATAAACCATTAGATGTAGTAAAATAAAATTTCAACAACATTGCTTACATAACATTTTTCGAACCGTCTCATAAAAACGATGTTCCCAAATTTTCGATTCTACTCCTTCTACGCCTCGCCACCATCCCTCTTCTTGGTGCGATTTCAGCCATTTGTGAGTTGGGTCATTAGTGTTGCGAGAAAAGGTTAAATACCGCGAGCGATATTGATCAAATACAAGTTTTCGCGTATAGAACGTTAAATCATAATTGATGACGTCTTGCATTACATAATTTGCATACAACTCAAGTATATCCGATGACAACAAAATTTAATATTTAGGCTTCGAATCAGACGTTTCATGATTGGCTTATGATTAACGTGAGATGCGTTGAAGTGGGTACTTACTGAAGCATGGAAACAAACGAATACAAATCATTTGCTTAATGTTCGAGACACATAAGAAAATGCATAGAGAATTAAGTATGTAACAAGATTGGTCATTAACAATTTTTATCCGACTTAAATAACGGAGGGTTTTTGAAACTGGTATCCCTTCCCTTCGGCTCCGATTCACGAATTTGATTTTTATTTTTACATAAAACGTTTATATCTCGAGTTCGGTAAGGATCATACAAAAACTGCAACCGCTAGAGAGCTCACGAATAGTTTTGAACGGAAATCATTTTTGTCGTCTCCTTGGTAGGATTGAAGTACCGAGAATCGCGTTACGAGTTCAATCTCAATAGCTGATTTACCATAACAGAAATAAGCTAAATAAATTGTAAAAAATATTCTTTAAAAAAGTCAGTTGTAAAGAATTGCCTCGAAAACTGAGCTCATTAAATTTTATGAAAAAGAAGAAAATTTAGTTGGAAAGTCATTGCTCTGTAATGGCTCGTGTACTCGCTCGTGTGTAGTTTTCCTTTGCATTGTAAGTATTTCAAATAATGTCCATCATCCAGGAGCGTTCTCCAATAATGGTTGTCATTTTGCATTGACCATTCTTCATTTAATAGTTCACCTTATAATATTTATCTTTATTTCTATATTAAAACTGAAATTTGACAGCCCATTTTTCATTTTCATTTGTTACACTATAATCGGCGCATTTTTTGCTATCAAGATTTTCTACCTATTTCCTAAGCTCATATGTGCTTATTCCGGTGCCGCACAGTGTCAATTGTCGTAATGAAATACTACGTTTTGTAGTTGATTATAGATTGAGCAAATTCCAGGCACGATTATACAGTAGTAGCTCTCTGGTATGATGGAGCGGATGTGGACCAAAATACTAGGCCGAGCAACTCATTCTCTGTAAATACCATGTATTATTACCATCCTCCAAACATGCGACATACTTTACCCACATCACGTTATGTAACAAAGGTAATAAAGGAGTCTAATGCTAGAACGGGTTTTTATAGAGTTGTGTATAATTACTGTAGGACATTTTGAATTAGAGGATCAGAGAACCAAAAGGTCCTCCACATACAGCTCAAACGATTTTCCGCAAAACAAAAATTCTAAGGCGCGTGTTAATAATGAAAGTAAACAGTAATTCGGAAGAATTCAAAAACAAATATTATTTGACATTCTCACATTTCATCAAATTACTGAATTCGAAATGTATCTTTTTTAGATACCTGAAAAAATTTAAAAAGGGGAAATAAGAAATGCCGTTCGTCCTGACTTAGGCTGGGCATTTTCATAATTAAATTAAAATGGTTTGGTCGCCTCGTGCGAATGGCCATTAACTGATGTCCGCAAGGGTCTATAGGCCAAGATCATATCATGTAATTTAGCGATCGAGTTACCCAGGAATTTGGGAGAATTGTAATAACATTTGTATTGAATATCCCAATGTCGAAATCCTTGGTTCGCTGCATTATTTTAACACATCTCCTTCAAGAGAAATCAGCTATGAAGGCCATTTTTGAATACTTTTGATAATGGCTGACAATTTTACATTTTTTTTTCTCCCTCTAACTTGAATATTAATAGAGTTATATGTAGTTTTGTACTTTAAGCCTTCATTAAACCCCCATTTATAATCTTGTAATTCTCATTTATAACTAAATTAACAATAAAACATAATGAGCTCGTGTCCAGCTCATACTCAGTAATAAATGGAAAAAAAAAATGCAATAACGTCATAAATATAACTTCAAAATGTGGTAAATCTTCTTATCATACTCACGCCATGACAGTTTTTTTAAACATTTATAAACATTTTATCAATTACTGTGATTCCAAAATACATAACTTCGCTCATAATCCATAAAAGAAATAAGCCACAGAATATAGTAATTCGAATTCTAATAAAAACAACGATCTACGAATAATTAAATTTATTATTAGATATACATCTAACAGTGACATAAATTATAAGAGGCTGTTTACGTATCTGTGAATCAGGTTTAAACTTCTAATTTATTGTTTCCATCGTTGCCTTAACTTTTTCCCTATTAGAAAACATGACAGAATAATGTAACGTCATTGTTCCTTTTGTGGAGGAGCTTCTTACACTCCAAAGAGGATATAATGAGTAGCTAATACTACCTAACCTATATGTCAGAATGACGTTTATGACAGTTATTGACTTGATCCTCAGGTGTTCATTTTCCTCTTCAGTACTGCGTTTTAAGAAGTAGTTTCTTGGTGGGTAGTTTAGAAATAAAGTAACTTTAACATTTCTTTCGAGAGAATATTTAATCAATAGTATGCCACTTTTTAAAATAGGTGTATGCTCAATATAATTTTTACCTGTATCCATCTAGATTTCAAAAACATTATTTTTTAATATTAAAGTTAATATACACTTAATGCAATTGAGGGCAATCAACAGTTATGCATTATTTTGTTATTTAAAAAATAACTCACTATGTTAAATGTGTATAACACTTTAATTTTCAGGACTGTTAATAAATATCTTATTTGTTATGGGTGAAATTAATAATTGCTTTTTATAATTATCTTATTAACTATTAAACAACTTTTGTTAACATAGGAAGAATATGAACATTAAATAAATTAAGTATTTTGATAGTTTTACACCAAATAGTCATTTATTGATTATTCATTATATAAAAAAGTGATACCTCTTTATTCTTTATAATGCTTGAATCTTAAAAGCACTTATATTTTTCATATAAAAGTATATATATATATATATATATATATATATATATATATATATATATATATATATATATATATATAAATATATATATATATTTATAAATTATTTAGGTTTTAAAAGCCTGTCCCCAATTTTCTTAATTTAAAAAAATCTAAATTAAAACTGATATATAATTTTATATTTTAATCTCATATGAGCTCAAGGCCATTTACCAAGCTTTAAAGTTGAGGAATTTTTTTTTTTCAAATAGTTTCTCTCCCGTGAATTTGATTTGTTGGTACCTCTCTAACATATATGTATGTGTGTGTATAATATATATATATATATATATATATATATATATATATATATAAAATACACATTCATTTATAAAATACATACATGTTCACACACACTATGGATTTTAAGTAAATGTATGGAATGATATAATATTTCTCAATTGGTCAGTGCTTCTGTCACTGTAATTCTGTTGTACCAGTGAATAAGTGGTTAAGTCCACTTACTTACTGGTCGACTTAACCACTTATTCACTGGGGTTACAGAATTATTTTTTGACAAAGTTATTATAAAATCAATGGTAATTGTTATAAGGACACTTCTCTTTTCTTTTTCTTTTTTGCACAGGCTTAACTTTGATAAAATAGTATTAATGCCTGTTTTGAACTACTATAGTTAATTGGAAGTAATAAAAACTAACTTTGATAACAATGGAAATATTAATTTGAATAGGCATTTATCAACACTGTTATCTGCTATATTTAATCATTTAAAAATAACTCTGAAATTTCCCATTGATACTTTTATAACTATATACAATTATTTACTTTTAGCTTTGGTGTCCATTGTTGCTGCTGGACTCTTTGCACTTCAAACTGACGATAGAGAAAACGACTTTACCATCACAAGGGGCGAAGCATTTTATATTCAGGTAATCGACATCAAATATACTAATTTAACGTTGAGAATAAGTTAATTATACGAGGTAAAATTTAACATTAACAGTTTTTAATTTATAAAATGAAATTAAATGTAACATTAATATATTTTATAGGTAGATAGCACATTTTCCCATTACATTTGTGATACCAGAATATTGGAGGGGTAAAGAAGCAACTCTTTAGATCTTGAAGCTGAAAATCGAAAATTAATTTTAATAATGGTTATTAAATTGTATTTGAGTACATTTTATATTTATCTTATGAAATCAAAGTTGCTGACAAACATTTATAGATAATATTGGGTGTCATGATTCATTTTTACTAGTTTGGTTCAATTAAAGAGAATAGTTCTCACTTAATAAAAAATATCATTTTTGTATTATAATTATGTTTAATTTAATAGATTAATTATAAATATGAATACAGTACAGTAAAAACTTTTAATAACGCAAAAAAAACAACTTTTGTTATGTGCATGTTTGCCTAAAACCAATAAAAAATGAAATATCGTGAATTTTGTATTCAAGCCTCCCTTATAACCCCTACTCCCATTCGAATCTAAAAAATGTGATATAGCTTATAATCACTGGAAGAATTAATGCTAATTTACATATAGAGTTTTGTTAAGTTCGGTTCAATCGTTAGTGCCCAAAAAAATTGTTGGTTCCCACTTTAATTTTTTAGTAAATATTTCGTTTATACTTTGTTCTACGACAAAAGGGAATATAACAAAAGTTACTCTAAATAACTAAATCCTGTGCATATTTGCCGAAAAACCAATAGGAAACGAAATATCGCTATTTTTAATTTTAGGCTTCTCTTACAATCCCCACTCCTGCTCCATCTGTCGTGCTGATTCATGAATCTAAACCATCCAGGGCCTCACCAAAACGCATACAAAAAAATTCATTCAAATCGGTCCAGCCGTTTAGCACAGGCTTAACTTATTAGTTGAGGAGTTCAGTGACATACACATGTACAGTAGAATTTTATTTATATATATATATATATATATATATATATATATATAAAGATTCAACTATACAAATTCGAATAAAAAAAAATAATTTAGTTTCTGTTATTCTCACTTTTGATTTTATAGACAAATTACATTTCAAATAACACTTAATAATGTTTTTGTTTTTTACAATTTTATTTTCAGTTGGCTGTGATTGTTTTGGCATTCATTCTTTTCGTGATGTCAATATACGATGTGCTGTTCTCGAGGAGACTTAATGGTGATCCCACTATGTCTCAGAGAGACCCAACTGGAGAAAATGCTACTACTTACAATAACCCTGGGTTCAAGGATAGAAAACAAGGTTTATTTTATTTTTTTCTTAATTTAGTTTTATTAGTCCTCCTCCCTAGATGTAAAAAAGTTAAATTAATCAAGATCAGAGCAAATCTAGAGCTTTAAATCTAGTTCTTTAATATCATTCTTTTTCAATCTATCTTATATTATCTATTTCTTAGTAATGTTGGTAAGGAGGGTGGCGGTATTCTATTGGAATTGTTTTAACATCTCTCCCCTAAACAATAACTAACAAAATAATAATTCTTTATTTAAAAAATCACTGTTTGATCAAAAGTGAAAAACTATTCATCAGCCCATTGCAGAATGAAAAAATATTTTAACAATGTCCAACTTTCTTTTTATGTGTGTGTGTGTGTGTGTGTGTGTGTGTGTGTGTGTGTGTGTGCGTGCGTGCGTGCGTGTGTGCGTAAATCGGATGTTCATACAGATGTATGTAGGATGTACTTGACTGCTATTAAATTAAATGAATTGTCTTGTTCTATTAAATTTAAAATTATTTTTTCAGTTAAAGTGAAAAAAAAAATCTCTGTTCCATCAGATCAAATAATGTCAAAGAACATAATTTATTGATATTTTTACGATAAAAAAGATGCTATACAGATCTTTGTATCTCTAGTTGTTATGCGAAAATTTGCAATAATGTAATTTTAGCCCTCCTCTAACCCCCTCCACCCTTCCTCCTTAGTTGATTTCAATCAAAATTGGAAGTTCACAGCTAGATTTTTATATCATATGAAATTTTTTTTTTTTTTTTTTTTTTTTTTTTTTTTTTTTTTTTTTTTTTTTTTTTTTTTTTGTACTGAAATTGCATAAATGACATGCATGCAGTCATCATCTCGACATAATTCCCTTGAAATCTGTCTTATTTCTGCCATTAACCCTTTCCTTGCGCAAAGCCACTATAGTGGTTTTGCGCAAGGAAAGGGTTAACTTGGGTTTTAATTTTATATAAAATTTGTATACATACAAAGCTAGATGTAACAGCCAAATAATTTTCTTGTAAGATATGTTCATGTGCAGATGAGCACATTTTTTAAAAAGTCTGTCACGCAGGGGCTGCGTAAACTAAGCAGATTTCCCATGTGAAGTTTTACAATAGAGAAATTTGCATACTGGTAACACAACACCACGTGATTAAATACAAAGGGTAATGAGAAGTTTATCACTACAACTAAAATAAATTCCCAACTCAAACGGCTTCTGAATTTTAATATCTCAAATTTTAGTAGTCCAAGAACTAACGAAGGGGGGGGGGGAGGCGGATGAACAGAACGGGACTATACCCGACCACAGACTTCACAAAAATGCAAATTTCTCGGTTAATATTCAAGATAGAGAATAAATGTATATAACAATATTTCTAGTAAATTTAATTTGCAATAAGGTTGGTTCTATACAATTTTTCGATCCGATGCATAATAACGGAGATATTTTGAATTTTCGAAAATCTCCCCCTTTAAACCCCTCCTCCCTCTAGTCCAATTTCAGCCATTAACGAACTTGATCTGTCTTTTTACATAAAACGGTTAAATATCGAGTTTCGTAACGATCAAACAAAAATTGCGACCGCTAGAGCGTTAAAAGACAAATATATATATAATTTTGAACGGACCTCATTTTCGTCATCTCCTGGGTAGGATCGATGGACATTTGAAGAAATTTTTCGAAAATCGCGTCATAAGTACGACCTCAATAGCTGATTTCCCCTAAGGGAAATCTGCTAAAAAATGTGTCATGAGGTTAGTCAATTTTCCGTTGCTAAAGGGTTGTTTTTTTTTTTTTTATTCTTTAATTATGATTTTTTGTTTACAATGGAGTAATATCAGATGTAAGATAAGAATCGAAAACAGTTCATAGAATTCCTGATGGATTTCCACTTATTTTAAACAGTCTATTATGTAAAATACACGTGTTGGATATCACTAAGTCAAAACTGAAAAAGATGCTGATAGTGAATCTTTTATTTGAACTTTTGACTATTACTTGCTAGTCTTCATCAGCTCAGGAGTGGTGAAGGACCTGACAAGAGTGCTCTTACATCACTGTTGCCCAAGAATCTGTCTCATCATCTATCTGTCAGTATAGAATACTAAAATTCTAACCAAATTATAACAGCCCAGTTATTAATTTAATCTACAATTTGCAAATATATCAATTAATCTATTTATTTAAACTCCATTTCTTTCTTATTTTCAGGTGTTTCTATGACCGATGCAAGTGGAAAGCCTTATTTGCATAATGGAAGTATGGCTACTTTGTCAACAACCCTCAGCTCGAACGGTTCTACTGCAGGTTCTACAATAACACGCAGTCCTTTGAGGTCGTCCCTCAAGAAGCCAAGGAACAATCAAGGGAACAATGGGCTCGGGATTCAGAACCCAGGCTTCAGTGGAAGCTCACCTACACCATCGAGGAATGGTAGTGTAAAGCGAGTTCGGATACAGACTAACAGCACAGCTGTTTAATTAGTTTGAAGTGCCAAACTTGAAGCGCTGTATCAAAAAATGTGTATATATTTGTGTTTCTAAACCGTCCTCTAAACTGTGTGGTGCACCATCTATTATTTCTTGATCAATTTGATCTATATATTGCTCCTTCCCTATCCCCTAGTTAGTACGTACATCATTTACAGACCCATTAGACATATTTTATGTGTTTGTATTATAAAGTGTATAATGTTCTAAGGGGCCTCCATTTTAAGCACAAAGAAATTTTCTAGACAATTTATATTTCTATATGCTTGTAAATATTTATGAATATTTGTAATAAAAATAGTAAGATTTTACTATTTACATCTTATTTTTCAGTTAGTTTACAATATTCTGGTACTTCAAACTTATGTGATATTTATCTCATCACAGAGATTAAAATCAAATTATTTGTGACATAAAATTAGTAGGTAAACAGTCCATCCTTCATTTCCCAAGCTTTAAGTATTCTTGTATTATGAGTAACTGTTGTATTACTGATATAAAATCTGTAATTATTTCACTATTTAAGTCTGTGCTATTAGGTGACTAAGTGGACAATTTTTAAACTTATATACTGATAAGTGGTTATTCTAATTATTCACCCTGCTTATAAAGTATTATTTGTTTATACATTGATTATGAACCTTAAAGTCTTATTTTTATATTTAATTATGGCGAGACTTACAGAATAGTAATGTACATTTAGAAAGAGATATATTGTCAGTTTTAGGTAAAAGTAGTCAAATAACATTTTGTTTTATACTGATTATACAATAGTTCCATTCTAGAAATCAATTATTTTACTTCATTAAAAGTAAATTATTTTAAAACGTTTTCTCTTGTGCTTATCACACATCAAAGTTGTTTGTTTGATTATCAAGAGAGTATAAACTACTGTTTTTAAAAATCTATTACCTATTTCAAGGCAATAAAGATCTTCCATCGTATTAATTATATTCATTTCACATTTCCAATATTAAAATGACTAAATATGAGCAAATGAGTGGTATAAGTTTATAGAGTACAAAGATAAAACTGAAGTAAATGTGTAATAAACATTACAAAATATGGGATAATAGAGAAAAGATTTGAACTAATTCATAGCTATCAGCATGAAGCTTTCAACACAGTCTTTTTACATGAGGAACACCTCAGGATAGTATCCTTGAAAAATTGTTTAGTTCTGATTCATTTTTTAACTCAATAGACAATTTATTTTAATTAAATTAAGAATCATTGAATGCTGAATTATATTCTAGAAAATTTTTAAAATCTTGCATAGGTCATTCTGTAAAAAGATTATTAAATGTACTTAACCTCTTGTACCATCAACCAATTTATTCATATTTTCAACATCTTAATCTCTCATACTTGATTATATTTATTACATTTTACTTGAATTTTTCATTGCCCGTAATAAATACTAGAGAGTTAAAAGTTTTCAAATTACAAAATTGATTTCTTTAAACGAATAATTTTATTGAGTATTGCTAACAATTGACTCTTAATTTTTGTTTCATTTTTTAAAATTTGTATTAGAAATATATTAGTATCTGTGATTTAATTTTTGAATATTTTGTGCACTGCAACTGTGTATTGATATTGATGTAAATATTGAAAGTGATTGATTAACATTCTTGGAAGAAGAGTATAATTACTCAACTGATCTTTTTAATTGGTGTTAATACATTTTAGAAGGAGATCTCTTCCCCCTTTCTGTTTATTTTTACACTTATATTAAATCTATATAATGGTAAAATTAATTTTATAATACTAGTACCAGTAAATCAGTGAAAAACCCTTTGTTACTCTTGCCGATTAACTTTAAAACAATGTTTGAACATTTCAAAATAATAAACCTTGATATATTGCAAATATTTTTTAAATTTATTTTGAATGCTCACTATACATTTATTTTAATTTTTTTTTTTTTTAGTTTTGTTCAAACACTTAATATTATGAAAATATATTTTGCCTAGATTCTTACTAATAAAACTTTAAATGTTTCTCTAGTTTACCAAAGTGGACTTTTGAGGTGTCTTCACCTTGGCCCTTTACCTTTTATGATAAACAAGTTTTCATTTTGTATAATTTACTAAGCTTTTTATCCTATCAAAAACTAAAAACATTGGATCTCTTTTTCGATTTCATTCATGCCATTATTTCTCTTGGATTTAATTTTGAATGCCGTTGTAAAGCCAGTCTAGTAAAAGTAAAGACTAATTCTAAACTGTATGACTGTGGAGTATTATAATTATGAATGTGGAAAGGCATATGCTGTATAAGTTCACGTCACATTTATATTAAAAAATAATGAAGCATTATCATTCCAGTTAAATGTAAAAGAATATAAATTTTAATTATCTCTATTAGGTGTTTTAATTGATTAATAAGATAGGATATTATTTGAATGGTTGTACTGAGTTAGGTCGTATATATACACTATTGTAAAATATGTACTTCATCAATATATTTATAAATCTGACAGTATAGAACACATTTTTTAAGAATCATGTGTGATAGTTAATGTAGTCCTGACCAGTCACAAACTTTTCCTTTATGTTATCATTTTAAAAAGTATTCTTGTTGGAATCATTTTTATTTGTTATTTATTTTAAAAATGTTTTATTTTTAATAGTATTATTTGATAAATTGTTGTTAATATATTAAAATTATATATATATTTACTCATTTTTTAATTTATTTTTTGTACATACTTCTAGTAGTAGAATAGAAAAAAAAAGCTCCAATACAAGAGCAGGATTTTTCAATTCTGCAGGAATTCTCAAAGTTATCCTGTTTCCAGCATGATTGAATTCATTAAAAGCTTTAAAAGTTTATTAAATGAATAATGATTTCTAAATTTACCAATTAAACTAATTGTATTTCAAAATACATTAACTTTGTCCGTAATATGTTTTTATCTTTTGTTTGATTTTGTGCTAATATTGATAGCCAGGTGTCGCCAAAACAAGAATTACAATAAATTCTTAATACTTTAAATAATGAGACTCATTATTGGAAGTATTTTGAATTCCTACAGTTCATAAATGGTGTGCTCTCATTTTATTACGATGAAAAATTGTAATACTAAAATTTTAGAGGATTAGATGCAGAAAATAATTGTTCTTAATTCTTTGTTGTCATTAAATACTTCAATTTATGATTTCACTCATAAAATACATTGTAGATATTAAAAATAAAAAGAAGTAAAGATGGGTTAAAATAGGTGGAATAGCTTTAATAATTATTAAGATATCTAATTTGCTACTGAACCATCTTTGCCTAATTCTCAATAAGTAATTATTGATTTAAGTATTTTTCATTAGGAAACATTTTTGGAATCTGTTGAAACTCGTACTTTGGTGCTTTATAAACTGTTTCAGGCACTGTACCATATAGTATGAAAACTTTTTTCTCCACTCCAAATTCAAATACCATGCCACATGTTGACTGCTTGAAGAGTTTATAGAGTGTACTTGTTTCTTTTATTTATTGAGAAGCAGACAATTTTCATATTTATTCATGAATTTTAAACGAAAGTTTCATTAAAAACTAATCATATTCTGACTGTTATAATTAACACAATAAACACATATGTAATAAAACAAAAGAAAGAGAGTGAACATGGCAAATTCCTCCTGATGAATTTGTCTAATGCAATCCATGAAATATATAAGCTTTGAAGCTGGATAAAAACAGGACTCCTACTAGAAGTTCTTCATAAAGTTTTTTTTCTTATTATCATTATAAGGTCTTAGTACAATTATTAAGATAATTGTACACCCTAGATTATTTTTGTAATTTTAAATTAATATCCAGAAACAAGTGTTTCACTTTGAAATATGAACTTTATTTCAAGATAAATATTTAATAATTTGCTTGTAAATACCATAGTCATTAATGGCTTGAGGTGTATTATATATTTATCATTCTAGTATAATCATAGATTAAAAAGAAAAATTTATAATTGTATTATAACTTTATATTTGTAAAAATTAATTGTTTAAAATTGCTCATAAGCATATCAAAATTAAAAGTAGCAGGTGCTCTAGTGAAATATTTAGTACATAAATGTTTGTAAATATATGCTATGAAAATGTATATTAACACAAATCTATTTCATACAAATTTTGATATTTAGAAATTAATTTCTATATATTAATCTATGTACTCTTTTTTCAGTGTAGTTACATTTTTCTCAAAATCTGTTTGTTACTTTTTCATATACATATCCTAGAATCACTAAAAATTACTTCCATAAAATTGTCTTCCACATTATCAATTTTTTCCCTATTCATTAAACATTTGTAATTAACTGATTCCTTTCTGTTAAATTATTTATTTCATGTATTTTTTTTGCTATTATTTAAATGAATTATGCTGTGAAATCTCACTTAGTCTAAATATCCGTCCATTGTATTATAAGATAATTAATGAGCCCTTTAAAATATTATTGTGTATATTAATAAATTAAATAAAACCTGTTTAATATTATTATTTTTCTTTATTTTTTATTTCTCTAGCTCTTTTCATCCTGACCCAAGCAAGATCAATTTTATTAACTAATTATTTGTCAATCAATGAGTTATACCTTTCTTAAATATCTACAAAAGTTTTGTCCATGTTCTTTTTTCTGAAAAAGAGGCCACCTGTTTAATTGTTTGTAAGTGTATATTTATATAAAATAAAACTAAAATTATATACATATAAAGTTATATTTTATATAACTTATATATAAAATATAACTTTGTGTCACTATGGCTAATTAGGACGGGTTGTCTACAGGTTACAACCCTTTTCTGGCAAGGGTAGGACTAAGAATTTTATTTAATGCGTTTGTTACTAAATAAATTCCCATTGCTCAGGCAAGAATCTTGGTGTAATGCTTTAATTCACTTGGTTAACCTGAGCCCTTTAATTGTTTGGTTCATAATTTATTTATTCAACATTTGGATCAAGAAGAATGGGAAATAACTAATAAGTTTCAGAGTCTCCACAATTTATTCTGACAAAAACATAGAATCACACAGAAGTTAATAGTGATTTATTCAAAGAAACTCAAATCCTCATGGAACGTGAACAGACAAAATGCTGCCTGAAACATTTTAAGTTAGCAGACGATGATTGATGCTCATGCAAGGCAGACCCAAAAGACTACACACAACTGTAAATTCTTTGAAGGAGATCAACAACAATTAAATACAATTTTAAATAGTGGGGAATGGGCTGAAAAACATATTTTTTGAGGCTGAGAACAAAAAGTTATGATTTTTTCTGAATCTATTTGAGATAAAAAAGATTGGTTTAGTATCTTTGTTATTTAAATCATAAAAAAAATGAGTAACTAAGTTCTACATTTTGTTATTCAATACAATGGAACTGAGATATCATTTAATGCACACACACACACACACACACACACACACACACACATATATATATATATATATATATATATATATATAATTGTAATCTCTGTCTGTACATGGATTTTTTTTTTCGCAAATACACAATAATTTTTTGTTTCACATGCCATTGAAATGATATCAACAATTTTTGGCTATGGTGCCTGTTCGTTTAATTG
This sequence comes from Riptortus pedestris, assembly GCA_019009955.1. NCBI lineage: Eukaryota > Metazoa > Arthropoda > Insecta > Hemiptera > Alydidae > Riptortus > Riptortus pedestris. Next base: position 60,219,862 of record CM032229.1, read on the forward strand.
TTAACTTTTCATGCCCAAACTACTGAACCAAATTTTATGGAACTTGGTGCATGTATTATTATTGTACTAACCCAACTTAGACTTTAGGCTATACAAATATTATTTTCAGAGACGAACAGGAGTGGGAGCTATAAGACAAGTCTGAAATGAAAAATTTTGGTATTTCATTTTCTATTATATTTTCAGTGAATGTGTACATCACAAAAGTCATTTATTTTGTTATGTAGCCTAACTTTTGTTGTATAATGAAATATAAACGAGATATATACTAAAACCTATACCAGGAAAGAAAAATTTAATTAGGCACAAAAGACTAAGTCGAACTAAAAACTCGGTATGTGAATTATCATTAACTCCTGCATGATTATAAGCTGTAGCACCATTTCTAAGGACGAGCAGGAGTGGGATGCCTGAATAACCATGATATTTTGTTTGCTATTGATTAGGAAATCATTTTCATTTATTCTTCAAAACTTCAGTCCCATTTAATTACCTGACCCTTATGGGAAAGCAATAAGTCGTGACAGAAAATGTAATTCCCTAATTTCGCTTTGAAGCCTTGCAATAAAAATACCATAATTATTCAGTCAACAATGATTTCCCAAGCTAAGCCGGGCATCTTTAGCTAGTATGAAATAATGTTAAATGAAGTACAGCACATTTTGTATAATAAATAACTTTCTCCATGTTTTGATGGAATCAATTAGGTATTAAATAAATGTTCACACTTTTAACTAGAAATAGTCCTTGGATGCTGCAAGTTATCACATAGGAAAGGAATGACCTTTTTGTTTACAATAAAGGTATTTCAAAATATAGGAATGGTTAAGTAATAGTTTAGCCCTTATAACATAAACGACAACTCAGTCAAATCTTCCCTAATTTAAGTATAAAACATAAACTGCTTTCATGGAGAAGAACAAAGTAAGCTAACTATAAGGATCTTTGTCTAAGAAAATGGTCCCTAAAAAACAAGTAAGTTTTAGCAGATTTCCCTTAAGGGAAATCAGCTATTGAGGTTGTACTCATGACGGAATTTTCGAAATTTTTCTTCATATGTCCATCGATCCTACCTAGTAGATGACGAAAATGAGGTCCGTTCAAAACTGTATATATATATATATATATATATATATATATATATATATATATATTTGTCTGTTACCGCTCTACCGGTCTCAATTTTTGTTTGATCGTTACCAAACTCGATATTTAGTTGTTTTATGTAAAAAGAAATATCAAGTTCGTTAACGGCTGAAATCGGACTAGTGGGAGGGGGGGGGTTTAGAGGGGAGGATTTTCGAAATATCTCCGTTACTATAAATCGGATCAAAAAATTGTACAGAGTCAATCGTATTGCAAATTAAATTTACTATAAATATTGTTATATACATTTATTCTCTATCTTGAATATTAACCGAGATATTTGCATTTTTATTAAATCTGGGCGGCTAACGAACGGGTGACTCCCACCAAAAGCTAGTTCGGCCGTTTCCTTAACTGCTCGCCTTTCGTGAAATTTCTCTATTGTAAAACTTCACGTGGGAAATCTGCTTAGTTTACGCAGCCCCTGTGTGACGGACTTTTTATATCTAGCTGAATGTCTTTATTGCGATTTTAGTAAGGCATGAAAAACATGGGTACATCAAAAGATTTATTGGGATGTGTTAAAAGTAATATGATTCTTTGTGGCAAAAATTTAAGCTCATGGCAAAGCATGTAGAGTGGAACTTAATAGAAGGAAATCAAATTTTTATACAATGACCCTGCCTACAATATTATAAGATATTGAAATATAAAATATCCATAGAAGAAGAATCCCAACTTACTTTTATGAAGTAATAATGAAAAGAAGCCAGTCAGTAAATATCAATATTTCTTTATGTTAGAAAAAAAAGAAAAAAAAAAGATATCCTTGGAATCCACTGCAGCTTGTAACCTAGTCTATGGCTTTTGTAGGCCCGTACTCAAACCAGTAAGATAAAGATTTATGCTATGTCTATTTCAGCCATTTTTCTCTGTAGGGTGGGTGGGGGGGGGGGGGAGGGATAGGATGTTTGTTTGGGCAGTCAACATTGTGGGTATGATGCCCTTTAGGAAGTGTAAAATTTATTGTTGTAGTTACTTTGTATCTGTGCATATAAATCAACACACATACACAGTTTTTTTACTACTGTCTTTTCACGTGCACACACATGTTTATATATATATATATATATATATATATATATATATATATATATATTTTAAATTCACAAATAAATATTCTTATATCCTATTATACAATACCTACATTTTATTGTATAGAGATAGCTCATTTAATAACGAAATGATTCTATCTGCTGCTCGTGAAGTGTCTTGTAAGGCCAATTTTATGTTTCTGGAATGTCTAATTCTTCGAATATTGTTTGCATAGATTGACATTCTTCTATAAAATGAAGTACAATGAGTGGAACATGGCATATTTTGCATTATTGTTGGTTATTAGTTATTAAGTGAATGTGCATAAAATTGTGTGGCCTATAAGCATCCCTGTAGTCACAACCTCTCCTTTTCGAATGCCTCTGAAGGCACTGTGCCATGTCCTTGAAGAATCTTTAATATTTCATAATTTGTTTGTTAAGGGCACTTCCTTTCACATTGAATCCCACCTTTTACAGACTTTGCTATTTATCCAGGTTCTCATATCATTAGCTATATAGACATGAAGTTGGGACCCACTTTTTGAACCATCTGAGTATATTTTTTTGGTATTCTTATTGTGTATTTAAATAGTCATATATTTCACGAATTTGAGTATTAGTATCTATAGTACACAGTTTGTCGTCTATTTTAGGAGGTTGGTGGTTTCATGGGGGGATCCCTGGAGTAGCATCATCATACTGCACTTGGATGTCATATATCTCAGCTGCTACTTGTTGATGTCGAATACCAAGTGGTGCAGGGTTCTTTCTCTGTAATGTTTCTAAATAATGAAGCATGCCTGTGGTTTGAAGAAGGGATAATTAATTGTCTCCTCTTCAAATCACTGGCATGATGCTCACTTGATGAGACTGACAGAGAGAAAAGTATTGTAATTAAATATTACAATACTTTTCTCTATATTGTTACTTAAATATCAATAGTTTAAAGTATTCACGTAGATAGCAAGGCCACCTGGGTTCAAAACAAAGCATATTATATAAATTATTCTGCACTATAAAAAATAGTAAAACATCACAAAAGGGTATTGATCATCCTCAAGCCCCTCCCCACAATAAAAAAGCCGAAGGAGCAAATTTTCTTTTGAAGAATGAAGGAATACATTTTAGGTAATTTCGATAAAAATCGAAATTACAAGGATTTTTTTTTTGTTTCTGTCTTCACAAAAGGATTGGTTGTTCTGCTTATCAGTTTTACTTTCAAAACTAGAATCATTTATATACATTTATTTAAAAAAAGAGAGAAATATACAGGACCATAATTAATGGAATTAATTACAATTAAGGCCACCATTTACACTATAATACAGGATTCCTTTGAGAAAGTAATTTAGTCTTGATTACACATGAAAACTAATACTTAAAGAAATGTTATATTTATTTTTTTTTTGTGTTTTTTTTTTCAGGGCATTAAAAACCTTTATTGTCATTTTTTATAAATACTAGATTTCACATTTAAAAATAAATATAAAATACACTTAATATATAGAACAGGTCTTTAGAGCTTTGTGCCCAAGTAACAGCCAGATTTCCTTAGTTTTAAGTCAGGGATTTAGCCACCACCACCACCAAGTTCATCTTCATATTGTTTACGGAAGCAGTCACCAACAGGAAAGAAATCCCAACAACGTTGCTGATACATGTTCCAAACATATGTTTCTTGACCAGTGTATTCAGTATCTGGTTTATTGATCAAATGCATGAGGAAAAACCTGGAATTAAAAATTTCAGTCTATATCAATCATTTTAAAATTAATTTATATATATATATATATATATATATATATATATATATATATATATATATATATATATATATATATATAGGAGGCCTTTATTCTCCGACAGGAGGGATCCAGAGTTATATTTTTATACTATGAAAAATTCTACTCCTGTTAACCAAGGAGGACATGGAACTGGAATTAGTCGGTAGCTTGTAAATGAGATCTAGAATATTAAAAGTATGTTCATTCAAACAGACTGTCAGACTGATTTAATCACTATATCACTAGTGCAATAAATATATACAAACTTGTGTACTAAATCTATCTGTGTTCATTGGGTTCAAACAAACAAATCACTTACAGAGGGGGAATTATGATCAAAGAAGTTTATGCTATTCATTAAAAATAAAAAAATGGCATAGAAAATGAAGTATCAAATATTAGGTAAATCAAATAAAAGGTTAGAACTGCCAGTAACGGCGGTCTTCATTGAAAGATATGACAACAATATCAAATGTTAATTATGACCCATTATTAAAAATGTTCTATGTAATTTCCTATTTTAATTTTTTTAAGTCTAAACAGTATGTAATGATTTCTTACATGTAGTTTGCTAAGTTGTGCTCTTGCTGTACATGGGTATCAAAACCATGGGGTACTTTATCAAAATAATCTTTCCCCATACCACAGATGAAACAGTTTGACTCCATGTCTTCCTTCACACTCTCTAACTGATCTCTCAGTTCACCAAAGGCATCAATGATCAAACCTAAAAGAATTCATTAAGTTAAAATTAATTATTTAAGCTAGCCAATGAAATATTTTATAACAAGAAGACAATGAATAGTTTGTACTTATTTGAAAGCATGAAAAATCATTTTTAAAAAATTAAAAAAAAATCAGCCAAGTATTGAGCTCAAATCTACACACTCAAGATGGGGGATCTATCATTCTAGCACTCCATAAAGGTTCTTAACGTTTTTCATCATTTTTTTTGAAAATAATGACAGGCAATTGAAAAAGAAAGTCAAAAAAAAAATTAATCCATCGGTTGGTTTTATAATTGAAAAATTAATATTTTAATAAACAAATATATTAACAAAATAATGGACTTGTCATACACTAGATCAGTCACGTGTATGCTTGATAGGTTACCAGATGGCACCAATTATTGCATTCTCATGTTGGTGATAACTGTTGATTGCCCACTACCAGAAGGGGTACGACTTTATGAGCTCTTGTTACTAGAGGAAGAAGGAAGAGGTGCCTTGAGGGTAGCTATGATTTCATGGGCGTGAGCCTCAGCCATAGCTAGACATGTCACAGGCTGGGAAAGGATTTATCTCGAAGGTACCTGTGACATCATAAGCATCTGTCTCAGCCGCAGCTAGACTTGCCAAGGATAATGCTAGATGTTAGAAAAGTATAGGCGGAATATTCATAATAACAAGGTTTACTCATGGTAAGTTACAAAATGGAAAGGGAGCGAGAGGGAGTTCTTCCTCAGGGAGGCTGATAATACACAGTCTGCTATCAGGGGAAGTGCGCCACCAACTCTACTTTAGCCGGAGCATCTATTTATGCCCTGCTATCCCCACTACCAAGCCCAGTTGTGGGGAGAGCTGGGAGCCTCTAAAGATTGATTGTCTCTTAGTCTTGACTCTTTCTTAACTCCTTATACAATGCTAGTGCTGTGCATTTTTCTCTAAATTGAATATTAACCAAGTATTTGCATTTTTGTTTTTGCCTTCAGTTAACCTTATCTCTGAACACATCATTTGTAACTTAAATTTTAAATCCTGCTTATGTAATCTCCTTATTTCAGGAGAAATTGAAAATAGAATGTGAATTGACATCCACATAAGATTCCACAAACTAAAAATCTGTGTAGTTTACTCAGCACCTGTTCCTCACATCTCAGTCCTTTCAAAGATTAAGGTTATTAAAAGTAAAATACCTATTTGTGTGTCCACCCTCATATTACTGAATCACTTTAAACAGAATAAAATATTTGAACAAAGTTTCATATATATATATATATATATATATATATATATATATATATATATATATACACTAGCTGAGATACCCGGCTTCGCCCGGGAATTCATTTGAGGCTGAATGGTGATGGTATTTTTTGGCAAGGCTTTACTTTGAACAATATTTTGACATTTACCCTTCCCAGTGTTTAGGGTTAATACCCGTCGTTTCTGTGGATTTGTTAATAATAAAATTAATTTTTGATGTAAGACTTCACTGTCCATATTGTCATACTTCCCGTTTCCTGTGCATTATGCATAGACTTAAATTATTAAGGACAAAATATTATAATAATATATTATAATTTGAATTATTATTATTATTATTATTATTATTGGTACCTGGTATTTCATATTGACAAAAATTGTTGAGCAAATTTCTCTAAATAACAAAATAAACAACTCTTGTTATGTTCATATTTGCCGAAAACCCAATAGGAAACGAAATATCACTATATTTAATTTCAGGCCTCCCTTATAACCCCCACTCCTGCCCGTCCCTAGAAATGTTAGTATGGCTTATTATAAGGAAGGCGTTAGTGCTAATTCACATACCGAGTATGGATTAGTTCGGTTGAGTTTTTTGTGCCAAATAAAATTGTTGACTTCCGCAGTAGTTTTTAACGTATAACTCATTTATACTTAGGTATACGACAAAAGTGTATATAACAAAAGTTACTCTAAATAACAAAATAAACAACTTTTGTTATGTGCATATTTGCCAAAAAACCAATAGGAAACGAAATATCGCTATTTTTAATTTCAGACCTCCCCTATAACCCCCACTCCTGCCCGTCCCTAGAAATGTTAGTATGGCTTATTATAAGGGAGGAGTTCGTGCTAATACACATACCGAGTTTTATTTAGTTCAGTTGAGTCTTTTGTGCCAAATAAAATTGTTGACTTCCGCAGTAGTTTTTAACGTATAACTCATTTATACTTAGGTATACGACAAAAGTGTATATAACAAAAGTTACTCAAAATAAACAATTTTTGTTATGTGCATATTTGCCAAAAAACCAATAGGAAACGAAATATCGCTATTTTTAATTTCAGGCCTTCCTTATAACCCCCACTCCTATTCGTCTCAGAAAATATTAACTTTGCTTAAAGTCTAAGTTGGGTTAGTAGTAATATACATGCTAAGTTTCATAAACTTCGGTTCAGCCGTTTATGCGTGAAAAGGTAACAAACAAACACACACCAAAGAAACAAAATGCAGTTATGGTGTCTATGACATGTGAAACGAAAAGTTATCGTGAAATTTCGCGAAAAAAATCAATGTACAGACAGAGGTTACAATTTTATATATATACTAGCTCAGATAGCCGCCTTCGCCCGGGAATTCATTTGAGGCTGGATGGTGATGGTATTTTTTTTAGCAAGGCTTTACTTTGCACAATATTTTGAAATTTACCCGTCCCAGTGTTTAGGGCTAATACCCATCGTTTCTGTGGATTTGTTAATAATAACATTTGTAAATTCAGGCCTCCCTTATAACCCCCACTCCTGCCCGTTTCTAGAAATATTAGTATGGCTTATTATAAGGATGGCGTTAGTGCTAATACACATACCGAGTGTTTTATTTAGTTCGCTTGAGTCTTTTGTGCCAAATAAAATTGTTGACTCCCGCTATAATTTTTAGCGTATAACGCCTTTATACTTCGGTATACGACGATATTGTATATAACAAAAGTTTCTCTAAATAACAAAATAAACAACTTTTGTTATGTTCATATTTGCCGAAACCCCAATAGGAAACGAAATATCACAATTTTTAATTTCAGACCTCCCTTATAACCCCCACTCCTGCCCGTCCCTAGAAATGTTAGTATAGCTTATTATAAAAAAGGCGCTAGTGCTAACTCACATACCGAGTTTGGTTTAGTTCGGTTGAGTTTTTTGGGCCAAATAAAATTGTTGACTTCCTTAGTAGTTTTTAACGTATAACTCATTTAGGCTTAGGTATACGACAAAAGTGTTTATAACAAAAGTTACTATAAATAACAAAATAAACTTTTGTTATGTTCATATTTGCCGAAAAACCAATAGGAAATGAAATATCGCTATTTTTAATTTCAGGCTTCCCTTATAACCCCCACTCCTGTTCGTCTCAGAGAATATTAATATAGCCTAAAGTCAAAGTTGGGTTAGTAGTAATATATATACCAAGTTTCATAAAATTCGGTTCAGCCGTTTATGCGTTAAAAGGTAACAAACAAACAAACAAACATACACGAAAGAAACAAAATGCAGTTATGGTGTCTATGACATGTGAAACGAAAAGTTATCGTGAAATTTCGTGAAAATCAATGTACAGACAGAGGTTGCAATTTTATATATATATAGATATACTATTTATCTCTAAGTTTGGTCCAGGCTAAATAAGAAGAAAGGAACTAGGAGAAAGGGTTTACTTCTAAGTCAAAACATAAATTCAGCAATATCTCCATGACTTCTGTATTGAAAGAGTCTAAATTGTAAAATTGTGTTTAATACCTTTTTTTCAGCAATAGCAAGTGGTCTTGAATTATGAAAATCAAAGTCTGGACTTTTGTCTTCTGATCACCAATATTGATTTGAATGGAATTAAAAGAGATAAACTTAACAGAATTATGTAAATTTTGGTACAATATTTTTAAAAAGAAGAATACCTTCATTACCAAAGTTGTCAATGATCACATTAAATATTTTATTTGGAAACCCAAACAAATTTAACTTTATGTTAAGAATAAAAAAGCAAGAATTTAGTACTTAAGTTAATCAATGTTATTTTAATGAGAAAGCCATACAATATATCAATAGAAAACACAATAGGTAATTAATAACGTTTTTTTAGAGGTGGTGTGAATACTATGTTGACATTATATGTGAGATGCATTTTATATATTGAGAAAGTATGAAAAAAAAGTCTAAAAACTAATTATACATTACCCTGAATAATAGCCAGCAGAATGACAATAACAAAGAAGAAGAAAGTTATATCAAACATAATTCTATAAACTTCATAGTCATCTCCATCAGGTGGTTCAATTTCATCTCCAATACCACCACCAGCTCTTACTCCTTTGTACAGATGGAAAACGAAGCACTAAAAACCAATGAATATTATTACCACCCAGAAAACATTAATATTGTCTAGTAAGAAGAAATTTGTGTTTATGTTACGCATATAAATTATTTGGAAGCAAACCCAAAAATAAAATTTTAATCATAGTGAGATCACATATTATGACAAACTTCAAGAGTTTGGGCACATGGTCTTACAATTAAGTGCAATACATTTTCGAATTGAATGGAATCAAATATAAGCAAAGACTATCAGTCTACACTATTAAGAAAAGCTCTGACAAAAAAAGTTATTGAGACTTTCGGTAAATTTTTCAAATAGACCTTTCTTACAAAACCGTCATTAAATCACATTCCATATAAAAATGGTTTTATGGAAAAATAAGTTAATAAACTGTGGGGTAAATAAAAATTTGTTACCGAGTGATATCAAATTTTCATTTTTGCTTACAAGTTAAATTAATTCAGGAACTTCACATATGACAAAAAGTCCGTCACGCAGGGGCTACGTAAACTAAGCAGATTTCCTACGTGAAATTATACAATAGAGAAATCTCCATACAAGAGCCGAACAGTTACGGAAACGGTGGAACTAGCTTTTGGCGGGAAACTCATTCATCTGTTAGCCGCCCACATTTAATAAAAATGCAAATATCTCGGTTAATACTCAAGATAGAGAATAAATGTATAGAATAATTTTTATAATAAATTTAATTTGCAATAAGATTGGATCTATACAATTTTTTGATCCGACTATGGTAATGGAGATATTTCGAATTTTTGAAAATCCCCTTCTAAACCCCCCCTCCCACTGGACCAATTTCAGCCATTAACGAACTTGATCTGACTTTTTGCATAAAACGTTTAAATATCGAGTTTGGTAACAATCAAACAAAAATTGCGACTGCTAGAGCGTTAGCAGACAAATATATATATATATGTATATATATATATATATATATATGTATATATATATATATATATACAGATAGATAGATAGATAGATAGAGAGATATAATTTTGAATGGACCTCATTTTCGTCATCTCCAGGGTAGGATCGATGGACATTTGAAGAAATTTTTCGAAAATCGGGTCATGAGTACGACCTCAATAGCCCTTAAGGGAAATCTGCTAAAATGATTAACTGAACAACCACCCCGATTAGTGGAATTTGATCAATTAATTAGAGTCCATACCAAATTAATTATATACTTTGAAAATTTTACACATTCATTTTCTATGCAAAGTTACTCCTTCCAGGTACAAAAAAAAATATTTCATAATTTATGTCTTTTTTTTAAATTTATAATGCACTATAGAAAAACAATACACAGAAAATGTATCAATATTTTCTAAGAAAAAAATTCTAGTAGTTGTTTATTGAAGGGTTTGAATATTTTCGTTGCTAAATAAATGACAAAAACTACAAATAGCCAGTGGATGGTACTCTTCAATCTGTTCTGAAAATATGTGATATTAGATTAAATACCAGTGTTTTAATACTCACTGTTAACATATCATGACATTTTTTATCCACAACTTCATCTTCCTCTTGGACATAAAATTTCCGGAAGAAGTTAAAAGCAATGACTGTATAAATGTACACAATAATTGTAAGGAGCATCACTGTCAATACAAGCTGGAAATAAAAAAAAATGGTAAGAATATAAGTTTGTTAACCACACGATAACTGAATAATCAAATGAAAACCCATTAAACAGAAATTTGAAATTCATAATCAAAATGTATTTATTATTACTGATTATCTTTAATAATACAAAACTCGACAACAGATTTTTTTTTTTTTAATAACCAATAATAGACTATAACATACAGTACCTGTTTTCCATTGTGTGTTACTGATTGCAAGATTGTACGTAGAGTTTTGAAACCAACAGCCACATCAAGCAAGTGAGCAGCAAAGAAGAAGTTATTAAAGTTGCCAAGTATAGAGAATATAAAATAAAGTAAACTGTAGAGGAAAGCCTACAAAAAAATTTATTAATGTTATTTACAGTTTCATTTTTTCTCAAGCAAAAAATATTTATTCAAAATTCTCAGAAAATTACATTATCTGTTATTGTGACTCCAGCTTTCCAAAGTTGATACCTCCAGTCAATATTTAAAACACTGTGAACATAACAAAGAATATGTCATAAGAAATTATACTATAAATAGATTAATGAAATATTAATTAATTTCAATAAGAATTTATTCATTATTTTTATTCAGAATAAAATAAAGTGATTCATTACAAATTAAATCCCAAACTAACCCATATATCATTCCAAAGTTTTATTAGACAAGATTTCTTATATACATTTTTGGGCCAAAAACAGTCCTTCCCATAGTAATCTGATTGATGCTGTTTCTATTGTTTGATTATTAAACTGTGTATGCCATATCCAGATGACAGTTAATAAAACATCATGAGTATAATGCTATCATTTGCTTGTGAAATGGTTCCGTGTTACTTAGTCTGGAACAGTCTTAGAATGTTACTTGGAACCTTTTTGGGCAAGTTTCTTTGAAAGATTATGTGGGACTTATCAGATATTACTCTAGAATCAAACCATTAAGGGTGGTAAAATATTAATATCACTATTGAAGTTGATTTTAAAATACTTTTGAGGGGAAACATATGAAAAGAAAAGAAAATTTAGGAGATCGAAAAGAGTCCGCACCCAATACACATAGATATATTGAAGATCTTGGATCAAAAGGAAGGTTTTTCAAAAAAAGTAGACACAAATGAAGCTAGAGAAAGCTAGAACTTAAGACAATCTAAATCCTTAAGTGCATGAGTGAGCAGTAAATGGTCACAGCTCTTGTGCTTTCAAAAGAGGTTCATTCCACCATGGTGGAGGTGAAAAGGTCATACAAAATGGAAATACCAGTAACAAGGTGTTCCATTCAGTCAAGGGTTAACAACGGACACTTTATTAATAATGATTTTCAGGAGATACAGTGTATCATCTCATATAAAACAACAAAATGGAGCAAAGATATCATATCCTAATTATATGGCATCAGAAAATCCATGAGCACAAACATCCTAACATTTTATAGGCAAGTAGAGAAGAAAGTTAGACAAAGATGTATAACACCAGAGACAGAGAGAATCCCAGCTGAAATTGATTTGTTGAGCAGAAAAAAAGAATAGGCTGACATTTTCTTGACTTTGAAGCCTGGAGTTAATTGTATTTCATACCTCTTGGAATTCCCTAGCAAAGAAATGCAAAAGACTAAATACAAAGGCCATTTGGAAAGCTAAAATCCTGACCATAAGCAAGTTGACAATAGAAGTGGAAAGAATCCTAAGGTGCAGAAGCAGCCCAATGTGAAACATTAAAGAGAAAAGTTTGCATGAAACCACAGAATTTACTGACTGATAAGGATGGTCTTCTGGATAACCCAAATCTTGAACATCTGTTCAATTGTCACAAAAAGACAGAGAAAATGTTGAAACAAATAAAGAACACATGAATTAGGTCTGGTGTTTAGAATCAGGTGAAAGAAATTTGATGAATTTTAGCACAACCATTAAAAACGTCCGTCACACAGGGGCTGCATTAACTAAGCAGATTTCCCGCGTGCGCCAGGTATTTGCATTTATTTTAAAACTTCAATGAGAACAATATTTGGTATTTAAGCTTCAAATAAAGTGCTTCATAGCATAATAGAACATTGTTAATATGAGATGAGTAGGAGTGGGGCTTTACTAGAGACCAAAAACTAAAAAATGCAAATATCTCAGTTAATAATCAAGATAGTGAAGAAATGTACATAACAACATTTATAGAACATTACATTTGCAATAAGATTGGTTCTATACAATTTTTCGATCCAACGCATATTAACGGAGATATTAAGAATTTTAGAAATTCTCCCCCTCTAAACCCCCCCTCCCCCTGGTCCGATTTCAGCCGTTAACGAACTTGATCTTTCTTTTTACATAAAACGATTATATATCAAGTTTGGTAACGATAAGACAAAAATTGCGACCACTAGAGCGGTAACAGACAAATATATATATATATATATATATATATATATATATATATATATATATATATATATATATATATAACAGTTTTGAATGGACCTCATTTTCATCATCTCCTGGGTAGGATTGATGGACATTTGAAGAAAAATTTCAAAAATCGTGCCATGAGTACAACCTCAATAGCTGATTTCCCTTAAGGGAAATCTGCTAAAACAACACTAAGTTTAGAGTCATTTTCTTGAGATTTGAAATTACCTTGTTTAGGAAGGGAAACTTTCTTGAGGGAAGACCATTTGTCCCTTGTCTCTCTGAACTGGCCTTATTGACTTTTATTGTAAAAGAAAATTCATACTAAAATTTATGTTCAAGAAAGTTGAATCTTTTGAACGATAGGCAATACTTATCACCTAGTAAGTTCTTAGGATTCTCTTTAGAAGGAAGTTGGACCTGTATCATCCTGAAGGAAGTTTGCAAGAAGTGACCATTAACAGATTAAATTGGTTTAGTGCTCTCAATAAGAGAAGGGAGTAATAGCTAAACTTGGAGAATTGTTAAAGTAGAAGAAATTGTGGTGTCTTGAATTTAAAAGGGGGACAAGGATTACCAGATTTCCAACTGATTTTAGCAACAAATCCCCATTTTAGCACAAATGCCCAAACAGCAATAGTTGTTAGCTGAATACCTCTTGTTAGAGAATTTAGCTTGAAAGGCAGGACAACTAGAAATGTTGAATGTGATGAGAACATTTCAAGTAGAAACAGTGTTTTCAATGATAGCGGAAAAACAGACAAAATACTTTGGTAATACTTGAATTATAGAAAAATATATGTAACAAGAATTACAGTGCATCAAATCAACAACAATATTGGTAATATAATATTTTTAAATTTTACTCATTATAACAGAGATATTATAACAATTTCTCCTCATGGTCTGATTTTGCTAATTAACAAGCGTGATCTTTATACATACATTTCACATTTATATATTGAGTTTGATAGCATTCAGACATTTATTCCAACCACTAAAGTAGTTACCTGTGTGTGTAAATGCACACACACAGGTGCAAGAAATTCTAGGGCTTTAAAAACTATCATCGTTTAAAAATTGTAATTAATTTTTGAGAGAGACTTACAAATGAATGAGCCCAGAGCCTTCTTCGGTATCCTGAGAACTAAACGAAGTCTTTTCCATGCCAAGAAGATTACTAATAGAATCGAAGTCATATGTCTCACTGTATTTCTGCCGAACCTTTTTCTTGACAAATTTATCCCAGTAGTTCACAGGAAATGACCTAAAACATGAGAATTAATAAATCCATTTTACTCACAACTTAAAATTAGTACATTCTGTTCAATGAATAAGTTGCATTAACTAAACAATATAGTAAGTGGGTATGTTGAATAATTGACAAAATAAAACTAATGTATCGGAGTGTTCTGAACGTTTTCACCGATTTCTGTAAAGGCCCAGGCCCTGTTTTTACAATTTGAAGTCACTTAATTTTTGTTGGGCTTTCTTTAGTGTTTTAATCCTATCAATATATTATTTCTGAAAACCACCAGATTAGCACTCAGGAAATAGGAGTGAGGCTGGAATTACAGAATTTGACCATCCATGAATATTTGTTACAGCATGACTTCATTAGTCACCTTTCTGTTTGGGCATCGGAGAAGAGTATTGTGTTTGAAATTTAATGGGTCAAGGTTAATACACCTTGCTCAAACGACATGTAAACAATCAATTTTTGAAACGTTTGGTAATGGGAGACAAAAAATGGATTGTTTACAATAATGTTGAGTAAAAATGAATCTGGGGTAAGTAACAGTAATCCACCTTCACCCACTTCAAAGGCTAATATTCAAGTCAAAAATTATTGTTATGCTCTGTTGCTGGTGGGATCGGAAGACTGTTGTTTTCCATGACGGACTGCCTAACAAAAAAACAATAAAATCTATAAAGAAGTCTGCCAAGAGTTGGCAAATTGGAGAGGTGCTTTCCACCATGATAACGCCAGAAAGCTCATGTCTTTGGCAAAACGGAAAAATTCTTGGATTTAATGTTAAGAATTTTAATTCTTTATATAACTATAAAAAGTACCTGAATCAAACTTATGACAAAATGTTTACAATTTTTTATGAAAATGTAATTATGAAACACCAAAAGAATGTAACTGGTTATCAAACAAAATAGTAATTATATTGCACCTTAAACTTTGTCTATAGTATTCTTTGTATTTTCCTTCATTTTCCCTGAAAATCAGTGGAAACTTACTTAATAAGCCCAATGGTGTATGTAATAAAAAACTAACTTAGCACAAATGACAAGCTTATCCCAGTGAGATTTGATGTCATCATCTTCCGGTTGTTCCACAATATATAGACCATCAAATTCCAAACGCCGGGCAATTTCTTTTTCCCTCTTGAATATAGCCAAAGGAACCTACAACAATTATGAAATATAATTCCAAATTGCAATAATAAACAATTTTAGTTGTACGATATCAATATTGATAAATAACAAGATTTCCTAAAACTAGATTATCTGGTTTGAAAGTAAATGATGCTTGAGCTTTTAATCTTTACATTTTGATGCCTTTGAGATGAAACAAACATAATTAAACAAATAATGTTTGATATCTCTGGAATATGCTGGATGGTAGAGGAACCAATTGATAAGGATCAATAAGAAGGCCAAGTCCTCTACAGTTTTTTTAATATTATGCAGAGTGCACTTTCGGAGTCAACACTCCATCCTCAGTGCCTGCTGATTAAAGCTGATTAGTCTGGATCACGACGGTCGCCCGGCTGTCATGGTCCAGACTACGCAGCTTTAATCAGCAGCCCCTCTGGATCGAGCGTTGACTCCGAAAGTGCACTCTGCATAATATTAAAAAAACTGTAGAGGACTTGGCCTTTCTATTGATCCTTATCAAATAATGTATGGTTGTTATTCAAATAAAGCACACAATTTTTTCAAGGCTTTAATGCATTGAAGGCTATCCTGACTATGAACTATAGCGACACCTTTACCCAGGGGAACGGTCATCTCCTGGAGTCATATTCAAGTATCTCACCATCTAACTTGCTTGCAAGATACAATATTTCATGTCCAATTACAAGTCTGGTCCACTTCAGAGCATCGACAGAATTAAATAACATTTATGGATACATTACAATTGCATTCACTTTTTTCAAAGATCTATTTCTAAATCAAACTTATTCCTTTACAGAGATCCCCTTATAAATGATCAAGTTTGTTTTGTCTATAATTACATAAAATTTCAGCAGTAGCATTAGAAGTCTCTTTCTAATGCCTCTAACAATATGAAGAACAAATCATTAATTGATTATAATTGAAATTGGTTTGTGGTGGAGTGGCAAGGAGCTGATATTGTGTATAAAAATTTAAATAATTAATTTCCACTCAGAAAATCTATTAATATAACTACAAAAGTACAAAACCAGGAATTCACATGTAGGTTTCATAAAATCTTCAGAATTACATTCATGTCCAGACCATTATTGTATGTAAATTCAAGTCAATCACTGTTGAGTGGAAGTTGGATTTGAAATTTATCATTAGAAAGAACAGAAAGAAACCTAACATTTCAGCTAAATATTATTGTTAAGTGCGAAAATAGCCTCAAACTTTGCTATTGCTCCTTTTTGACAATACACACATACGATTTTGGATATCAGATAAATGAGAGAAATAAACTATGAAATTCAAGACAAAATAAACATAATCATAAATGATAAGATCCCCCACCCCAAGAAATGAGATAAGCCTTATGTTTAGAAAATTCTAAAAATGGAAAATAATTCAAATATATATAATCATGACGTCATAATATTACACCCAAAACAAAAGTGATGACCAGGACTGGTATTAAACAGTCAGCCAGAGTTATACATGTTTTCTATATGCCACTTCTCAAAATTTCACAGCTAGGATATTAGCAATAAAAAAGTTTTTTTTTTTACCTGATTCTCACCATAATATTTTTAAGTAGATCTCCTTTGGGACCTAAACAATTATAATTACTTAAACTTTAAAATTAAAAAATTTTTTGTTAAAGGGAAGTATTTTTTTTTCTTCCCCGGTTGGCA
The DNA here is from genome assembly GCA_019009955.1 of Riptortus pedestris. Taxonomy (NCBI): domain Eukaryota; kingdom Metazoa; phylum Arthropoda; class Insecta; order Hemiptera; family Alydidae; genus Riptortus; species Riptortus pedestris. The sequence goes on from CM032229.1 coordinate 60,237,013, forward strand.
TTACAGAACTTCATGACCTCTAGTCATCCTCAAGCGAGACTCAAGATCTTAGCTTTACCTAAGTAAGTGATATACTCGATGTACAACCCCCATTAACCAAGGAGGACCTGGAATGAGCTTTCTCCAGTAGACAGGCAGGACTCAATATACCCGGGGGAGGGGGTTTGTAGTTAATTCACCCCGTTTCAGCGTGCCTATCTTATACTACTCCATGCCCACAAGTACTGCCACACTAGCCCACTCTGGAGAGCAACTCTTGAACTAATGTTCTCCCTTAGCGGGAATTGAACCTGCACCTATTTTTACCTCCATCTTACTGAAAAGTTAGAGGAAGATGTAGCCGCGTCTCAACACGCTTCTGCCACTGGTACCCCAAACAAATTTAATATCCAATACTAATATTTATAGATTAAGACATAATCCGGTTTCATTTTTATCTCCTATACATCAATTAAACGTATTTAACATTGCATCATCTGTAAAAATATTAGAGAATATTATGGACAAAATGAATAGAAAAGTAAATGTATCTATGATGAATGATGTTTACTTTAAGATGGTAGTAGGCTATAAGCATAGCAAGAGAGACCAGGGAATGGAGAGCAGCAGCCAGCCTTATAACATGAGCCATATAGAAAAAATCTTCATCAACTTGAACAAACTCTATAGGATCTTCTTCACTACTTTCCCCGCCACTACCTCCCCCACTAACATCTTCTCCACTATCTCCGCCAGCAAGTTCCTCTGCAAGATTTTCAATGCTTGCTTCTCCACTGCCACCATCATCGTCCTCTCCCAATGTTGTTACCTAAAAAGTTAAATATATGTACATATTATATTGTATAGTCTTAAATAACACAAACGGAAATAACAACAATTACATATATTTACCTTATAAAACAGAAGAATAAAGTTTATACAGAAAGCCAAAACCAAAGCCACATACTTCAAGTTGTAAAAATTCCTAGCCAAGAAGCTGACAGCACGATGAGTATACTTGTTGAAGTCAATCTAAAACATTTTGCAATTTAAATTAATTTCTATAACTTTCATAAACATAATAAAAATGTACTTTTTCAAAATATAAATAACCTGAGAAACTGCTGAAGGCTCCACAACTACTTCTTTCTTTGTTTCTGCCTCAATAGCAGCCATAACTGCTTCAGTTTCTGCAACAGCTTCAGCCCTCTGTGCAGCTTCCTTACGAGCAGCTTCACCCCTAATAACAACAAAAGGATCATAATTCATTCAATTATTTAAATAAAAAAGTGGTCTTAATTCATATGAGGGATATCAGGCTTGGAGTATCTGGTAACAATGTGATTACATTTTTTGAGCTCTATTTTAATCAAAGGTGGTGTGTGTGTGTGTGTGTGTGTGTGCGTGCGCACATTGTGTGTGTAAGTGATATAAGAAAAGATACAAAGGACCCACATTGTCCAAGGAGGCCTCAAGACCACAAAATGTGCAGCTCATGGAGAGGGATTTCTGGATACAGAGGGACAGAAGGGGACAATCAAAATAATTTTGTAGTGTGTAAGAAAAAGGACTAATGGAAGAAATCAATTCTTCCTCTCTCCTACTATCCAAAAGTTCACTGTTGCCTGTGCATACCTCTTTCCCTAGTCCCTTCAGGTGTATTACATAGGACTTTCTTGGGTATTTTGAACGGTTCCATTATTTGAACGTTTTTTGCTAAAAAATGCACTTCAGTGTTGCTTCTGATGAGTCAATTGTTCTACATCTAACAGGAGTACTTTGAAGGGGTTTATTTATACAAATATTTTTCCTAACTATACTGTAGGTAGGTGCAAGGTAGAAATTAGGAAGAGATGGAGATTGAAAACTGACACTTTTCTCTGCACTTCTCCGTATACTACAATATTCAGTGTGCTTCTATATACTTTTATTTATACTATATTTGGTATTTACATCAACAGGAAACTGATGTTGGAGTACTTGATCTGAAAGTGCGATCACTTTTTCAGTAAACTATCTGTGAAATGAAGCTTTATTTAATCCACACCATCTTATAATTTTATTATAAATTTTAAGAGTATGTAATTTATGCATAACTCACAATGATAATTAAATTTATTAATATATGATTCCCTTCTTTATCTGGAACAAATAAAATATTTAAAAAAAAAAATACTTACCCCAATATGTCTGCCAGTGTAGGTAACTGAGGCTGTTCTTCAGTTGATTCATTCCTAGCATGTTCACTGGGGTGTTCCTCACTATTCCTTTCAGCACTTCCTTCTTCTCCCCCAGGCCCTTCAAGTGCTCTCGGTCTATTTGAAATATAAATTTTGAAAACATTTTTTGAGAAAAAAAGAATGTATTTACTAATGTCTACTTAATGCTATTAAGACTAATTGGGATGGGTCATTTACAAGTTACCACCCTTCTCTAGTCAGAGTGGGACTAAAGATCTTATTTAATGAATCTGCCACAAAATAAATCCCTATTGCCCAGGTGGGAATTGAACCCAACACTTTAGATTTATCAAGTGAGATTAAGACCAATGCCTTTATTCACATGGCTAACTTGAGCCTCCCAAAAATAATATTTCTTGTGAAAAGAATTATTATTATTATTATTTATTAATGTCCACTTTTTGCAACTTAGGTTAATTGGGACGGGTTATCTGCAGGTTACCACCCTTTTCTAGCCAGGGTGGGATTTTAGGATCTTATTTAATGAATTTCGTCACTAAATAATTTCCTTTGGCCAGGCGAGAATTGAACTCGCCACTCTAGGTTTACCATGTGAGATAAAGGTCAACGCTTTAACTCACATGGCTAACCTGAGCCCCGTGAAATGAATTATAACAGAAATAAATTGAATATAACATAATTAGTCAAGAGAGATGACTTGTCACCCAGGTTAGATTTAAAGGTCAATTTAAGCATTGGCCAGAATGACTGGAAATTTTAGGAAACCCCCTTAATATCACTACTAATTTCACTTACATCACTCATTGCCATCAAATATGGAAAGAAAGATTCTCTAGTAAACATCAAAAAATATATTAAAAGTGTTGAATTCTCATAGCAAGTTCCCTACTTAAATTCAAGTGTTCAAATATATTTTATAATATACTATTCCACAACTAATAATTACGCCTACAGTAACAGTAAACTAATACAATTAATACAATGTTTTATTGTAGGAGTGAAAAAAAAAAAAAAATTACGGTTGGCTTTCTTCTCTGGAACCATCCATTGGTGGAGGACTCTCATCAGGAGGCGGCAATGCTGGCATTATTCTCAGTGGTCCTACTTTTTCTTCTTCCTTCTCTTCAATAATCACTTCCTCAACTTGAGGTCCTCTCATTAAATTAAATATAATGCCACCAATGTACCTGGCAGAAAAGGTAGTGTTAGTTTTTTGAACTCTTGCAAAATAAACTTTAATAACAGTATTTCGAATTGTTAATAAATGAAATATTAAGGAGACAAAACCTCATCCAAGATTATTTGAAGAATTTGAATTTTTGATTTTTGGAAGAGTACTGATACTAAATCATTAGGCTTTATATAAAGCCCATTCAAGTTAACTGTTATTAAATAATTAATCTTATTAAATTATTATTGTTATTGTAAAAACATTTATAAGGATAGTAAAAATTGATAATATATACAAGACATTATAAGGATAGTGGAAATTGATAATATATAAAAGACATTATAAGGATAGTGGAAATTGATAATATATACAAGACATTATAAGGATAGTGGAAATTGATAATATATACAAGACATTATAAGGATAGTGGAAATTGATAATATATACAAGACAGTGTGTAAGCTGTTGCAGATGGTGGAAACAGCGAGTGAATATATACACAAGTCAATCCAATATAATTCTAATATACTAGTTAAAAAAAAAAGAAAAGAAAAACGAGTTACTATTATAACTGATTTTCAAATTTATCTTCATTAAGAGAACCAGAGCAAATGTTAAATTACTTTGGATACTGAATAAGTGTGAATGTAAAGCTCAAATATATATATATATATATATATATATATATATATATATATATATATATATACAAAATACACATGCACAATCGCACACAATTGTACACACGTGCACATATACACAAAACACATTGTGTCACAATAATCTGTCTGAAAAGAGCTTACTTTAGCACAAGAGAAACTGAGTAGCCTGAGTAGTAGAATCCATAAAAGAACAATTTGAAGAAACCGATTACCAATTCCACAACAGACATTTTTTGCATTTCTCCAATTTTATTCTTGATGTTACTAGGTGACATAGTAGAGAAAACAGCTTTTATTCCATCCTTGGTTGCCTGCCATCCTCGCCTAATAGGATTCCTTTAAGTTCAAAAATAAGAAATAAGTAATTTAATTCATGTAATAAAACCATACATTTTGTGTAGCAATATACAATGATATAGCTAAATAATTACGAAGCAAGTGAATGTTGGTATATTTTGGGACTAGTAATAATATAGGTTTTGTTGAAATCAATATTCCTACTAAAATGAAAAAAAAATAGAATTTGCACTGGGTAAGATAGGTGAAATCGGGGGAAAAAATTAATATTCTAAACAGTTGTGTCAAAAAGACTTGGAATAATTTCTCAATTTTAATATAACCTGAAACTATTATTCATCTGCAAAACAACTTCTCATTATAAAAAGGTGTTCATTGATTTTGGCAATACAATTTAGACAATATTTTATTTTAATTATTTTTCAAGGTCATGTCATTGCCCTTTTTGCACAAAACGCACTATTTGAAGTTTTTGTTGTCTATTGTAGAAGGGCTATCAAAATGACAACAATTTTTTTTTTTATTTAAAACCCTGAGCTTTTAAAAACTATTTTAATGTAAATATAATTTTTTCTTCATTGTATTCAATTCAGATTCTATAGTAAACTATAATATACCACTATTTTAGTTCAACGTTTAAAAAATAATTCAGATATGAAATATTGCTAATGAAATAAGGTCTATTACTTAATAGTAACACAAATATGCTATTTTATGGTAAAGTACTTTTGTTTAGCAAGATTAGTTCTTTCTTAATAGAGAACTCCAAATATATATTATCTAAGTCTTGTCCAGGTAAGAGATTTGTCATTTTCCAGATCTAAGGTCATCAGGTCTAAAATTAGCTATTTATTTATTGGAATTCATTATTACTAATATATAATAATAACAGTGTAACTTGAGATTGTATGTAATAGCTTTTCTCTGAACCCCACTCATCCTGGGTTGATTTCAGTCATTAACAAACTAAATCTTACAAACATTGCAGCAACTAGAGCGTTAACAGACACATAAACATGGGCATACCCAGTGAGGGGGGGGGGGGCATCTGTCCCTGACCTGATGAAACGAAACAAAATTAGTTGAATGATATTAGTATAACATATGTAACTTCAATAAAAACCAATAATTTCTCAAGCAAATAATTGTAATAACTATTTAATAAATTAAATGCTGCATTTTATTTTCTTGAAATTTTGGTTACATTTACCTTTTCTATCAAAATATGAACAATCATAGCTCCCACCCCCCAGCTTTTATCATGGGTACACCCTTGCATATATATAATGTATATATTCCATTTTTTCGTCATCTCTAAAGTAGGAACAATGAACATTTGAAGAATTTTTTTTTTTTTAATTGCTTTACGAGTACAATCTTATTAGATGATTTACCCTAAGAAAATATAGTATTGTAAGCTATGTAGCATTTTTTTTATTATAGACAAAAAAAAATATTGAAACTTCATTAATAGTAAGTGCTAAAATATCACTTCATTCATGAAATTTTTATCACCATTTGAATCATTTTTTTAAAACTAATTAGTAACATAGGAATAAGCATAAAAAAAGGAAAATTTGAAAAGATGTGTCAACTTTAATGCATTTTATAGTAATTAAAAAATGTATATTATAATGCAATTATTGAAGAACTGCAAGGCTTAAAAGTTTTATTTCAACTATTCTTCTTTTCATTGTAAGAGAAACCAAAAAGAGAAAAATTGATGGATAAGCAACTCATCTCAGTTAGAATTAATACTATATGTACTCATTATTTGCTAGTCAAATCAGCACTGACTGTATTACACAGTTAATCTAGTAAATATACCTGTCTTCATCTTCATCTTGCATGTAGGAGTAAGATGAAGCCCTCTGTTTACCCCCACCACCTACTGTTTCATCTTCTACAGCCATCAGACTGCTAGCATGAGTCATTTCAAAAATGGCATCCTCACAGAAGTTAACAAATGCCTCCAGTTTTTCTTTGTCACCTCCCTCAGTCACAATGGAGTAGAAGAAAGCACGCTTAGATTCCTGATATCAAAATAAATAGAAAGTATGATAAATTGGAATATATGATTAAAATCAAATCAAGATTAAGGGTCTACATGTTCTTTAAATATATATTTAAGTAGTGTAAATATGCAACTAAAATTCGCCCACAGATGGCCCTAGCTGTTTATGTTGCTACTGTCAAAAAGCATCATTACCACCCTTTTCTTTCTCTATCAGCTGCCAAAGATTTTCAACTCACAACAATATAAATTTCACAAAATATTAAGTATAGTTCTTAATAGTTTGGACAAGTCTCGACTTGTGCTTTGGTGCTATTTGCAAACTACAATTTGTAGACAGCATTGTGGAGATGGTGACCCGAGTAAAAACGAATGTGGAAGATAATCAAATGTAACAACAACTCGTGAATCAGTTAAATGTAAAACGAGAAGCTGTCTCGATGAACTGTGTGAAAAAAGAGCAAGATATCAAAAATCATTGTCTAAGAAAATCATTTTTCCATTAAATTGTATATATCCTGTGTCAAAAATCATAATGACTCCAGGTGAATCATCACCATACATTTTATGGAAAAAGACACTATGGAACATAATGCTCTGTAATTGGTGGGATCAGAAGGGTGTGATCTATTACAAGCTGTAAAAAATCTGCAAAACAGTTAATATTTCTTGAAAACTAAACTTCTGACAATAAATGATCAATTTGAATCGATCATTGTGTGAAAAATTACCAGATATCAATAAAGGACAAAATAAAGTTATTAGGCAGTCCCAGGAAGTTGAACATAACAGTTCTACATACGTTTTATTTATTATTGCAAAATGATTTTTTTTTTCTTCTGTATAGTCATTTCAATCCCTAAGTGATAATAAAAATAGACACATATTTCTTGAGTAATAAAAGAATTTACAAGAGATGTTCCATTCACTGTCTTTTATAAACATTTGTAGCCCAGAAAACTATGAAATAATAATAACCAAACAATGTGACAACATTATAACCATCCAATAATATATCCTTATTTTAGGATTTCCCTTAATTGTACCAGACAAGTCTCAAAAATATAAAACTCATCTGGCATAAGTAAGTAATAGTAGGTAATTTTGGCTTCACCAAGGGATCCAAGCAACTTCAACAGTCTCAATATTGTTTTAAAACTTAAATATGATTATGTAAGTATATTTAAGGTAGGTTATCTAAAACATGATGTGAAAATACCTTAATTTGTGGCTTTTCCCATTGCTCAATATTTGATTCTTTGATTTCAAAGTATACTCTTTCAATACGTTTACTGCTACCTAAGATCTCTATACGTCCTAAAAATGGCTCAAAGTAGTTCAGAACACTTCCGGCGGTTTCCAAAAATCTTGCTAATCTAAAAACAGATATATACTTATTTACAAAAGGAATCATACAATAAAATGGATAACAAATCAAGAAATATACTTTTTAAAAAATGAATAATAAAAACAAATTGCTGAGCATATTTCACAGCAATTAAATAAGCAATTCTCAAATAAATATTCCTTTGAATCAAATTTTGCAATATATATTTCCAAATATTTTAAACTAATAAAAAATAATGATAAATAAATGCATTAATAAACTTATAATTAATATAAAATACCTTGGTTCATTTGGCATGTGCTCTGATAAATTAGTTAGGAGAACTGCTAAATTGAAACCAATCTCTTTTGATGGTTCATGGAATCTGTCAGTAAAACCCACATAATCAATTTTGCCATCATGATTTGTTTCACAGCATTGTAACATGAAGTCAATTTCTTCTCTAAAATAAGAAATAAAATGAACAGTTCACCATAATATATGTCTATTAAAATAATCGATTAAAATAGTTTTTTTTTTATAAAACTCAAAAAAAGAAACTTACGGAGTATAACTTTTTTGTTGTTCCATTTTTTCTTTAAAGTCTTTTGGTGTAACCCAACCTTCATGATTTGGATCAAGTTCCTAGATATAAATTAACATATTGAGCATCTATTGTAAATTAATAAATGATTAAACTCTTATATAAAATTTTTAATTATATGAATACATATATTAAAACACCTAGATACATATTCCAAACATAAATTACCCTCCCTACCTTACACTTGCAACCATCTTCAATTTAAGCTCTCTTTTCACACTCAAACTACTCTTTCCTCCTTTTATACCTTATGATGCTAAATAGACCTTCTCCTATTTGCAAGGCTTATATATAATATTATTATGTAATTAGAGCGAGAAGCGGGGAACAAGGCAAAAAGGAGACTGCTGACGAATGCACTACTGGAAATCGGGGCGCATTGTGTCGTTAGGATTGAGAGAGAGTTAACAGTATTGTGAGCTATGCTAGTACTACAGTGCCTTCTGCTTGCCTTGGCCCCCAGCGGTATGTCTGTTATAGTATAATTAGTGTTAAGTCTTAGTTTATGTTATAAGGTGTAGTATAGGTATATGTATGTGTAGTAGTATAAGTACATATATATAATATAACGTAGATATAGGGTAATTGGTAAGTCAGTTCTAATGTATATATGTTATAAATATATTTGTCTTCCCACCAGCCGTGTGTGTGCCTTACCAAGTAGCCAACATGACAATTGGTGACAGGTGTGTGGGTGCGAACATCGTGTGTGTTAGGCCGAGAGCGGGAGCTGGGAGAGGGAGGCTAAGAGGCTCAGCTCGTGCGGAGAGGACACAGTGCGCGAGGCTAGCTTCGATTGTACTATAGGCGCTCGGGCGATTTTAGGCGTGCGGAAGGCGTTTCATCCAAAATAAGGTTCTTTTTAAAAAAAAATTATGCCTTGTTACCATATAATACCAATTAGTAATTAATTAGGTTATTATGAGGAATTGGCACTAGAGTGACGGGTGGTAGTGTGGGGGCTCGTTGGAAAGAGGAAAATGCGTACAATCCAACTAGTTAGGAATCATGTCCCTAGAAGGGAAATTAGCGGAGGCGTTGGCCGCCAACGAAGCTCTTAAGATTAAAGAACAAGAACGCCTAGCTCAGTTGGCTGAGCTTAGGCAATCCATAAAATCATTACAAATGAGAAATGACCCCCAAGCATCCTTGAATGAGCCTAGTGCGGCTCTTCCACAGAGGAGAGATATGTCCTTACAGCAGCTAGTAAAGCCGAGGGGGGGGGGCGATATCGAGGCCTGCCCTGTGAAGGTTTTCTTGAGTAGTCTAGGGAAAGCCGCTAAGGCCGGTGCGTGGACTGAGGAGGACACGCTCTTGGTAGCTGAGTCGAAGCTTGTGGGAGTAGCGGCTGTCTTTCTCCAAAGCCGTCCAGACATAGATACACTTCCCGCTCTAAAAGAAGCACTAATGGACAGTTTTGGGACTCCACTGGGACCGGATTATTATGCCAGGGCACTACACTGTGCAATACAAGGCCTGGATGAATCGGCTCGTAATTTTGCAGATCGATGTCGGGGTCTAGGAATCAAAGCATACAAAGATCTGAAGGAAACCAACCCTTGGACCGGCGCTCAAATAGAGCAGGTGGTCAAGCAAATAGATGACCTCCTCAAGAAGGGAGTCATCGTGCCGTCGAACTCACCCTGGTCGGCCCCAGTAATACTCGTACGAAAGAAAACGGCTAGCGGTGGGCTGAAGTACAGATTTTGTACTGACTTCCGGGTGCTTAACGCGGTGACCCGACCAGATGCTTACCCCTTACCCCTGATACAAGAGACGCTTGAGGGGCTAGGTGGTTCTCAGTATTTCACCAACCTGGATCTCGCCAGTGGCTACCATCAAATCCCTACTGCCGAAAAAGACCGTGCGAAAACAGCATTTAGCACTCCCGAAGGACACTATGAATATACCATGATGGCGTTCGGCCTAAACGGTGCACCGGCTACCTATCAGCGGCTTATGGATAGGTTACTTTACAGGCTAAAAGGGGAGGAGTGTTTTGTGTACTTGGACGACGTAATAGTTTTCAGCAAGACCATGAAGGAGCACGCCCAATGAAAGATTGGGGCGAGTCTTAGAGCGGTTCAAGGCATTCAATCTAAAAGTAAACTTGGAGAAATGTCGATTCGCTGAAGAATCTGTAGAATACTTGGGGCACATTGTTACTAGGGATGGAGTTAAACCGGACCCAAAGAAAATCGAAGCCGTGAAGAGCTATCCAGAACCAAGGTCTAAGGCGGATGTACAGGCCTTTTTGGGTTTAGTGGGGTACTATTGCAGATTTATCCAGCAGTTCTCGGACATAGCGAAGCCGTTGTCCGACCTGACTTGAAGGTATAAAAATTTAGGGATATAAATTTCACGTGGAACGGAAAACAACGAGACGCGTTCCAGCGGTTAAAAGCATACCTTTGGAGCGGAAGCGTCCTAGCGTACCCTGACTTTTCGGCTTCTTTCATCCTTGCAACCGAAGCCTCGGCGACGGGGCTCGGAACGGTACTTTCCCAGATCCAGCATGGAGTGGACAGACCCATCTCCTATGCTAGCAGGAAGTTATCAGAGACGGAACAGCTTTACAGCACGACAGAGCGGGAGCTGCTAGCCGTAGTATGGGCTGTTCGGCAATTTAGGTGTCATCTCTACGGGCGTGAATTAAAATTAATCACTGACCACGCTGCTATCAAATGGGCTCTGGGTCTGAAGGATCCAACCTCTAGAATAAACCGCTGGAGAATCAAACTGGAGGAGTTCCAGTACGAACCTGTCTACCGGCCAGATAAACTCCACCTTAAGTCAGTTCTTATGTATATATGTTATAAATATATTTGTCTTCCCACCAGCCGTGTGGGTGCCTTACCAAGTAGCCAACACGACAATTATAATTATTTACTTTTAAAATGGTGTCTAATTTATAGCATTTTACCTTGTGTCAAATAGTTAATTATTTTTATTTATTTATCATAATTTTGTGCATTTTGTCTTTATTTCATAGTAGACACAGCTTAAATTAAGTATATACTTACGAGAGTTACTCTTGAGGAGATTAAATTAGTTAAAGAATAAAGTTAGTTTTTCTGCTTCTTTACCTTACTGAGATCAATAGAAGAATTTAAGGCATAAAAAAATAATAGTAAAATCAATATTATAAATATATATTTTTTTAAAGCAGGCATTTTGCCCTCTTTGGCATTTAAAATTCTAAAAACACAAACACGCACGCAGACACGCAAACACCCACGCACACACAAACATAAGAGACCTAAACATTTTTTTTTAAATCTTAAAAAGTGTTGTTTTATTTATTTATCTATAATATTCTTTAACACGTTGATGGCTAAGCCGTATGAGGTAAAATCATTCCAGTTAGCTAGACGGATACAGAATGAATTGAAACAGCCCAAACAGGTGTCGAAGGGTTTTAAAATTTAAATATAATAATAATTACCTTCCTTTTTTTTTGTTTCCCTCGAGTTGTAAAATGATCTACTTTCGTCAATTGTATAATAAATAACTATTTTCTGTAATCGTGTAATACATGATCAGATCTAACCAGAATATGAACAAAATTAGGATGTTGTGAAGATTATGGTATGTTGTTGGTAGGTTATAAGCATGGTTGTGAAAGGTTATAAGCATAGTTATAAAAGAACTAGTGATGATTGTGAAGTAGTGCAGTTATAAACAAGTGCAGGTTATAAAAAAGGAAGGTAATTATTATTATATTTAAATTTTAAAATATATTGATTATTTCCACCAATAATTCATTCACATTTCAATTAATTTGTTAAAATAAATTCTTACAATGTTAAGAAACATTTAATTTCCAACTTCAAATTATTTTTTAATTTATACTTATTACTAATTAAGAAGGCAATTCACTTTCTTCACTTGTGAAGAAAGTGATTACTTTCTTCACTCTATTACAAAATGTTTCACTTTCTTCACTCATTTCAGTTTAGTAATGTTACCATTATTCAACGATTACAGAAAAAAATAATTAATAACTACATCTAGTGATGCTTACCAAGAAACTAGCAGAGCTAGTAAGATCTTTCAACTTCAGGAACATGTCAAAGTACTTCAGAATGAGCTGAAATATAAAATAGAATTTTAGTGATGACTAAGAGGAAAAGCTTCTGCTATTTTAAGTAGAATAAATTTAATAAATATTTTCTCTAAATTTTATTAAAATAATAAAAGAAAATACCTTTATTATTATTATTATTTTTAATGTTACTTGTTAATAGAGTATCATTTAGTGGATCAAAAACAAGAATTGAAAATATGAGAAACCTTTTTTCATAAAAATAGTACATTTCTGAAAATCAAATAATTCGCATAATTCTGGATAAAGCAAATGATTTTAAAATAATTATGTAAGCATTTAATGAGCTCAATTTTGATAATAGGCACACTATTCATTATCATCAAAATGATTGGTGAACACTAGATTGAAGATGTTCTTTTTGTTGTTTTTAGTGAAAAATCGCATAAATAAATAAATAAAAATTTTAATGAAAGAATCAACTAACACTTTTGAATATTTATTTCTAATGAGGCATCTTTCAATATTATTAATCAGACTTAAGTGTGGTAAATGGGCAGAAGTCCTGGGAAGAGTTCGGCCTAGAAATAGAAAATCACTATAAGGAAAATATAAAGAAGTTCTGGTACATAACCAAAGCTCTGAGAGGGAAAAGGTCCAAACCAATTAGGAATGTAAAGAATGGAAATGGCAATATTGTGACGGATGATAGGGAGATCCTGAAAGTCTGGAGGGATCACTTCCAGGATAAATTCAGTATGGTGGAGCATCAATCCAATAACTTGCAGAATCTTAGGGGGAGAGGAAGACAAGATGGTGACTACCCTGAAGATATAGATGATGCAATAGAGGAGGATGAAGTGGAGGAAGCTATTGAGAAGCTAAGATTGGGTAAAGCTGCTGGCCATGACAGAATATCCCCGGAATTCATCAAATATAATGGACAGGAATTAAGGAAGTGCCTGCAAGCCCTATTTCAAAAGATATGGGACAAAAAGAGAATCCCAAATGATTAGGAGAATATTATAATCATCCCAATCTACAAGAAGGGAAGTCAAGCTGAGTGCGAAAACTACAGGCCTATATGCTTGTCCTCTGTGGTGTATAAGCTATACACCAGAATCCTTGAGCAGAGACTAAGGAAAATAGTTGAGGGGGATCTTGAGGAAGAACAGGCTGCTTTTAGACCGGGCAGGCAGACCCAGGACCATATATTCTCGGCCCGAATGATAGTGGAGAAGGCATGGGACAGAGGGAGGAATGTCTATCTGGCCTTTCTGGATTTGAAATCTGCATTTCACTCTGTTCCACGGCAAGAGATATGGGACCCTCTGGTTAGCAAGCGTGTTCCACATAACCTCATTAGTGCCATTAAGTCGGCGCGTATCAAGACCCAAAAGGAGTTGTGAGACTCAATGGAAAGGAGTCTTCTCCATTTAGCTTCTACAAGGGAGTCAAACAAGGGGACGGCCTTAGCCCATTGTTGTTTATTATAGTGATGGACGAAATATGGAAAATCTGCAAAAGAAGAACACCCCGAGCACTGGTGGGCTACTGGAATATGACGCCCGTTCTAGCCAATGCAATGTTATATGCCGACGATGTAGTGATTGTGGCGGACTCGCAGGAAAGGCTGCAAACTTGTGTTACAGAGTGGTATGAGGAGCTAAAGAGAAAAGGAATGGACATATATGTCAAGAAAAGTAAGGTTATGTGTGTAGGAAGAGAAGAGGAAGACGTTAATGTCACCTGCAATGGCGTACCACTTGAGATGGTTGACACCTATAAGTATCTTGGCACACTTATATATGCAGGGATGGTAGGATAGATCAGGAGGTCTTGAATAGGGTGAGTCAGGCCAATGGAATTTTCTACCAAATACGTAACACCCTAATTGCCAAGGAAGAATTGAGTAGATCAACCAAACTCAGAATCTACAAAGTGGTCTTTCTACCAGTGCTTTTGTATAGTTCAGAGAGTTGGACCTTATTGGACAACCACGGAAGAAACTCAAGGCAGCAGAAATGAGATACCTAAGGTGCATTGCGGGAAAAACAAGGCGAGACCGCATCAGAAATGTGCTGATAAGAGAGGACCTTGGGGTGTGACCGATTGGAGAGATAGTTGAGGAGCGCCAACTTAAGTGGTTTTGCCATGTCAACCGAATGGGGGACACAAGAAAGGCCAAATGGTTATATGAACCACGGCCAGAAGGCAAACGACCCCGTGGTAGACCTAGACTTACCTACCAGGACTACGTAGCTCGATTAGGAGCAGAAAGGGGCACAACCGCGCCAGAGATGAGGGGACTAGCGGCGGACAGACCCAGCTGGGCAAAATGGACTGAAGCGGCCCCTCCACGCTTATCGGCACGATGGAGGTAGAAGAAGAAGTGTGGTAAAATAGAATACTTAATAATCAATATAAAAAAATGATTAAATTAAGGATATTTAAACTTTAACCAGATAATTATTTGTTGTGACATGACAAAGTGTAAGGCTATATTGCCAGTACGAATTGAGGCATGCCATGTGTTTCTTAACGATATCAAGGGCTTGGTCTAATGAACACGATTGGGAGGTATCACTTCAATAGCAAGCAATAACTCACAAATAAGTACATGCGAGTGATGCACTCTCTGAAAAGATCATTGAATATGAAGTTGACACAAATTTGTCTGGATAGGTTGATCCTAAACACTAGAGAGTGGTCCTTTGAAACATCTTCATTCGAGTGGCAAGAAGTAGGAGTTGACCATTCTCAGTAGAAAAATTGTTAAATTTAATAAATATATGCCCTATTACATGGTGTTACAGGAGTCATTTCACAATCAGTGGATGTTGGACTCTCACGCTGAAGGTGAGTCAGGGAGATAGAAACACCAGTGCAATTGTAGAGCTTCTGAAAGACTTATGTTTTGCGGAGGAGTATGCTTAGAAGAAACAGAATCAAAAAGGTATACTGACATCACAGATTTTAAAAAATAGTGAAAAGCTTATAACATGGATCCAACAAAGTATCATAAGTAGAAAGTATGATGGCAAGTGTGTATATATATATATATATATATAGATATATATATATATATATATATATATATATATATATATATATATATATATATGAAAAATGAGTTCAATTTTATAAATAAAAAAATTTAAGGACAATTTGGTAAGCCATTCAGCAAATTTGGAAGAATTTGGTTCAGTACACGAGGAACAGTCCCCAGACATATCTTGATATTCTAGACGACATCAGACTAGGTATTTTATAAAATGTTCCACAAATCGAGGTATAGGATCTTCATTGGTACTTTGGGAATAAGTTTCCCTTACAATTGATTTGAATATACTGTTTTAGCAACTAAATATAATTGATCAGCCCTACTATTTGTATAAATTTTTACAATATAGTTCGCCTAAGTGTAACTAAGGAGTTTGTCTTTCAGAGAGGTTTTAGAAATATAGTACATATAATCTAGCATAAAAATCACTTATTTAGACATAATTTATGCACTTCTTGCTAAACATACAGGGTGTGGCTATTAAATAACGAGACTGACGCTGCTACAGAAGAAGTGCGCATGCGTCAAACGCCAGCAACTAACAGCTGTTATCCTGAAGCTTCCTCTTTCGAATATAGTGCCTCTCTCTTCTGTAAACAAATCAGTACAGCCGTAGCCTTCGTTCGCATTAGAGTTGTTTTTTTGTTTCGCCGGAAAAATGTTAAGTGTAACAGTAGATCAACGAATTGTTGTGAAATTTCATGTGAAACTTGGAAAAACCGCTACTGAAACTTATAATTTATTGAAAGAAGTGTATGGCAATGAATGTTTATCGCGTGCACGTGTTTTTGAGTGGTTTAAGCATTTTCAAGATGGCCGAGAAGACGTTCAAGATGATTCACGCCCGGGTCTCCCTTCCACATCGAAAACGGATGACAATATCAAAATATTGGTAATCTGATTCGATCTAACCGTCGGTTAAGTATTCGTGCGATTGCTGAAACTGTACGAATTGATAAAGAATCCGTACGGCAAATATTACATAACAATTTTAACATGCAAAAAGTGTGTGCCAAAATGGTGCCTAAAATTCTCACATTTGAACAACTGGAAGCTCGCAAAAATGTTTGTACTGACACTTTGAATGCCATTGAAAATGACCCAAACTTACTGGAAAGGATAATAACATGAGACGAATCATGGTTTTTTATGTATGATCCTGAAACAAAGCGCCAATTCATGCACTGGAAGAGCCCATCTTCACCGAGAGCCAAAAAAGCTCGAATGAGCAAATCAAAATTCAAAGCAATGTTGATTGTTTTTTTCGATATTCATGGGATTGTGAACCTTCACTGGGTTCCTGAAGGTCAAACGATTAATCAACATTACTACCTTCACGTTCTTGCTGAACTCCGCGAAAGAATAAAGAAAAAACGACCTGAATTGTGGAAGGACAAGTCATGGGTTCTCCACCAAGACAATGCGCCGGCTCATTCTGCATTGTCTGTTAAGAGGTTTCTAGCCAAATTCAGCATCCCAGTGTTAGACCATCCGTCTTATTCGCCGGATCGTGCGCCATGCGACTTCTATCTGTTTTTAAGGTGAAATCTGCATTTAAAGGAACAAGATTTGAGTCTGTTGAAGCTGTGAAAGAGAAAGCGGCACGCGTCCTGAAGGAGCTGACAGAAAAAAACTTCCAGCACTGTTTCGAACAATGGAAGGTTCGCATGGAGCGTTGTAGGGATAAAGGAGGGGTGTATATTGAAGGTGATAATAAGTAAAAATGTATGAAATAAAAATAAAATGTTTTACAGCGTCAGTCTCGTTATTTAATAGCCACACCCCGTATACAACTCATTTAAAGCCCAATATTTTAATAAAAAAATTTTGATTCAGAAAAGCAAAATAGAAAAATATCAAGCAACCATGTTTGGATGATTTTGCATGATTGACTTACTATAAATTAAATAATTACCCATGATAATTCTGATATATTCAATACTATTACAAATCTTCTGATACCTGTCCAACACTGAACTATTGCTAAAATATCAATTCCTAAGTCTCTAACCTATAAGTAAATGTCTTTGTTTCAAGTGCAGAAATTAATAATAATAAATAATTTCAAAATGCATTTATTATTATAAATAATAAAAGTAAGGAGTTTGCTGAAGCTGAATGCCAAGAGCCACATTACCCAACTAAAATGATGGCCATTAGGTTGTCTACATAATCATAAGAACACGTAATAAAGAATCAGGAAGTGAGTAGTCATTTTTTTGTGTATAAAATACAAGATTTAGTTTAGCATATAGCATATATTCAACTCAAGAAATAAAAATTAATAAAATACTAACTTCAACATTTGACGCAGATTCAACTAAAGTATCAACCATCTGTTTACCAATTGTACCATTGACAACATTGCCTAAAATATAAAGTATTATTTAGTGGTTAGAATAAGAGATGATAACACAAGGGTTTCAATTATATTTTTTAAGATTTATGCCAAAGTATTTAGATTTATACCTTCAAGCATAGATAACATCATTGTGATCATGTCTTTCTGTAAGTTGAGCAATTCTTTTAGAAGATCAACTTGACTGGAATGTTTAGATAGTTTGTCTTGCATATGAGAAAAGAGGAAGAGGAAACCTCCAACAGCATCCCAAAGCCTGTGAAATGAGAGATTTAATAATATGACAGAAATAACCAGTAATAAAGCAAAAGTAAAGACATTTTTCTAACAGAACCTGGAATGAGCTAAAGCTTGCTGGTTCTGAGTGCAAGGCCCCTGAATAACTTCAGATAGTGTATTGAAAACTTGACTAGCTACACCAATAGCCTTAAAGAAATTAGCTTTACCAGCAGGGTCAATCAGTTCTTTGCTGGAGTAATGCCAATAAAAGTCCATAATGGATTCCTAATAATAAAAGTCATTAACAGATAAAGAAAAAATTAGTGTCAGTATCAAGATAGTCTTTTAAATAATTAAAAGCATTATATATAGTGCCAGAAAAATAATTTTCTATAAAATTGTAGAGGCCAATAATAAGGCCATAAAATGAGTTATCAAAATGATTTATAAAATTGAAGAAAATATTAAAATTCTAATTTCGAAGACTAAATTCTGATTGAAGTTTTTTTTTTTTTTTATTTTTATTTTTATTCATCATTAATTTCTTTATTCTTTACTAATATAATTATATTACTTTTCAGGTAATATATTCTAGTATGAAATTAGACTTTCTGCTCTGGTCATCAGCGTTTCACCCTTATCTATGCAAAGTTTCGACAGCTCCATCCGTATTCAGGCTAGCCATCTTCAAACTTTTTAATTGTTTAGGATGGGGAACTGGAATGGTTACAAACCTTGTTACCCCAACATATAAAAAGTTTGAGATTGACTGAGATAGCCTGGTTTATCAGAAACTAGCAAAGAAAGGGTGAACATCAACCCCTAAAAAACAATGAATTTTTGAAATTAATCCTAATTAATTAAAATGTAAATGTTTTTCTGGAATTTTTTGTCATTGTTTAAAAGTCAAAATTAAAAGGTCTTTTTCATTCTTGAGATACCAAATTGACTTATGTGAATAAATTTCAATGAGCATAAGGTTTATATGATGTTAATATATAACCCAATATAGTATTCAAAAATTATTAACTTAAAGATAATTATATTTTATATAATTTTATCGAATTATTAACTAAAAGATAATTATATTTTATGAACTGACTCTACTTTATAACTAATAGAAATCATGATTTTTGCAATATTTAAAAAATATTAAAGATCCATACTGTATGATCAGATAATCTTATAAAATGATATCCATTGAGCCTTTTCTAGCTTCCATACATACTTTTTACACAACATAAAAATATACCGAAATTCTAAATACATAAAATAATAGACATGCCTGTAAACGAAGTAGATAATCTACTGTGCAAATGACAACATTCACTGTGGTAGTATTTCCTGCTTGTGTTCTCAAATAGTTTTGCCATTCTGCAATAGAAAATATGAATTATACTGCAGTAAAAAATGGATTTATATATGAAAAAAGAACATCTTTAGTATACATCTGTAACCACCTAGAAATCAAAGGCTGGATCGAAATGAACAGCATTTATTATAATTAAATATCATCTATAATATACATATTCCCTGTCAAAAATCAAGCATCGTGAGCTTAGTTATACATAATAGTAAATATAAGTAGAAAGCAAATACATTTCACAGGAAATAAATTAACAAAATTAACTATGTTAGCCTCCTCACAATTTCCGCCCTTGCTTCAGCATCAACATTGCTTTACTTAAATTGTTTATTTAAAACATTAAACAACATATTTTCTAGTAATTTATATACCTAGTGTAAATAAATAACAGTGATACCATAAAAATAAATTAATTTAAATTCTAAAAGCGAGGTAAGGGAAAGAGATTGTACCCGTCCCTGCAAACTAAAATGATATTGATTTTAAACGCATATTGTCTTTTGGCATAATCACTTTACCAAGTGACATTTAATAATCATAAATAGTACATATTCATTTCAATAATATCTACATATCTGAGGAAATAAGATAATTTATACCACAATCTAAGAGCTTGATTCTGCACAACTTCCGCTATCACACGTTTGCAAATTCAGCATGACTTTGTTTAATTAATGCATTTCAGGCTTCCCTTATAACCCCTACTCTGCTCGTTTCTAGCAATGTATGTACAGCTTATAATTATGGGGGAATAATTACTGATTCACATAACGTATTTTATTTAGTTTGCTTCAGTCTTTTGTGTCCAATGAAATTGTTGACTCCTGTTATAGTTTTAGGTGCATGTCTTATTTATACTTTGGTATATGACAAGCGTTTATATAACAAAAGTTACTTTAAATAATAAAGTAATCAACTTCTGTTATGTGCATCTATGTCGAAAAACCAATAGAAAATGAAATAATGCAAATTTTCATTTCAGTCCCCCCCTTATAACCCCTACTCCTGTTCATTCCTAAAAATATTTATATAGCTTATAATCAAAGAAGTATTAATACTAACCCACATACGGAGTTCTGTTAAGATCGGTTTAGTCTTTCGCAATTTTATATATATATATATATATATATATATATATATATATATATATATATATATAGAGAGAGAGAGAGAGAGAGAGAGAGAGAGAGAGACATGAATGAGTGTGTGTGTGTGTGTATTTCAGTTTGCACATTATGTTCCTCCTTGGTTTTAGCAAATAAGAAATTAAATTTGTCTAGTTTTGTAGAGTACAGAGAGAGTAAATAAATGTTGAATGTTATTTATTAACGTCCATGTTGTGCTACTGCTACTAATTGGGACGACTTATATACAGGTTACCATCCTTTTCTAGCCAGTGAGGGACTCAGGATTTTATTTAATGAGTACATCACTTAGTAAATTCCTATTTTCCCAGACGGGAATTGAACTCACCACTCTAGATTTATCACGTGAGATTAAGGCTAACACGTTAACTCACAAGGCTAACCTGACCCCCAGAGAGAGTAAATATAAAATTACCTAGGTTATGGCCTTCACAGGTAAGCTGGATAAATCTAAAAAGAGTGCAAGTGAATTCAGCATCATGCATATTCTTTTCACCAGCAGCACCCTCTGATCCCACACCTAGACCTTCAGCTTTAGTGTTCCGCTCAAAAGCATCCAAATCCAGTACACTATGACATACAAAAGGTCATCTTAAGACATGTATGCATTCAGGAAACCAAGCAATATAATTACTATAATAATTCTACTTATAAGTAATTACTGGTTTTAAATAATTAATTAATACTTATTACATGATTCAATAAAATATTAAATATTAGCAAAACCTTACAATCGAGATCTTTGGGTATTGACTGTGTCTTCATGTTTCTGGCTGACGTATCACTAGAAATATTTATGGCTTTCTCGTCTTGTCCAGTGCCATGGGCAGAGCCTCCCCTTCCAGGTAACTTCAGATACTTTCTCCAGTGCATGTTCTCTTGTGATTTTCTCTTCTTTTCAGGTGTAATGAAGGGATTCGAAATTTACTCAATCTATAACCATTTTATCTGTTGCCATTGTTTGGACATTTTCCTGGCATCGATCAACTTTTGCTAACACCTTGACTACATCAAATTTGATGTAATGGTTGGTTTACCTAAAATGTTCAGCTATTGCTGAGTCTTGTGTCTGAAACTTTTTCAGTCTTGCCATGTTCTTCGACAATGGTGCTGATTAGCCTGCCCGTCTGGCCAATGTATTCTGAGCCACAGGAACAAGGTATGCTATATACTCCTGGCACTTTGGTAAGGCAAATATCCTTCTTTAAATTTTCTAGTCAGTGTCACATACTGAATCTATTTCATGCTTCTTGAGAATTTCTGCAATTTTTTTTTGTTGTACCTTTGATAAAATAGATATCTATTGGTGTGTGTTGGTTCTCCGTAAACTGTGTAACCAATAGATATCTACATGCTATTTAGTGGACAAAATAAATAAATAATTCGGACACTGAGCACTAGAGCTGAAAGAATATCAGAGCCACAGAACATACCAAAATAAAATAGATACCTAATGTTCACTCTACAGAAAGTAGCTATTAGATGGAAGAAATAAAAAAACAAAACATTCATTCAAAAGAAAAGAATATTTCAAGAGAAAAAGAGCATTGCCAAATGGTAGTAAAATGTTTTGTCAAAGGTAAAACAGAAAAAATACTCAAGAAGCATGGAATAGATACAGCATGTGACACAAGACAGATACATATACCTGAATAGGAAGGCAACTCTTCAGTCTCGGAGAGAGCCCTGAGGAAGCTAGAAGTGTGTCTAGCAAAGTGTTGGCCATAAACATGAAAACATGTTGAATACCCGAAGACCTCAATTGTAATAATGACAAGGACCTTGGAAATCTATGAGTATATTTGTAAAACATTTTTATAATTTAAGGATATATTAGGAGTTCAAAGGCTTCTGGATTTTTGGGAATGTATCTGGTTATAAGACAACAAGTGCGTCAAAAAGAAAATAAATGAAATGTCATAATTACAAGATGGGACTAAGGGATAAAAACATCAATAA
The DNA here is from genome assembly GCA_019009955.1 of Riptortus pedestris. Taxonomy (NCBI): domain Eukaryota; kingdom Metazoa; phylum Arthropoda; class Insecta; order Hemiptera; family Alydidae; genus Riptortus; species Riptortus pedestris. The sequence continues at coordinate 60,259,425 of CM032229.1, forward strand.
GGGAAAAGGATAAAATGAAGAAATAAAATGAAGTTGTGATATGCAGTTCAATGGAGTTTTTTTTTTTTTTTTTTAAGGTTTTCAGCCAGGGGGAGGATGCACCTCCGCAAAAGAATTTCAAGGGAGGCATAAATCTTAAAGAAATCTGTATTTACTTCTTTAATTTAATCTTCTAGTAATACTTTTATTTCTTAAGATTTCAGGTTCTAATATTACTTAAGTACACACCAAGTACTTTTAAATAGTTTGGATACTATTATGATTCATATTATGAACAATTGAAATATGTGGCACACTACTAACAAAATGAAACAATTACAATAAATGTACTAAATATTAATGAAAATTACCTGCAAGAGTTCATTAGGCCAGCAATAGATGTAAAGAAACCAACATCTTTCTTTTCCTTTAAGTGGTTCAGCATACCCTGATTAAAAATAAATTGTATTAACTAAATTCTTGAATAAAATGTGTTTACAATTAAATAAATTCTGCAAAATATTACTAGATTCCAAGTATCTTTCTCAAGTTGAAGAGAATAAAATGTGACAAACATTTAATAAACTTACTCAACTGGGTTATCAACAAAACATTTTAAAACTTAGATTTAATAACCAACACATCAACTTTTTGCTACTGAGGCTTATCAGGATGGAATATCTATAGGCTGCAATTCTTTTCTAGCCTAGGTATTTTATTTAAAGAATCCATCACCAAAAAACTACCACACCTATGGGGAATGAAAATTTAAGTGAGCACTAGAATACCAACATCTAAAAGTTCATAGCTACCCTGAGCCTGCATTTTAATTAAGACTAGATATCACTTGCTCCTTTGCCTTTTTATGAATCAGCTTTATTTATTTATTAAGTCATCCCTACTCCCCATTGATAACTCTATAAAATGCATCGTGCTATTTAGGTCAAAACCAATGTGCCAATGGGTTTCCTATATTTTACTTTAGTCATAACGTCTATACTTATACATACAGCATTTATAGAATCAAGGATTTAACCATTGATTTTGTGAGTGTTAATCATCTAAGGTTATTCATTGAGGAATAATATTTGTATAATTATCTAGTATTAGTAATATGTAAACAAAAATAATAATAAATGTGAAACAAAGCAATGGACTGAATGTTTTACAGCTTTATCTGGTAATTTTTTGGCATTCCATGGCACCTTTCTTTCCTGAAATGCTATCTAAAAAAGATGGGTTTTTTTTTAGTATTTTTATGAGATAACTACATTTTAAATAGTTTGTCTATTTATCATTCCAAAAACAGATTTTTAGTGTGCACTCTATTTTCAAATACTACATCTCAAAAGCAGCTTGTGCACAGGGGACCTATCCTTCCCAACAGTGGAAAGCTTCAAATACCTTGGAGTTACAGTAAACTCTATCAACGACCAGTTTACTGAAATTGACCAAAGGATAACTAATGCCAACCACACTTTCTTCTCGGTATCTCGAGTCTTAAGATCAAGGAAAATCTCATGAGCCTTAAAACTAATGGCTTAAAACTCTATTATCAATCTGTACTCATGTATGGGGGGGGGGAGGGAGACATGGGCATTGTCAGGTACCCTGAAAACAAAGGTTGAAAGGTAGGAGCGCAAGGTTCTTAGAGCCATATAATAGACCCAAAGTGGGATGGTGACTTAGGACTTTGAAGAAGGAAGACTATGGAATCTCCTCATGTCAGCTCCAGCCAGTTATTATTATATTAATTCCATTTGTTTTGTTTTTTCTTCAGGAAGTTATGGAAATCCTATTTGTATATGTGTATTTAAGATTGGACATATGTGTATGCAAAATTGATTTACAATGATAATAAATCGTAAATCCTGAGCATGAAATAACATGTCTTCATTTTACAATTTCAGAACAATTTTAGTCTATTTAAATAAGAGGAACCCTTACCATTTGAATGTCAAGATTACCACCCCGGAGGACCGAAATGCCAAGTTGGAGAGTTTTCATGACCATTTCGCTTGGTACACCTTTACAAGCTGAAATATGCAGTAAAACCATCTCAGCAACTCCTCTATTTGCAAGCCTAGCTTGATTGAATAGAAGCTTTTGTTTTTCCATTTCTTGCTCCTGAGAAAAGAGAATTGTGTGATTGATTCAAAGGACTTTTAAATACCCTACGCAATTTAGAATGAATTATTTTGAATTTAGAGATACTAATTATATCATTCATAATGAAAAACGATAATACAAGATTTTAACATATAATTTTATTAATAGCTTGTCTACTTACTAGTCTATAGTTAAAACCAAGAGGTTTGAATCTACATTATTTTTATTTTATTTAGTGAGTTTGTACCAAATAAATTAATTTATTTTTACATTTGCGAATCAGGGTGGTGGTAGATTTTTACCACTATTAAGAATTTTATTTTATCTTGATTTACCAGTTCTAATTTTAAAAATAAATGAAAATGAACATAATATACTTTCAAATTATAAAAGAGTTTCCTAACTGACGACCTGATCATCTTTCTTTATTTTTTTACAAATGTTTATTCAGATTCGATCCTTGATCCTTGAATTGATATTACATGAATATTTTTATTATTAAATATGATATTAATATCATTTAATGAAAATAATATATTCATTTAACTGATCATTTAAAAATAATAAAAAAATACTTGGTATTCAATTGAAAATAGCTAACTTACCACTAGTTTTGCCATTGTCTTCTGCTGATAGAAAGCATTTTGGGCATAATAAGGATAAGTTCAATGTTTTGACATAATTATAAAATGTTTAGAAATTATATTTCATTCTGAACTAGTGTACTTACATGGATAGATGCACCACCTTCCTCTTCCCCTCCTTCTTCCTCATTTCCTCCCTCTTCTTCTTCCTCTCCACAAGATCTAGAAAAGATTAATAGAAATAATGAAATTAGTGATTGCAAATTTTACATATGAATATAATTTTGTAAGAAATATATTCCTTATATAATGTTTAATAGATAATTATGTTGATAATTTTTCTGGCAGGTGACACCACATGAATAAAAACTTTCTTTATTTACAGGATTCATTTCAGGCTTACACATTTTGTATGTAATAATAATGCTGGATTGAGACACTTCTCATTTTTTTCTCACTATCTATTCTATATTTCTCCTGAAATAAGAAGTCTATATAAACAGAAATTCAAATCTATGATGGAAATGAGTTTCTTAGTGGCTCAGTTATTTAAATTAAAAATCAGACGATTATAGTTAATTTGACATGAGTAGGAGTGGGTGTTTACAGATGCCAGAAAGCTAAAATATGTAAATATCTCAGTTAATATTTAATATAGAGAAAACATGCATATAACAACATTTATAGAACATTATATTAGCAAAAGATTGATTCTATAATTTTTCGATCCAACACATAACAACAGAGATATTTAAAATCCTCCCCTCTAAACACCCCCTCCCATTGATCCAATTTTAGCCATTAATGAATTTATCATTTTTATATAAAATGTTTAAATATCGAGTTTGGTACTGATCAGACAAAAGTTTTGACAACTAGAGTGTTAAAAGACATATAAATACATATACATACATACATATATATATATATATATATATATATATATATATATATATATATATATATATATCCTCTGTCTGTACATTGATTTTTTTTCACGAAATTTCATGATAACTTTTCGTTTCACATGTCATAGACACCATAACTGCATTTTGTTTCTTTGGTGTCTGTTTGTTTGTTTGTTACCTTTTCACGCATTTACGGCTGAATCGAATTTTATGAAACTTGGTATGTATATTACTACTAATCCAACTTAGACTTTAGGCTATGTTAATATTCTCTGAGACGAACAGGAGTAGGGGTTATAAGGGAGGGCTGAAATTAAAAATAGCAATATTTCGTTTCCTAATGCATTTTCGGCAAATATTCACATAACGAAAGTTCTTTATTTTGTTATTTACAGTAACTTTTGTTATATACACTTTTTTCGTATACCGAATTATAAACGAGATATACACTAAAACCTATAGCGGACGTGAACAAGCCATACCAACATTTCTAGGAACGGGCAGGAGTGGGGGTTATAAGGGAAGCCAGAAATTAAAAATAGCGATATTTCGTTTCCTATTGGTTTTTCGGCAAATATGAACATAACAAAAGTTGTTTATTTTGTTATTTAGAGTAACTTTCATCATTTACACTTTTTTCGTATACCGAATTATAAACGAGATGTACGCTAAAACCTATAGCGGACGTGAACAATTTTATTTGGGACAAAATACCCAACCGAAATAAATAAAACTCGGTATGTGTATTAGCACTAACGCTTTAATTATAATAAGCCATACCATCATTTCTAGGGACGGGCAGGAGTGGGGGTTGTAAGGGAGGCCTGAATTTAAAAATAGCGGTATTTCGTTTTCTATTCGTTTTTCGGCAAATATGAATATAACAAAAGTTGTTTATTTTGTTATTTAGAGTAACTTTTGCCATATTCATTTTTGTCTTTTAACAAAGTATAAACGAGATATACACTATAAACTAAAGCGGTAGTCAACTATTTTATTGGGCGCTAACGATTACAACCGAACTTAACAAAACTCGGTATGTCAATTAGCATTAATTCTTCCATGATTATAAGCTATATTAAAATGTTTAGATTTGAACGGGTGTGGGGGTTATAAGGGAGGCCTCAAATAAAAATTCGCGATATTTCATTGTCTGTTTTTCGACAAACATGCACATAACGAAAGTTGTTTACTTTGTCATTTAGATTAACTTTTGTTTTATAAATTTCTCCAGGAACAATGTGTGGAGCTAGTAATTTGCTTATATGCTCAACAATTCATTCCAATTTGAACTATGAGGTACCTCACCTGGAAAAATTAATTCAAATCTATGTTAATATTTTGTCCTTAATAACTGAAATCTATGCATAATGCACAGGAGACGGGAAATATGACAATATGGAGGACAGTGAAGTCTTACATAAAAAATTAATTTTATTATTAATAAATGCCAACAACGGGTATAAACCCTAAACACTGGGACGGGTAAATGTCAAAATAGTGTGCAAATTAAAGCCTTGCCAAAAAAATACTATCACCATTCAGCCTCAAATCAATTCCCGGGCGAAGCGTATATTGTATACGAGTATATATATACAATTTTGAATGGACCTCATTTTTGTTATCTCCTGGGTAGGATCAATGGACATTTCAAGAAATTTTTTGAAAATCCCATCATGTGTACAACCTCAATAGCTTATTTGGCCTAAGGGAAATCTGCTCTAAATGCAAATACTTCGGTTAATATTTAAGCTAGAGAAGTGTACAAATAACATTTATAGAAAATTACATTTTACAGTGAGGTTGGTCCTTTACAATTCTTCGATCCAACTAATAATAATAGATAGTAAGTGTGATTTATAGGAGGAGAAAACTTTAAAATCAGTAATACGTCTATCATTAAGAGTCAAATTGAAAAATGTCATTGATCAATATTATTATTCATGTAATATAACTAAATATTTTATCCGTAAACATTTCTCCTTCGATTTCTATCCAAAAATATCTAGAAAACTGAAACTAATTTTTTTGAAACTTGGCATGGAAATACGATTTCCAACAACTTCACCATAATCTAATAAGAAATTAATAAATTAAAATCAAATTAATTCTTTAAATTATACCCAGTAAGTGATTGTGCATATAGAATTCTCAAAACAACTAATGAAAAAAAGAAAGAACATGTGTAGAGAGTAATGACAATACAACAGCATTAACCCTTTCCACTCCAAGGCTTTAATTGAATTATAGTATCTTACGATTCTAGAATATGTTTCATTCATTCGTGCCTCAAACATTTCAGTAACAAAAATCCCTCCTGTTTTAAAATTTTCCGCAAAAAGAGGTATTACACCATGTCGAGTATCACTCGACAGTGGAGCTAGTGGAACAAAATCAGTGTCGAGTGACACTCGACATTGGAGTGGAAAGGGTTAATGGAATATTCAAAATAAAAAATTAAAATTTTTCACTTTTACTTATAAATAGAATTATATAGTGACAAGGGGAAGTCTGGTTAGTTTATGCAGCTCCTGTGTGATAGGCTTTTCTTTTTATGAGAGTCCACATTTTATTACCATATTTGACCTGGGTTGTAATTAGCATTTTATATTATCATGAGTTTCATTTTCTATGAAAGGTTCTTTAAATGGAGAGCTTACTACAGTAGGACATGAAAGCATCAGTAACTGCAACCATTCTAGCACTCATGTCGGATTCTACCTTATTGTTCTCTGTTACCAGTCCTCCAAGAAATTTAAATAATATAAAAGTAGGAAATGTTCACTCACCCAAAACAGAATTCTCTGCATCTCTGGTCTCTCTAAATGACCTCGCACTTCATCTTATCTTTATTTACTGAGAACTCTAATTTCTTCTTGCAAATTCATCTGCAGTACTGACCAATTCCACTAGCCCTAACCACCCTTAAACCATTATCCTTTAACAACCCACCAAATGCTTAAAGCAAAAGTCTTCAATCAGAATTTGGAAGGACAATTACTTTCTTACAAATTGCTACAAAATATTTACATTTAACTCAATAATTAAAAAAAAAAAAAGAGAGAGAGAGAGACCAGCTTGAAGGAATTACACATTAAAACTAAGCAATGTGGCATTTTTTTTTTCAATCTAACTCACTTAGCTGTAATTTCAGCATACGACATGTATAGTGGATCTTCTTGTAAAGCCCCACTCCTTTCAGTCATAGCTCCACGGCAGAAAGTAGTTACTAGTTGTGTAAGAGGGTCAGGCTTCTTTTCATCCTCTTCAGAATCGGCCTTTTTAAGTTCTGCTTCCTCAAATTTTTGCTGAAATAGAAATTTTCTTTCTCAACACCGTGAATGAATTATTTATAATGAATATTAATAAAATGAATACCAATAACAAGTGAATTAATTAAGTTGCTATTTATATTATATTGGCAATACACTTACTGTCAAATCTTCAATCATTACTTCTTGGCCAACATTTTCTTCTTGTAGCCATAAATCACAATAAGAGTGAGCAAATATATTAATCACACGATGCCTAAAATCAGAAAAATTATATTCTTATATGAAAATACATAAATTGATTCTATTGAAGATTTTATAACTAATAGAAAACGAAAAATAATGATAAATAATTAATATGTAATGGGTAATTTGTATAAAATGACATAATGGACATAGACATTTTTTGCATTAATGAATATTTTTTTGCATAAAGAATAATTTATTGTTTAAATAAGTTTTCCATAATTAATATTACAACAAATAATAGTTTTCTTTGAAACTTATTTAAATTTCAAAAATCGACGACTCAAAATAGGATTGAAAAAATTCCATGAAGTGTTTATCCTATAGAAGTTAGTCTCTCTACTATATATAATACTCTTTTTATACCAGTAGGTGAGGACCATCATTATTGGGTAATCATTGAGTGCAGCTGATTTGCCATGAGTAATATCTTTTTAACTAAACTTTAGGATGACTGGTAAAACTCATAGTCACAGCATAGGTGAAAAAGTTAACCCCCCCCCCTACTGAATTATAGTTTATTAAAACACAGTACTTTCAAAGCTACGCTAAAATTGCATAGCTTCCCTGCTAACACAGCTCCAAATGATTCTGGAACCCCAGGCATACATGAACACTGCATCAATAAAAAACAAAAAAAAACAGCAAAGTTGAAAGGAAGAACAACTTTTCATCATGAAGATACAACTGGTCACAATCTAATGCTGCACAAGGTAACCTTTGAGGGACTTTATACTGCAATCACTCTTTCTTCTCCCCTCCAACAAGTTTTAGCTGCTACCAATTTCATTTTAATTTTAATTTATAAAAGGCAATTGATGAATTCCAATTTATAATTTTTAGATATGTTATTCAGTGTATGATTAATCAAAAATACCAAAATATTGAATTTATCAGACAGGAATAGGGAGATGAGAAAAAATGTATTCAAAATTTAGCTTACCAGGTAATGATAGAGTTGATAAATGTTATCCAAAACATTAATGATTGTTCATTTATTCAGTTATTTCATTTGTAAAATAATATTCTTTATATTCTATTTAACTAATGAATTTTATTATTTTGTCAAAATGCAATCTACTTATTTATATGCTAATATAGTATAGGAATAAAAGGTATTTAATTTAAATACTTCTTTGGAAGAAAGTATAGCATACCTTGGAAGGGTATATAATGGTTGGGTTCTGAGACAAGCAATAGCAGCACGTTTCCTTGCTGCTGAAAGAACTCTTTTCCACCCAGATGGATGAGGGGGAGGTTTATTAACATGCTGTTAGTAAGAAAATTTCACTATTACTGAATTATAGTAGTAAAATAAAAAACAATTCAAACAAATACACAATGGTTTATAGTTGACAATAAATATTAAGCAATACATTCAATTTTATTTTAAAACTTTATTGCAACACTATTGTCAGAGAGATTATTTATTTATAAAACATGTACATTAAGCAGAGGCAAAAATAAAATGTGCATACCTACAATTGCATATCAGAAGCAAACATGGCTAGTGAAGCATAAACTACAAGTAATATAGATACTATTTGCTAATATCTCTTTTAAATAAATCATATAATGTTTTGCTTATTGAAATTTCAGAATTATATTTGAGGGAGAAAAAAATGCAATCAATAAATGACTTATGAGAGAACAATCACGGATTGTTGGAACCCAGCACTTTACCATCTTAGCTACAACTATACCTTTATCTCCAAGCCAAACTTAATTAATTGTATCCCTTCGAACAATCAATTACGGGTGCTAGTTGTTGGAAAGCTTGGGCTGGTGAGAAAGTCTTTTCATACTAGCCAGTATCTTTGTCTGTAGCTAAGATGGAAGTTCTAGGAGACCAGAATAAGTGTCTGGGTAGGCTTGACAAAAATAGTCGCTCAAAGAAAAAATAATTAAAATATGAAATATTTACTAACAGTGTATTATGTCAATACAAGTTTTCAAATATTGTAGCTTTCCAATAAGTCAAATAATAATGGCATATAATTAGTATCTGTAAATGCATGTATCAGTTTATATTGAAGAATATCTATCATTTTTTTTTTTTTTTTTTAAATTATAAGAAATAAATTAATGTTGAATAATAGACAAGTTATTATTAGACAAGTTGTTATTTGTCTACTTAAATGTATAAAAGTTTGAACCAAAGGAATTGAAAACATTTGTTTCAATCTGTAAAATGTGTTCTGTGACGTGATAAATAGGGTAGTCTTATAAACCCTTAATTCATTCTTGGTTCACTTATTTGCTTACAGTGCCTCAAAATCAAACAAAACAAAATTAACACACAAGAACATAAACAAAATGAAACTAAATTATTTTTAGTAAAAAAAACAAAGTTGTGATTTGAAAAATAAACAAAATCAAACGAGACAAAACATAAGTGAGCAGACCTTGGTAAGGCATGTAGTGATAGTTGCCGGAAACAAGCAATGACAGCACGCTTTCTCTGTGTGGATACAACTGATCTGTATTGTGTCTTGCTCTGAAGTTGTGGATGGTCAATCTAATGAAACATATAAAGCAACTAAAGCTCTATCATTGAAACTAAGAAGTCAAAATAATTGTGCCTTTATTAAAAGAAAGGTTGAAAGTTAAAGAAGAATTGTCATACAAAAGCAGCTTTACAATTTTTAAATATCAAGCTATTGGAAATGGACTGGTGGAAAAAAAATTTGAGAAATAAGAAACTACAAATTTAAAACTACAGCATTACCATTTCTCTTAAAAAAAAATCATAATAAAGTACAAATGAAAAAGGTAAAAAAGAAGAAATAAAGATAGTTCAGAATATAGAAACCATAAGCATACTTGAATAAAAAATATACATAATACTATGAATAATATTGAAAGGTTTATTTTATACAAGTGGCATACAGAAGTAGATTAGAACTTACAAAAGCAGTAAATAATACTTGCCATATGTAGTCCAAAAAGTACTTTCGCCATTGCAACAATTCTGTCTACAACTTCATCAATCTGCTGTGGTTTGTCTGTGCTCACATCTTTTTTATTACCAAGTTTAGAATAAAGATAATGTTGCCAAGACATTTCGTCTCCAGGATCTATTTTATCAGGTAGAGTGAGCTGAATCTTAGCAAAATCAACAATTTCATACTCTGGCATTTTCTGAAATGTGTGAAATAGAAATAATATATATGAAATAAATAGCCATATTTTCTAATTAAGAAAGATGTAAAAACTCACATTTTAAATATATTGATATGTTTTATTTTAAAGTATTATTTTGGTATTTTATCACAATATAATTTATGTATTAAATTTCACGAGCCCTATAAGAAGAACTAAGATTAACATCATTATATCTTTTCTCCAAGCACTGTTTCATATGGACCACATCTTGTGCTCCTTTTTATAAACTATTTTTCTCCTACTTTATTGTTCTGACTAGGCAGTATCAATGAATAAAGTCTTCAAAACTTAATTTTACACTCATTGAAGATGAGACATAAAACCCTCAACTAGTTTGGTAGGTTCATATAGAGACAATTCATCGCAAATTGGCTTAAAAATTTTCCCTATGACAATCATTATTTGAGAGAAAGCACCCCAAATAAAATCTACCAATGACAAACATTTTTGATTTTCCACTACTCCCGAAAAATGTAGTTTATTCTTCCTTAGGGTTTAAGGTGTACCTTAAATGTATATAAATGTAGAACTAGTATTTTCTCTTGTTTTATATAATGTGGTAAATCCATAATCAACTAAAGATTAAACTGAAAACATTAGAATTTGTTTAAAATAATTACATAATTCAAAAAATCTGAAACACCCCCTTAATTTATTACCTTATAGTTTTCAACCTACTAATATTCATTAATAAAATATAACAATTAATTTAATTTTAACAAACCTTAAGATATCTATCTTTACAGTGTTGGACTAATTCTTGTTCACGACCAGCAAATAAATTCAATCCAACAGGCAATAAACGTTTTAGACATGCAACCATCAAGCTTGCTTGAAGTTCCTTATTTTTATCACGTTTCTTATCACGATGCTTCTTCTTTTTCTGAAATAAGCATAAATTTCAATAAATACTAAGTTCCTACTAAATTATTATATGAAGTACAAATTTCAATAAATATAACAAAGTAATTTAACATGAGAGTTAATCACTAATTTCAAATAATGCTTAAATCAAGAAATTACATAATGATAAACATGCTCTATATATGCCAGGGGAATATGGTAATTTATTAATAAAATGTTGAAGCCTGTGGGCTTTTATACAGAGTTTACTTACGATAAAGTCATACTAGTCCCAAGACAACAGTTCTGAAATAATTCAATGCTTAGAAAAGAGTCTATTTTATTACTCTTTCCAATAAATCTAAATTTATAATTTATACTGATCAGATTGACAGAGAACTAATCAATTATTTTTCGTCCTTTGATTGAGATTGGTTAGATAATACAAAGAAGATGTTTTGTTTGGCTCACCAACAAGCTATACACAAGAAATCCATAGATAGAAAACTGAACACAAATAATGATTAAAGCCTGAAATGGTCTTAATTAATATGAGTGAAAAAAAAAACAATAAGTTTTGTTGAGTGTCATCTTTTATTAAAATAGAAGGAAACCTTTTAAAAGATTCAACGGAAGATTAAAAAGGTCAAAACCACCTCCACTCTTAATCTCTTAATATTAAGAGTGGAGGTGGTTTTGACCTTTTTATCTTTCTGTTGATGATGGACCTCCACCAGCCAGCCCAAATCCAGAGTTTTAAATTATTGTTTTGTTTTTATGTAAGAAAAAGGATGAGTAATGTTTTTAAGGATTGTGATATGCTCTTTTCACTAAAACTAGCTTTGAAACATTTTATACAAAATAAAATAATAATAAATAAAAAAACAACAACAAATTTAAAAAAAAAAGTAGTTATCTAAAGTCAAGAGCAAATATTTTTCCACCTGCATAGTTTCAAGTAAAAAAACAAAAACCATTTGTTTTCTTTGTACCAAAATACTTACAGCTAGTATTTACATATGTTCGATAATGCGTCCTTCCTCATTTATGGACTTCAAAAGACTATATCTGAAATCCCTTTGGGCACTGTGTATTTCTGCTACTGAACTTGATAGATACTGCGTTGGGGAAAGATTTCTATAATTGTTGATTAAGTATTGATTGAGAAATGGGAACGACATACGTCATGCTGCAGCCACATTTCATTTCTTTACATCAGGGGTATGTATTCTACTTAATTTAGAAATTCTTTATTTAGGAAGCATTTGAAGACAAAACCATTTAATATTTTACCAAAAAAATGTTGGTTGATGATTATTCCCTGGAAGATACCACACCGTTTTTGTTTTGTTTTTTATATGAAACTGTACTGGTAGAAAATGTATTCCTTTGACAAATAATTCCTACATGATTATTTTAAAATAAATTAATTGTAAGAATGTTATGTTGATTTGTTTATAGTAAATGGAGAAGGTTACGAGGTTGAATATGGACTGAAAGGATTTTTCAGGGGTCCCAATTATGGCACACCAAGTCTCAGCCTTGCATTAAAATAATTAGAGATTTTAAGGGGGATGGCATGGGGAAGTTGGCACACCCTGTATATTACGTAAGCATAGAGTTGAGACCTGCATAGCTTCCTGATTCTCTTTGTAGTATTTTAAACTGAATGATATTCTTTTTCTTTTAGTATTAACTATCCCACCATAAGCCACACCAAGTCAGTATCCGCTGAAGACCGGAATTTCAAATAAAACTCCTTTTTCCTTAAATCTTTGAAGACATATTAAAAGTAATTGTAAACTATATGTCTTCCATATTACATAAGACATATATATGAACCCTACAGAAGACCCATGGACTCTAAAAGTTACACATATTTAGAAACATAAATGTAAAATGGCAAACCTTTCCACCACCAGCAGGTGCACCTCCATCTAATATTACAGCAGACCTTCTTGTAGCAGTTGGCATTATGAGAGCCATGTTATCTATCTCATTAGCTGAAATGAAGTTCTGCTCTTCTTTTAGAAAGTACTGTGATCTTGACCATATATTGAATATATCAGCAACATGATTGTACAAGTGTTCAGCTTCTGGTATATTATTTCTCAGCCAATGGTTCCTTTGCAAATCAACATACTTTATCAGTAGTGGATAGAATGAATAAATGTCTCTTACAATAAGGTGCCATCCCTCTTGTATCTCTGCCTCAACCTAGAAAATAAAAATAATGTATTCTGTATAAAAATATTGTATTTTCATCACCCCTGAATATAAAGAAGGTGAAAACCATTTTACCTGAGATGTATCTTCAGTAGTTGATTTCAAGAAGCCCCTAAGGGATTCTTCTCTGTGAAACATGTTATCAATTCTTTTTTTTACAACTTGAGTAAGAGGAAGGAATGGGTCTTTTAGTAACTCTTCAGAAGAGTTTATGATGATTTGTTGAGTGTAAGCTATAACAAAATTATAAACACTTCACATTCATGATTCTACAATAATAAAATTTAAAAAGTGAAATACTTAAATATAAAGAATATTTTAGTAACCTGCAATTCTAGTCATCCATGGTGCATTTTCATTTCCAATGTTGTTCTTGATCAATTTTAGAACATTCTTCAGAAGTTGATTCATGTGATCGCTTGTCACCATTGTAACATAATTACTAGAAAGATGATTAAATTCATTACTTGAAAAGTTGTAAAAGTTTGATAATCTATTGAAGATGATAAATTACTAAGTGTTCAACTCTCTGAGAAGAATAATGTTTATGGCTATGGAGTCAGAGCCATATGATTTTTGTTCCAGTAGTTCAGGAAGCTTGCAACCAGTGTCAGACATGATTGTTGGAAATTTTTTGTGAGAATTAAGATATTTAAATACCCTAGCCATGTTGGGACTAAATATTTTATTTAATTAACTAATCTGCAAATAACACTCCATGCACATAAGAGAAATGAACCTATAAGTCGAGTTTACCTGAAATATTGAACCCAACAAATTAACCCAAATGGCTAACTTGAGGCCCACAAAAAAAAAAAAAAAAAAAAAAAAAAAAAAAAAAAAAAAATGAAGTAAGATTTCAAGTAGAGTATTGTTCAATCACAAAGATGGTACATTAACAACCAGGGTCCTCAAGAATAATGCTGCCTTTGTTTTGGATAGAGGGAGGTATAAAAGAAACTGTAAAATTCAATAAAGGTATGAAAGACCCCAATAAAGCTATTGCCTATAAAATAGAATGCATTTTAAAAAATTGTGTTAGGCAAACGGTTAATAAAGTGGATGCACTACAACAACACAAGGTTTCCTAGAATACAAGGTATATTCAAGTTACATGAGAAGGGCTAATGCACCCATAATTAATGAGGTCTTAGCAGAGAGTTTTTGCCCCCCCCCCTTCCCCCCCAGGAAAAACATTTTCTTACATAGAGAAATCTGTGCACTTGGTTGAAAAGAAATACCGTAAGATTCCACACTGAATGACTTTGTGGAGGGGCGATGCGAGACGTAAAGAAGAAGTAAAGGCCAATTTAACTATAACACATATATTAAAACAGTAAAATAAAATATGAAAAAGTTATTAACAAATAGGTCCATTCACCGCCGCACTTCAGACTCCTGGTATTTCCCAGTTTATAAACACTCACTAACCAAAGGTCTGTTCACAACGCGAATGAAGACTCACTAAGTCTAACCTCACTAAGTTATAGGGACTTCTCTATAGCAACATATAGCAGCGAGATACTCGCGAACATATGGAAATTATGACTAGCTGTCAAGGTTAATTATTCGCGAGTACCTCGCCGCTACAACTTAATGAGGCTGACCAAGTGTAACAAATAGCTAGAATGTAATTTAATCTTTAATCAACTTACTTATGTTAGTTTTGACATAAGTTCAGTAAGTTAAAATGAATTATATATATACAGCATAGCTGAGTGGCAGGTATCTTCTGTTGCCCCTAAATAGTTCATGGAGTACTTTCAGAAAAAGGGGTTTAAAGCATTAATTAGAGTGTATATAAACAACCTTAAATAAGATGGGGAGGAAGAAGAGCATTTGTCCTTTTTTTAGGTAAACTCTTAATTATGAGGAGTTAAAGGTAGCATGTTTCTATATAAATTTACCAAAGGACAACTGAGGCTTTATAAGGGCGTGAAGAGTTGGTGGCAAGGATATATAAGCGGCAGACAGCAAGGAGTGTCCCACAGAGCCTAGTCTCTGGAAGAACTTTAAAAACCAATAAAACACCTGATATCAGATCTCTACTGAAAATTATGTACCATATTATCAGGAGAATATGGAATGTAACACTTGAAGAAATACCCTAGTAGTTGATTTAAATAATGATTCCTAACAACATATCTTGAGGGCTTGTATAATACAAATTTAAAGAATTGACATCAAAAGGATTAGGACAAAATACAAACCCTGCAGTCAGGCTGACATTATCTGGCCCTTGGCTCCACCAAACAGGCAAGTATGCACAAAGAAGTGGTAAAACTACATCAATCACATGAGGCGCTGAAGAATGACTTTTCTCTGATTCAATAAATTGGTCAACTTCTTGGAGAACAGTGTCAAGTGTAGGCATACTACTTTCCATTCTTTGAAGAATATCTGCAAGACCAAAAATATTACAATAGTGAACAATATAAATAAATATATGTGCGTGTGTGTTGTGTGTTTTGTGTGTGTGTGTACATATATATATATATATATATATATATATATATATATATATATATATATATATATACACACATATATATAGTGTTTAGAAAACTGCATACTTAAAAAATTATGCAGAGTTAATCACGTACTTAAGAATTACGAAGTGAAATGAAGTCAAGCTGGAAATCCTACAGGAGCGATTATCAGTGACGCCAGTCTGGGACCTAGACCACTTTCAACCCTTTTTCTTTGAACTTTCCGCCCGTCTATAAAAATGGCACAGCTCGCCCGACAGTTAGTTAGTTTACAGTTCTCTTACAAGTGAATAACAGTGCATTCAGTGCAACTTTAGTGAGTGCATTTTAGTTGCAGTGTGGTACAGCGCTATGTGAAGATGAGTACAGCGCCATATTCTTGTGAAGATCAGTACAGTGCCGTGTTCTTGTGAAGATCAGTACAGTGCCGTCTTCTTGTGAAGATCAGTGCAGTGCTGTGTTTTGTGATCTTCAGTGATTCGCGTGATCATGAGAGTGTACTGTGCAATAAGTAGTGAAATTACCAGTGAATATAGTGAGTAGTAGTGAAGAATAATTTACCAGTTATGTGGTGCATAGCCAAACAAATTGTGCTGTGATAAAAATGCTAAAATTTGCGTGTTTAATTTTGCAATCCAAAAGAACTCGAATAACACTGGTCGACAAGGTTTTCTTCACAGGAAATCTGATTAGTGAATCTAGTGCATTTTTTCGTACTGAATTCAGACACAGTTTTTTTTTGTGACAGCTACTTTTTAAAATCTGATTTTAACATTTGTTTTACCTTTCATAGGTATCTAACCTCATATGTAACGATTTTATCCAAGCTGTATTTAAGGAAATTTTATTTGTAATATTATGCTGAAGCACCATGTTTCGTGGGTTAGATGGCTGACTGGGAGGAAAAATAGTACACATCATATGCCATTTACTATTCCCATGATTTGGAGGGAACCATTTAAGTGATTGTTATTTCTGTTTACAAATAAAAAGGAATTACAACTAAAACAAAACATACAGTTAAGTATCTGAATTTGAAATCTGCAATAAGACCAGTCTTACATAACAAACAGTTCTCAGTACCAGTATTTGCAGATATGACCTTAGGTGATAACTATGAATCTGACCTAACTGAAACTGCAAAATGCTTCAGGTAACAATAAAAATGATCCTACATATGAAGCCAATACCTGTTTATCAGAACCATACTTTCCTAATCAGAAAGACCTTAATGATTCGAGATTTAACTCTGTTTATACAGCAAACTGAAGATTTAACTTACAGACTCAAAGGATGGAATCTATTCCAAAAAAAAGTAAGAATATGTAGTTATCGTGGCTGCCATAGTGATTTAAAGGACTACTTCTTTGAGATACTAATGCAAGTGGAGTTCCAATATACTGGCTGCCTACTGTTGGGCCAAGAAGAGAGATGTTCCAGATGCAAAATATGCCTGAAAATCACTATACCACTTTCTAGGGAAGTCAAAATGAGAAGTTATAATTGAGCTAGATCGATTTTTTTTTTCAAATATTATAAAAATACAAATGTATATCAAATGAAACTCCTGCCCGATGGAGAAAAACTAAAGTTATATTCGAATTCAGGATGAAAAATACTTCTAGAAAATGTTATTTTTGCTCTTGTGAATGAAAAAAGTTCATGTTTGTCGACCAGTGTAATCGACTTAAATTATTTTTTTGTAATAAACATAACAATACATAAATAGCTATTAATACCTTGAGCTTCTAAAGAATGATCAGCTATTCTGTTCACTAAAGAAAATTGATTATGCTTGTTCAAATGAGGCTCCAAATAAGCAACAGGGAACGTAGAAGAAAATGCTCCCAAACAGCTACCTATAGCAGGCCGATGTCTTTCAATTTCTGTCTTCAAGTATTTCCTGATAACAAGATCAATTCCATAATATTATTAAGAACATTTTGCCTCAAGAGCCCAAGAAGGACAAGACTGTCATGTAATGTCATCACACCACAGAGAAATTAATTCAATACAAAAATGACATAGTAATATAAGTGACACAGGCATACTCTCTGCCATATTGATTATATTAACTTCCTAGTCGAATTGGTTTATAATAATAAATTAAATTGATCTCGTTCATAGAGTAAACAGATGATTTTGACAGTGTCTTGTGTTGCAATAGACCAATTCAAATTTAAATTGGAGTTAAAATAAGTAATTTTATATTGTACAATTTATCAACTTTTCAGAATAAGTTAATAAATTTAAATATTCAGAAACTTAAATCCTAAATAACAAGAATGAAAGAAATAGCTACCTGTCATGGGTAAGAGTTGGGTCAATACCAAGGTTGTATAAGCTTCCAAGCATTTTGTATGAAGCAACTTGGATTTCATCAACTGTAATTAAAAATCAATTAATTTTCATTAAATCACCTGACAAGTCAATTAATAAACTATGTATTTTTTCCTAAAACAAGAATATGTTGTCAATATAATCTTTTTACAATCTTTCAATTACACATTGGAATTCAAATAGTTCATTCATTTACCCTAGTTTTTAGTAAGCTTAGAGGATGACAAAGCTTTAAGTTTTTGAGGAACAGTATGTTCTTTTAATGAGCATGATTTAACATCTGATCTTAATCAGATAATTGGGAATAATTTGTCAATAAATTCAATTTGAATAGATGTCAAAAGATAGAAATAATTTAAAGCAGTATTAGATTGCTTCCACATAATCAATTCAATGTTTCAGGATAATTAGGTACCAAAGGTATGAAAAGAGAGACCTCCTTCCTTAACAGTTATTTATTCTATGCGACAGAACACTTTCAGACATATGCTTAATCATCAGTGCCCTCTTCACAAGGATGCTACTGGAACCAAGGATTCCCTGTGACTGTTGAGTAGTAGGTAGTATTGTATTCTATCCTTAGATGAATTAAAACTAAATATTGGCAAATTGCACCATTTATAAATGACTTAGTATAACTGCAACATTTAACTTCTGGATAAGTAAGTAAGTAGTTGCCTACAAAACATTAATTTACTTTCTTGTACAAAGTAAAAAAACTATGGTAATCGCAAAAATTTTCAATCTTCAGATTTCAACATAATTATCCATTTTCAGCTTCCCTACACACATTTTGACTAGTTTTGGCATCTTTATGTGTGTACCTGCAAAAACAACTAGCCAACAGTGTTGAAAATTCGTTTTTAGGACTCCTGTACACCATTTAGTTGTGCACCTCTCTTTTTGATGAAAAACAACTAAGGAGGTTTAGAGGGGGCAAAAACTTTAAAAATTCCAATTTCTATGTATGTGGTAGATACAAAAAAATTGTATAGGGCATTTTTTTGTTCCTCGTGAAAATATCTATCAATTACGATTTATACAATTTTTAGATCAGATCCAACGGATCGAATATAAAAAATATAGTTTTCAAAGACATCGTAATGAAGTGCAACCTAAATAACATTTTGTTTATTTCATTTATTAGGAGTACAAGGATTCATGTGGTGAGACCATTTTTTTTTCTTGCATTCTAGGATTGTTGAAGGAACAGTTTTATTTTTTTTATTTTACTATTTTCATTTTTAGGAGAACTTGAGATTAATTATACAAATAGTAATTCATAAAACATAAATAAGACTCACGTAACAAATCACTTCCGTAATCACAAGCCGCAAGGTGATCGAACATAGAGGTAAGAACTGGCAAGACTACTTCATTTATATAAAATAAAGATGTTGAAGTTTTAAGATGAGTTCCTCTCAAATGACTGTATCGACCCTAGAAAAATTATAATGGTTAACTGAAGTGAATATTAAAATTAACATTATATACAAAATACTTAAAATATAGAGATGCACTAACAAGAAAAGAGAAAAGAATATTCCTCAGCAGGAATATTGAATAACTATAAGATATCTTGCAGTTAAGAAGAAATTCAAAGTTGGATACATTGATTATATTTTACCGTGGTTTTTGGGTTCAGGAGAGACTAAGGGCAGTAATTTCATTTGGTTAGTGATCCAAACTTCTTCTACATAGTATTAAAGGTGATTAGTGCTGGAGTTTACAGGCATAACTCAAAAACTAGTTCATAATAAAAACATTAAACATCTCCAAGAGGTCCTAAAACACCATGTCTTGGGGCCAAGATCAGCAGTGGGTAGAATTATAATCATGGATCAATGTTAATCAATATAGGTAACAATCTTCACTTTAATTAACGTTTTATACAAAGTTTTCATGCCTAAAAGGTGTTATATCACCCCTAGTCCTTCAGAAAATTACCTCTAATAGAAATGAAATAAAAGGTAAAAGAATGATATATAAACTTTATGCATCTATTCTCCAGCCAATTTGTGAGTAATAAAAAGAAATTATCTTGTAAAATAATAAAAACAGTGCCTTCGAGCATATAAAACAATACAGAATCACAACAATCAACAATATTGTCTTTGGTCCCCAACATTTTGGTTATTTGGAGTGCTGATGAGTGGCAAAGAAAATAGAAATGCATAGCAAAAACTGTAATATCCTTTCAAAAGTTAACTACGCTGTTATAAAAACTGTAGATATTAGAGACATTTACAGAGACAATAGACAATGATAACAAGATTAATAGTGGAACTACTCAAAACCAAGTCTGTTCATTCTTTCATGAAACTAATTTACAGATTAAGCATTATTATTAGCAAATAAAAATAATTAAAAATACCTCTTGGAGACATTGAATTGTTTGTCCCAGATCATCAGCTGTGTTATTGAAAAATGTCAGCATAGAAGTTCGAATAAATTCTGGGCAATTCTTCACTAATGACCTACAAAATTCCATTTGATTAGTTTCTTATGATTTCGGTTAATAATAAAATTAATTAGTTAATATATTCTAATTAGGAGAGCAAATCTAAATGCATGGAGGTCTTGGCAAACCAACAAGTACTAATCCTTAAAAATGTTTTAAAATTAAATAAGCAATACATTACTAAATGTTTAAATTTCATTGAAACTAGTAAATATAACAACTTACTTTGCATCTATAGCTTTCACCAAAACTTGAAGGCAGCGAACAGTGATTCGTACATCTGCACCAAAAGCTGCTAACTTTGTTCTTAGCAAATTTGCCAACTTGCAGAATAAACTATAATAAATTGTAAAAACGATGAAAAGAGCCTATCATATATATTCTTAAGTTATAAAAAAAGAAGAGAGTTAAGAAATATATTTAATTTTATACCTAGCAACCATTTCTTTTTCTTTAAGAGATGCAGCACCAACATTATTGGAAGCTGTTGCAACTGTAATGAAGTAGTTCCTGTGGGTGCTAAAATATTTCTCAACAAGCAACAATACTACCTAGAAACCAAAATTTAAATTACCACAAGTTAATATTGCTAGAAAAACATGTTTTATAAACCAGATTAATATATGCTGGGTTGATGATAAGCATCAACATTTCAGTGCGTTTTAAGTAGGAAATATTAGACAGAAGTATTTCAAAAGTCAAATTTGAAGAAAGGAGATTAAAACATGTAAAAAAAAAAGTTCAACAAGTGAATATGAGGCCGATATTTCAAAATGAAATTCAGTATAAATGAAATGTTAAAAAACCTCTACAATGGGTTAACTTGAATTGTTATTACCATAAGAAGCAGATTAACAGAAATAAAAGTTGAACTCTTTGGCATAACTGCTCAAGCCCTATACAAACCCGCTTTAAGAGAGTGATATACTAAATTTGTTTCTCATTTAGAATGTATAGTAACACTTAAGAAGAGTTAAAAACATTTTAATTCTAGTAGCTTCCTAGCACTGAGTGGCAATTCTACTGTTTCAGATATATTAGTGTGGAACACCAAGCCTTGAATAGTTATCCTAAACTCTCACAAAATGACAAATTACATTTCATTTATGGCAACTAAATATTTTTTCTGTTTTCAATGTTTCAATATACTTGGGGGAATATCAACCACTACCCCTCATTGAGTTCAGATTTTAGATCCATAGAGATGATGCCTAGTATTTCTCTAAGCACTGAAGAATGTTTCTTCATTCCTGAATTTTGAAACACCCACTACTGGCATTCCACAGATATTATTAATTTACCACTAATATTACAGAACGATTTTAAGGAGAAAAATGAATACTAAAAAGACCGATTAAAAATAATTAAAAGGTAACAGTGAGGTATTACAAAAATAAAAGAAACATACTTTTGAGAAGAACTTTATATCTCTTGAGCAGGTTTTGAAACTTGCACGACGGCTAAATGTGCTTGATGGCTTTAGCAACTTCATGTTAATAGAAGCTTTATCAGTGTACTGGATCAATTTTTCAAGAAGGCTGTATGCAAACCTAGATTCTCCAGTTGCAGCTGCTGCTGCAGCCTGCTGCTCATCAGTAGCACCACGGCTGGGTCTAGTAAAATTTAAATACTCTTGTTAGGTACTCCAAACAAGTTATTTTTGTTCAAAAATAAATTAGGAAGGGAAGGAAGTATTAAAACAGAAAATAAATTTGCACTGTCTGCATCGCTGTAATATGTGATTTATAATTACTGTGAAATCATGTTTGATATGTTCCTAGCTATACACACAGTATTAGTCTAGGTAGCGAGAACTGGGGGTCCCAAATGAAGTGGCAAATTTTTAATTTAATAATTATTAATATCAATTCTATGACTTCCTCATTACATTAAACTTATTTACTCATTTCCATACCAATAACAAAAACTGACATAAATCACTGACAAAGAATTCACATTAAAAAGGTCACAACATATAATGTGGTTATGGACCAGGGAACTCTTCTAATGATTTGCATTTTTTGGAGTTCCACTGTATAGGTTTTTGAATATCATGAAATAATCTGGTAATTTTGTATAGCACTCATTCATAACACTTAATAGTATCCTTCCTCCTTAGTTATTGCAATTTTGAAATAAATTAAAATATGCTCTTACTTGTGAAGTTTATATCCTTGATACTGCAAATACTTCAGAAACTCCTGAGATCTTTCTCTGTCTTTCTTCTTTTCTTTGTCAGTCAGAAGATCATATGGAACAAGCTGTGGATGAATTCCACCTCCTAAAATATATAATCAAATATTAAATTGATTCAATACAGATTCAATATTATTGATGTCATTTAATAATGTCCACTTTGTACTACTAAGACTAACTGGGACAGGTTATCTATAGGTTACCACCCTCTTCTAGCCAAGGTGTGACTAAGGATTTTATTTAATGAGTTTGTCACTAAATAAATTCTTATTGCTTAAATAAGTTGATATCATATGTAAAAGGAGAACACATGTTAACAGGTTTCGCTGATAAATTAAATAACAAATAAATAAAGTTTAAAAAAAATTAAAAAAAAAAAACAATAATGCAAAGAAGAATAAAAACTAGTGTAAATCAAAGTTGTGAGTAAAAAAAGAAAATTGTTCATGCGGCTCAAGTTAAGATCAAACAAAGAGGGAGTTAGTGCAATTAATATGTGCATTGTCATGATAAATCAGTGTAGAACAATTTTTTTTTTTTTTCAGTTTCTAAAATATATTAAATAATTCTTAAGACAAATATTTTGTAGCTCTATAATAACAATGAGTTTTAAAACATTTTTTGGTGACTATTAGTATTTATTTAATAAATTTAATTCCACAAATACATCAACTGCAGACACCATTTTGAAGGCTTTTTTTTTGGAAAATGGCCAAACTATAAGAAGATTTCTTAGCATGCAAAAATACGTCTCAGAACCATGAAGTCTAAAAGTTTGACTTAGTCCTAATTTATTTATATATATATATATATATATATATATATATATATATATATATATATATATAAAATAAAATATATGTACCACAAGTTGTGAGTTCTTCTTTCTTCTTTTTTGCCCAAATGTCATGGGAATTTTCTGCAAGTCTTTCTGCCATATTTTGCATTTCTCTGCTCAAAGTCAAGTTAGTCATATCAATAGGATTTGGATGATAACTAAATGGAGTGGATCCATCAAGCTGCAATGAGACAGAAAAGATGATGATTTTTTTTCATATTCAAGCAACAATCAATTTTTGATAATTGAATTTTGAACATACTGTATTTCCTTTTGATGATCTTCTAACCGATGAACCTCTATTATTAGATGGTATGTCAACTTCAGTGTGTTCTACACTCCATCCAATAGCTAATAAAGCTTTAAGAGATTCCCTAACAGGCTCTTTGTATCTTTCTTTCTCCTAAATTAAGTAAATAAGGCACATTAATACATTTATTAGTACATTCCTGTTATAGTTCCATTGTTTTGAGGTCTTACATAATCATTCAGCATGCTATAGGGTTTCAGCCGTGGATGAGTTTTTGAGGAGTCAGACCATTGTTCTCCGTAAACCCAACCATTTTCCATCTTTCTGCTAGCCCAAGCATCATGATAGTGTTCAGAGAACTTTTGAACTATTGTATTCAAATCATTATTCAATGAAACCCTGAAAAATATTATTAAATGAAAATGACTTTAGGTTATTCAGAAACACTTGTGGCTCCTCACAATTTATTTTTACAAATGCATAGCTCTTTTGGGATTTACATTCCTGAAATAATCTGATTCATCACCCTCACTACCAGCAGAAAAAAAAAAAAAACTTTACTTCAAACTAAAAACTTAATTAAAATTATAGATGGAGTCTTACATGGACGTATTAATAGGTTGTGGGTTATAAGGACCATCAGATGGCTCAGAGCTCTTAGAACCATACCATTCATCATCATAATTTTTAGACAATGAGTAATCAGGAGGTAAAGCACACCCAATAGCTGACAAACAAGGCAAGGCCTTACCAAACAATTCAGGGTCATAATCCTAGTAGACAGAAATTGTAGAATACATGAATTAGATTAAAATAGGTTAAAGTATCATCAATTAAATATACTCAAAATTATATATGCTATAAAATAAAAAATAGTTTTTCGCAAAATATATGAGTAACAATACTTACCATTTTAGACAAGGAGTCAAAAATGTTACTAAATAGTATCATAGTTAATCTTTTCTCTTCGTCACTTGAACCCCCTCCCTGTCCACTAGATGAGCCATAATACCGAGCACAGCGTTCATAATGTAATGTCAAGAGCTGAAATTAAATGTTCAAAATAATTATGTAAATATTATATTATACATAATAAATATAATATTATACATTTTAAAATTACAATTCAAAAAGTTATAAATTATAAATGCAATTGAACCAATTTTTTAGCTATGAATTATCTGGGATTTTGCCCAGGTGGGAATAAAACTCATGACTCAATTTTTTCCAAGTGTATTACAATCAATGCCATAATGCACATGGTTAACTTGAGTCTCTTAAATAATTTTTAATAATTTGATTTTGTTTTACATGTATTGATTAAACATACCCTCAAGGCAACAGTGGTATATTCGGACAGCCGAGAGACATCAACTGTCAATTTCCGAAGAAGTTTTAAGAGCATACTTGGCTGGAGTTGTCTGGGGAAAAAAATAACGTATTATTTTTAAAAACAAGAAAAAATGTCATAAATAGAAATAGTAATTACAAACATAAAACTCACGTAGTAAGTGCAACAAGAAAATCAGAAACTGCTTCTCTCTGTCCTTTTGTCAGCATACGGTTTTTGGATAAACGGTATACAGTGTGTAGAGTAGCATCCAACAAACTTGCATAATTATCAGCCCCTCCATAGAATTGAGAGTGCTTGATTAGTAGGGGAAGAATAGAATTTCCAATATAACGGTTCATAGCCAGTGCCATCTCAGACTCAGAGCCATCAGTCTGTAAGAATGCTTAATGAAAACTTTTAGAAATATTTATGTATGTAGTAATGTAAACAAAATATATCATTCTGATTAAATAAAAAATTTGAAATATTTCCATTATATTAGATGTAAAACATGTTGCTCTATATGTTTTCATAATAAATTCCTTCTTGTTCTTTACAAGTTAGTGTTTTTTAAACATAAATAAAGAATAATACTAAAATAGTTAGTCCCATACAACAATAAAAATACCAACAGAATTAAATTATTAAAATAATTACAGTGAAATGTAACAAACATGAAAAAATATTTTCTCTGGAAAGAAAAGAAAAGTCTTGTTCCTTCACAGTTGTCTATTCTTTGCGACAGAGCGCTTACAGAGCATATGCTCCATCATTAATGCCCTATTCACAAGGAAGTTACTGGAATCAAGGATTCCCTGAGACTCGTTGGTCACAGGGAATCCTTGGTTATACACACAGTTCAACACATTACTTATTTTGTATGTTAAATTTATTTAAATGTAAAATATATACTTACCCTATCAAGTATGGTTGCAGCTCTTAAATCTGGCAGAAATGCTTCTTCAAGCAGTCTGAAGAAAAGGTCTTGTTGCTCAATTCCATATACTCTTTCCAAAAACAGAACAACACTTTGTTTGTGTGATGGAATTAGACCGGAAGGTATATCGCTTTTTGGTCTTTCTTCACCTGCTGCTGGATTTGTTAATGTAAACTTCAGACTAAGGACACCAAAGAGATCTTCAAGAGGAACCAAAGACCTTAAAATAGCTCTTGCCCTCAGAGACTCATTCTTCCCCTAAAACCAAATAAAATTTAAAAATAAGCTGGCTTTTTTTGCATTATTTCCCAAATCAAAAGTAATATGTAGTGAAAAAAATATACCTGAGCAATGACACTGGCATCAGGTGCACATCGGCCCAAGAGATCAACAAGCGTACAATAAAATGCTAATATAGCAGCTCCAGTATCTATGTAATCTTCATCTTCATCAGATTCGGGAAGTGGATGCTCGAAAGGAACAGTACTAGTAGTACCTTCTGCTTCATCCATCATTTTTCTACGGTCAGCAATTCTCTCAGACATCTATAACGTAAAGAAAGATTAATAATTTCTTGTAATGTATATAATTTAATTTTCAATATCATATAACCTAAGGTTATAGTGTACTTTCATAAAGAGAAATACTCTAAAAGCCAAAAATATAGTCAAATTTTAAGTTATTTGAGAGTTTAGAATACTCATTAAGATTCTATTAACAGGTGGTCATTTTAATAGCTAGAAACAGGTATTGAATAAATAAGAACTTTTCCAAACAGGCATAGATGAAAAAAGCCCAAAAAATAATAATAAAAATAGGAAATGGTGTATGCTTTACTGCTAACTTTATTTGCATCAACAATGGCCCTCAGCAACCCTTCTCCTTCACCACGAAGAGCAGGTCCCAAGCATTCAGGACGACGAATAAGCAACCTGATTACTAAGTTAGCATTTTCTTCAACACTTTCACCTAAAATTGATAGAAAAGTGTAAGAACACTAATCGCAAAAAAACATTAAAGCTAAAAGAAATATGACAAGTATCTTAATCTTACCATTGACCCATACACAAAATCTGAGGAAGTCCAAATATCTCTCTCCTTCTACTGGATCCCATCCTAAATCAGGATAACCCTTTTCAACTAATTCAGAATTAGACTGAAGTCCACAGCGAGACAAGTAGATAGCAATCTTTTCTAGGTAGTGTTCCCTTCAAATATGTATCAGATTAATAGTTTATTCAATAATGTTTTAAAGAAATGTTAATTTTAAAATAGTATACCTTAAAGCCAAAGCAAGCTCAGTATTCTCCATCAATGATGAGTAAGCTACATCAAGTGGAGTACTACCTCTAAGTGAAGGCCTTGAAAGTAAAATATTACTGTTTTCTAAAAGGAATGTTAGATGGTCAAACATCGCCTTTTGATTCTGACGAGATGTCCGACAAAAGTAGCACAAAAAGCGACAACAAGCCACAACCATTTCATGTGAAGTGTCCTGAAATAAACACATTATCTTTTAAAAATATATGGGATTTATTGTAAAAAGAAAATAACAAATGCATAAGCAAGTCCATGTTCTAAATTTAGGAACTGAGAGCTCTTTAAAGATCTTAAATATTGTAATACTACATTATGGTAGATGGAATTTTTAAATAAACCAACTCCAACTCAAGTGAAAAATTCTAAAACACATTAGTGAAATTTTCTATTAACATGCCTTTTCTTTGGGAACAGGTTCTCCACCTTCACCACCAGCTTGAGGTGCATCTGATTGAGCTTGTGACCTCCTACCTAATGTATTAATCATTACAGCCATGACATTTTCATGAACACGAAGCACTCTTATCAAATCAGGATGTTGGAAAAATGTGTGATTGTTGACCAATTTCCTGTAAATAAAGTGTACTTTGGTAAGTAGAACTAAAAGCATATGTGCACTCAAATCCTATAAATGTTAAAAATAACTTAGTAATTCATGCAAAGATCACTAACCAAAGTCTCATCCTCATCAAACCTTCTTCTTCTTGGGACATCTGAACAGGTAAAAGAGCTCGTATCTGACTTAGTCCTACCCACATCTGTGCCACATCATCTTTCGTTTTGTCATTGATGACATATGTGTTACCAAGAGATCTCATTAATTCACCTACAGTGTCATACTGCCGCACTAAAAGGCTAAAGTCAAAATATATTATTTCTTTACAACACTGCATTTACTGCCAGGAAGAGTTAAAATATGAAACAAGATAATATACCTGAACATTTCTCTTACTAATTTTGGTGTCTCAATCTGTGATTCCTCAGCCCATTTCACTATTGTACTGATCAACATTTTTCTAAATAATTCTGAAATTCAAATATAGAATGTTAAAATTAACAAAAGGTTGTCAAATCTATCAGTAGCTGCAGTCATTACTGGCTGATCGTTCCATTTTCAAGCCTGTCTTAAAGTTATACTAATTAGCTGTATTCAAGGTCTCATTTTATATAGTCAATGGTCGGGTAGTGGTAGTTTACGCTCAATTTGGGAAAGTGTATTGTTGTTTAGCGTTACATGTCTGTATGACATGGTGAGATGTCCTTTCCTAAGGGTTCATGCAGGTCATAAAGTCTTCCTTGCAATGTATGTTGAATTTTCCTATTGATGTGTTTCTATTTTTCTTTTCTATTTAGGTAATATTATTGATATCTTTTTTACTACCTTTTGTAAAAGTATAACTGATTGTCTATTGAAGTCTTTCTTTTCTTCTACTTCTTTAATGATTTCAGTGGTCTAAATATTGTATCTTAGCTCGTGTTGAATTGAAAACAGTGCCATTACATTGAAAGTGCTTGACACGTCTACTTGGAATGACAGTCGCTACTGATAGATTTGAGAATAATATAATATATAATGGTGTAACCAATCGACTAAAGATACACCCACCTTAAAAATCATTTTAACAAACAGAAATTTCATACCTTCTGGAGTTTTCTTTTCAGGTTCTTCTTCCACTTTAGGGGGCTCTTCCAATTCCTTTACAGCATTAATGAAGTTATACAGTTTCTTGAAAACTCCAGGTTTTTCCACATCATCGGTTGATTCCTGAACAATGATTAGATGTTTCAATGAGTAAATGATTTTGTTTGTGATTTTCGAGAAGAAGGGGATGCAACTTTTCTAATTAAAATTTTTCTTATGGCTTTAAGAGGAAATATGATATATTCTTTCTTTATCCCTTAATCATTTTTTATGGTCATACTTAGGCAATAGTACGAGGGAGAACAGATTCTATTGGAAAATAATTTAATATTATATTATTTTCTTAAATGAAGAATTTAATATTAAATTATTTTCCATGGTAATCCTAGAGAAGCGAGTTCTATTCCCGCCTGGGCAAGGGAATTTATTTATTGACGAAATTCATTAAATAAAATCCTAAGTCCCACCCTGGTTAGAAAAGGGTGGTAACCTGTAGATAACCTGCCTCAATTAGCATTAGTTGCAAAAAGTGGACGTTAATAAATAATAATAATAATAATTATATGAAGAAATCATCTTATTTCTGATGTTTTGGATACAAAATTGTGAGTAGGTTCTAAGAAGTCATGTTGACATGGCCTAGAGTTAGGTGAATATCAATGAAAAGTCAACTAATGTGATCTACAAACACATATTTCAATAAAGATGCAATATGCAGCTGCTCTCTCTTCCTTTCCCTCCAAATTCTCAAACTAAATTTGTTTGAGAAATAAAGTGAATTTTAAGTCCAAAAAGTGGGTGTAAATAAATAACATTTTAAAGTTAGCTTTATAAAGTGGCTTTATCAATGTAACTAAATTGCAAGAAAGCTCAATTTGCAAAAGTGGAAGACACACGCTTTGTCACTATAATTATATTAATGAGTATTGCAGGAATATATCAAGATACAATTTATTAGGTGTTAATAATCAATAAAATTAATTTCACAGAATTTATGTTAACAGAAGTAATCATAATTTTGAGTTTTTGGGATTATGCTTATACTCTCCATGTAACCTCAATATCCAGATTCACATTAGTTGAAGTATAGCTGAAGGTAAGTAATTAAAAAAAAAAACAACAACTGTTTAAATAAATTTCATTAAATTACCTCATCCTGAGGTTCTTGAAGGGCAACTAATGATACTTTGGTCATGAGGTCTGTATGAAAAGTATTCAGTCTTTCTCTAAGATCATCGCCACAAGGACAGTTTTCTCGTTCATCATCTTCTAAATTTTTGAAGTTGATAATTGCATTCATCTAAATAATCAATCAAAGAAAAATAAATATTTGTATCATTAAATAATGAGAATTATAAATAATGAAATTGTATTCTAGGAAATTTATATTTACTAATTTAATAAAATACATTTGTAGGTGGCAATGAGGACCATAACTAAGGCATAGGGACATCAACCACCACCAGCCCCAGATAATGCAGTCTGATCGACAAAAAACAACAAAAAAACGCTACAGAATTAATCTGAGGAAAGGAAAAATTGTGTTCATCAGCTTTAAACAGAATGGTCTAGTACAAAGTACAGTGTGAGAGTAATAGTGAGTGTGTGAATTGCCTCAACAGTTTGCTGGTGCAGCTTTTTGGAAAATGATCCGGTGAAACACCTCTTTCAATTATGAGACCACTTAAAAAGTATACAGGAGAACATTCATTCCACAGCATCCTTAGTTAAAAGGATTTTAAATTCAGTTGTTTACTTGCTTTAATGTAAAGAACTTGAAAAAAAATCCTGTTAAAACAACTTTTGCCAAGGCAAGGAAAAATTACACTTTTGATTGGGGGGGGGGGGGGGTAAAAATGCATAATTATAAGGAAAATGTAGTTTTGTGTAAACCCTACAAGATTTCATTACTTCTACTGAAATAGGTCTTAGTAGAGAATCATATCAAGATGCACTCAATGAAAGGTTTAGATTAAATGTTAATCAGGTTATTGGCTTACCCTTAGAATATGTATAATAATAAAATTTAAAAAAGAACCCTCCAAAATCCTGTCATCCAGTTCCTATATGATGTAGGGATCTCTTAAAGGCCCTAACACTAATTGCACAAGGTAGGCAAGATATATTCTCCAATGTAATTTAAGTGATGCAGAATAGGCAATCAATTTCATTTTTAGCTATATAGAATACCTCAAATACTCTGCCTTAACCAGAGCCCTTTTTGATTTGATAGAAAGATACACACACAATAGACAAGGCAATTGAACAGTAAACATTTCATAAAATCTAATAATGAATATGAATGATCTTTGAAAAATTAAGGTTCCTATTGAAGATAAGAAAAATTAAATATCTCCAAAATATGATTTATCTACAGTACACAAATAAAATGATAAACTTAATAATTACAATAAATAAACTTTTTAACCAATTAATCTTCAATTCTCTCCTTTTCTTAAAACATTCTTAAGGAGTAGTATTTAAAAAATTACTTGTTCTCGAGGAGGACAGCGGAACTCCCTGGTTTTCCTAGCAGCAACTGATGATGGTAAGTCTGAAGCTTTAATTTCAACATACCTCCTTAACTGATCCTGCAGGACACAAAAATGAGTAAAGTTTAGTTAATAAAGACCAAAGTATTCTTAATTTCATTTAAATAATCTAAGACTTATGAAAAGTGTGTTAATGTTTCATATATTCTCCTAAACATATATTACAGTAAACTTAATTCTTAATTTTTCTAGTCCAAATATAGGCTAAATTATATATCAAAATGTATGCTTTAAAGGAAAGGGTCTGGTCAAATTAATATATTTTTTTTTTTTTTTTTATAGTTCACTGCATTGAAAATTTGAATTTTCAAAATATATTTAATTTACAAAAATTTCAGAAAGGTGTAAAACTTATTTTATGGAAATTTATATAACAAAAGTAAACCAATGTAAGAAATAAATGTCATAATGACTTGTCTTATTCATATTTCATATTATCAAAATCAGCAAAGTAAAAAAAAAAAAATTAATTTCACAAAAGACCCATTAAAAGTTATCAACAGGAGGTGAGGTTGTAGAAGAAGAGACTGTGACCTGATGCACCCAAACACACACATCATAACTTTGTAGTTTCCTTAAAAATACTATACTTTTCAAAAATAGAATAAAATTGGTAATATCTTATTTGATATTTAATGTATTATTGATTTAGCATAAAAGAAAAATTATATATTCAAAAATGTGGTAAAATTCAGAAACAGTTAAAAATGGATTTATCTCAAATTCTGCATAACTAATCAAAAAAAAAAAAAAAAAAAAAAAAAAATAAACCTGAAATATTTTTGACTCAATATTAAAGATGAAAATCTATTGCTCAATAGCCCATGAAGGGCTAGGGCCTATTATATGGTTTCGGTGAGAGGTCAAGTAGTCAGTTTATCACATTCCATGCCATATTTTGGTACCATTTCTGACCATAGAAAAGTTATTTCTTTTTTCAGTAGCTATTCAATTGCCTCATAATGTTGTTTGGAAACCAAGCAACTTAATAGAAGTATAATCTCCAGTAACTACACAACTAAATAAAATTTAGTGTTCAATTTCCAGTTTTAACCCTGTTCCTCTAGTACAAAAGTCAAGAGCATTAATCACTAAAACATTGTTGTCCCCCACTAATTTCTGTACTGTACAAAAACTAATGAGCTCAATTACTTACTTGCTGTAAATCGGCAATGTACTCGTAGCTGAAATTAATAATGGCTTCAATTCGATGTCTCAATTGATTATCAACTAGATGTTGAAGAAGGTAGCACATTTGCAACTTAGCACCTTCAGCCATTTTCATCTGTAGTAACCCTTTTCGGTGTTCATCCTTTCCATCTGAAAAAAAAAAAAAATTGAAAAATCATTAACATACCACTAAACCTGAAATATTTATTTTCATGGCAGACACTATACTCGATTATATCCCTTTGAGTTTCCTTGATTATGTAAATGGGCTAATCTATATTTATTCATTAGCTGTATTAATAAAAAAAAACAAATGACTGCTTAAAAATTGTTTTCATTCATAAAACCAAATTATATTCAGGCATTCTTTTATAATAACAAAGAAGTATGAGTTGTATTACTGGAAGACAAAAATAAATTTTAAATTTCTTACAACAAAATAAATTTGAATACTACGATAATCTCATAAGTTATGACACCATTGAAATAAAATTTATGTGTATAAAACTTAATTATTATTATAGAATTATAAAAGAATTAACAGATGGAAATATAAAATCGGAGAAATATAGTGGGTTACACTACAGACACCTTAGGAGTTAAGGCCATTTTTGAATATTGGGATTTGGAAAAGAGCATATGAATACCTTTTTCAAAACTAGGATCCCAAGTCTCAGGGCTGAACATTATTAGAAGCTTCATAACATCTTCATCACGCAGCACTCCAACTAGAAGTAATCTATCTACTAACTTCAATAGTGGTCTAAAAACAGTAAGAATTAATTATAGTAATTAAAACAATAGTGCTGTTAATTTAAGTAATATATGTTTATGCTGCAACATACAAAAAGAGATTTTCATTTGATCCGCCAACTGGATCCCTGTTGTGTAATTGATTTATATTCACTGCTTCTTCAAGTGCTGTCATTGCATAATCCCTAACAGCTTCAAGAGGAAAATAAGGACTGTACAGAGTGTTGATATTCTCAATGTTTTCACTAAAAAAACAAAAATTACTGTAAATTTTCATTTTAAAAATTATAAGAATCGTCATGGGTTAAATAAAAAGAAATTAAAATTAATATCTTAAAAAACTTTAAAAATTCAAACTATATAATTCAATTTACGTGATGTCAGTCATCTTTAACTGAGGCAGAATTGAAACAGTTTTCAGAGATCTCAAACTATGCCTCATTTCAGGATCTTCATACAGATCCTTCAAGTCCTGACCAAGAGGAACAATGAACTCTTTCTTGCACACTTCCCTGAAAAAATACCAAAATTAATTAATAAACAATGGAATCATAAAAAGAAGATGAGAATGCTTTAAAAATATTTGTAATTGACACAATTGAATTTCTGAATCCTAGTACAAAAAAAAATGTTTAATGCTAATTAGATGGTTAAAATATAATAAAATAGTTAGGGACTTATAATAAAATAAATATGTGCACATCGACTCATCTGAGTATATAACAGCCCAAGAAATGAGATTATATTTTGCAAATTTATATGTACTATTTTCCTATGGAATCTTCATACCCAAATTTCCCATCTCTAAAATTACTAAAAATTTGTTTATAAAGTACTTGAATGAAATGTTTATTCATACATTTTCTTTAATTAAAAATCGTATGAGGAGTGGGGGGGGCTTACGGAAGGCTGGAAACTGAAAAATTCATATACCTTGGTTAATATTAGAGGGAAAAAAAAACATAAAAACTACAATTGTAGGAAATCAAATTTGTAGTAAGGTTAGTTATATAACATTTTTCGATCTGAGCCCACAATAACAGAAAATTTAAAATTTTCAATTCCATCTAAACTTCCCCGGTCTGATTTCAGCTTACCTCTTGTTTTACACAGAATGGTTAAAAATGAAGTTTGGTAAATACCAAACAAAAATTACAACCGATAGAGCAGTAACAGGCAAGTTGTATATGTATATGCATATTATCCACACACACTTGAAATTTTCCGAAAATTGCTTCAGGATTAAAACACAAATAATCTTAAGGGAAATCTACTAAATCGGAGAGACGTCTAAAAAATAAATAAATTTGTATGTATAGCTTATTCATTAATACTTACATTGTAGTTGCATGTGATTCAATATGCAATGCAATCAGAAGGTCATAGAAACCTAGGCGAAGAGGACCAGACATGTATTCAGATCTAATTGCATACTGAAGCTGTTTTTGATCAACATGCCTACAGAGTACATGAGCTGCTCTATAATTTGACTGGTAACATAAAGCTGCATATAATGTTAAAGTATGGGCATGGAAACTGGAAAAAGAAAAAAAAAGTCTGTAAGTAAAAGAGAAATGTATTGAAAATGAGAATGGCTCACTTCTAGAAGAAACCTTAAAACTAATAACATAATTTACAATAATATACAATTTATAATTTTTCTCTAGGAGAAAGCATGTCCTTATTTTTGGGAACAAAACCTGGATATGCGGGATATCTAGTACACTACTGTACCATTAAAAAGCATTCAATCAATCAAAGCAAATCTCCAGCATTAAAAACACTTTATGATGAAGAAACGTTTATTGATTTGAATTGATTCTATATAGCCAAGAATAACAGAGCATAAAGATACTATGGACTGTTCTACAGGTTAATGCGCTCTAAGCCAGCAAGTCATAAGTGACCAGAAGCCAAGCCAAGATATAAGCAATAAAATTTTGGCATGCTTGAGGATGTGGGTTTTACCCTCTGCAAGAGCATGGAAATTTATTTGGTGTTAGATTCACCCATGTCAAACATTTAATTTGAACTATGAAAATTAAACATTACATTATCTAATATCTACACAACATTCTAATTTAAAAATTAAAAAAAGAAACTTACGACAGAAGTTTTTCCATTTCAATTAACTCTAAAATATCTATGCATCTATCTTCTTCAGGAATGTGTAGAGCAAGCATAGATACAGGATCTTCACATAGCATACTCCAACCTCTAATGTCAGACAGTTTCAGTGCATGTACATGAAGAGACATATTCGGTACACGAGCCCATTGGTGAGGCTTCAAGCATTGAACTTTCAGCCTAGGAGGGAACTGAAAAATTAAATAAAAAATGCAGTTTTTAGTCTTTTTTTTATTTTTATTTTTTTTAAGCATTACTCCCAATATTCAAGAAGCATACAAAATATTTTGTAATAATTTTGGAAATTGTTGGCTATTGAAGGTACTTAATCCAAATGAATGGTTATTTTTATATGGGAAACCTTTATCATATGTGCCAGACTCAGATTCCTGGCATCTAGACCAGCAAGGGGCTAATTTCATTAATTCTCTTCTCAATCCTTAATGCCCTGTAACAATGTTTTGAAGATGAGGCAATTTATGTTCTAAAGTAGAATATTTCTACTAATTATCCATACTCCATTTTATTGTTGGTATGCACAGAGGGAATAATTAATATCTACATTGTTATATATATATATATATATATATATATATATATATATATATATATATATATATATATACATACATATGAGAGCATATAACCTCCTCACCTGGGTATTACAAGGGTTTTGAGATAATGAGCTTGGTACAAGGGAATCTGTCTTGCATCTATATACCTGGTTAGAGTGGTACTGGTAGCCAAATAATTGACAGAAGATAATTTTTCCTATTTATAAAAAATAATTAAAATATTCAATTATTTACAGATAGTAAATTCCATCAATCAACTATAAAGTTTCTTTGTTGCGACAATTTCTAACATATTTGTTATCCATTTTTAGTGCAAAAAAGGAGAGAAAGGAACCTAGAAGAATGGGAGACCAAGTCTTGCAACTCAGAAGATGGATACCAAAACTACTAGAACCAGAATTAATTTTCTAATTTTCATTTATTACCTTTGTTTAACAATAAACAACAGTATTCAAAATTGTTCAGAACTAGAAGTTAACTAAAATCCTGTTTATATTTTTACTATTTTGTTTCTCTGAGCCAAGTAAAATGCACACATACTTTTTTGGTATTCACAAGGTTATTTAATTATTGGTAGGTAACCTACATACACCAGTACAAAATGTAAAAGCCCATTGAATGATTAACTCAATTATTTTGCCTGCAAAAAATTTGTTTTAATATAATTTTTTTTCATTCTCTCCAATGTGTTTCAAACCCTTCACAGTTCAGGATCTTTTTAAAGAAAACTTTCTGTATTAAAAGATATTTCAATCATTAAGTGATTGAAGTTATGTTTATTTATAAAATTCTGTAAGCATTGTTTTATATAGTGATTTTGAAACCTTTTAAAACAAAAATACCCTTTCAAACTAGTCTGAAATGAAGGTTAGAAGTGTGGTGGGGAGATTAAAAGAGTTCAAAATAATTACATAAAAAAATTAACTTAAACCCAGTAATTTCTATGGCAGCAGTTAAAAATTTATGAACAGCCATTTAAAAAATAATAATAAAAAGAATTAAAGTGAGCAGTTTTGAAAAGTTTCTACCTAAAAATAAAAATTGTTTTGATTATGAATACACTGAGATACAATATTGGTCCAAACCTGTGGAATGACGTGCCTCTCGGAATTCCGTAAAACTGCAGCTGATAAGGGAAGTGTAGTAGATGTTCTACCCAATTCAATTTGAAGAATTTCTTTACTTGTGGCTTCAACAAATATAGCAGGGAATAGTTTTGTATCTGGTTCCATCTAAACATGCAAAGCAAATTAAGAATTAAATGAAAATAATTATTATTCATTAAATGTTAGGAAAATAAGCATTAAGTAAATGTAAAATGAAGTAACAAATAAACTTAAGTATTAAATGAATATAATTATTATTCGTTAATTGCTTAACCACAATTTAAACATAAATACGAAGATTGAGGGAGTGAGGAAAGGAGTTAGTGCCTAATATTCCACCAGAATGATGAGAATAAGATTTTATCTTTACAAACTGTTAAACTAAAACTTGGGATACTTCACCCTTTATGAGGAAACAATCACCCTCATATCTCTCCCCACTGTTCCTAACAAAAAATCACATAGTCCATGGGATTGTAGATATGGTATTTTGTGTACCTTGTTCAACATTTTAGATTTATACAAGCTTTCCTTATCCTTTAGTTCATTCTAATTTCCAAAGTATAATTCATAAAAAAATATGTATACAATTTACTCTGTACTGTCTGAAACTAAATAATAAAGTGAAGTAAATATGTTATTTATTAACATCCAGTTAATGCAAGCAGGTTTTCTAAAGTTTACAAAACCTTAAATCACGTGTCTAACCTGAGTCCCAGAAAAACAAAAAAATAGTGATATGTCCTCCACCCAAAACTAAATCAATCCTTGTAGTCTATTTAAAAAAAAATAAGTACCTACCTGAGTTATGAGATTTGAATATTTTATTTTACCTTATATTTGTAATTTGTTTCTTTTCCCTCACATGTAAATGTCAAATAGCCAGTTGCAGTATCTAAAAAACAGCCAATGAACATTCCCTGAGAAGCACCTTTTCCAGAAGTATCCTGTGTAACTTGATTATACAGCTCATCGGCCCGAACCATATAACAATTTTGTCGTTGGATACTGAAAATACATATTAATTATAAAACAGCTTGTTACTTATAATATTCTAAACAAATTTAATGAACTAGTAAATCATAAAGTAATAAAATAACCAAATCAACTGGTTTTAAAAATGTAAAAGGTACTAAAGTGAATAAACTTGAGTCTAAAAACTTCAAACAACTTTCCTTTGTCAAATATATTTAAAGAATGTTCCACAATTTTTTTTATGAAAGTCCATCACAAGTAAAAGCCTTTCATTTACAATATTGTTTTACATACTTAAATTAATAATTCTTACATTCAAGATAAAAATAATAATTAATGTGGTCCTTTGCCTTACTGTGGTCCCTCACACAATTTGTATTCAATGCTTAAATACTTGAACAAAAATTACAAAAGGTGGCACAATAATTAGTGAATTATTCCCACCTTGAATGTTACTTGTCATCTTCACCACCAGCAAGAATTAGGAATTAGGTAATAACTCATTTTTTAAATTTATTTATAAGAATTTTACTTTACTAAGGGTTTTTTTTTTTTTTTTACATTTACCAACACAGGCAAATGGAGAATCAATTTTCATGGATATTTAAATTACATAGGATAGCACATGGTAAGAAAGGACAAAGGAAATATACAAAAATGACAATTGTTGAAACAAGCAGGTTTCATAACTCACCAATCATTAAAGGAATAAATCTGCATATAATGTTTTAATGGAACTATATTTAATTATGTATTTTAAACTAAAAGTATACAAACCTATCTATAACTCGAGCAAATTCATCCACTACAACTACTGTGCTCTTTAGTACTCTATTTTGATTAAAATCCTTGCTTCTCAAATGGAATTGGGTAGTAACCCAACCAACATACACATGAGTTGGATCTTGACCAGGAAATATTCTCACTCCATAAAAGTATTCATTGATTAATTTCAAGCATTCTGAATCAAATATTTCATTTCCAATTGTTTCAGTTCCTGTTCCCATTGGCACAGACATAGTTTTTGGGCCACTTCTTTCTACCATTGGCGATGGAGGCTTTATTTCCTAAAATCAGAAAAAGCTATTGTAACAAACCCTGAAAATGTTAACAAAGGAGTTAAGAGTTATTTAAGTATTAAGTTATTTACTTTAACTTTTTTTTGTTGCTATGCTGTTTTGTCATAATGTGATGCTTTTTATTTAAAGCTTTCTTTTTGAATCGGTAGAATATTAGTTATCTAATAATTTACAATTACTTATATTCATGTGATAATTTTAAGTTGGAGTAAGAATTTCATGAGTCTCATGTTTGAATATTCATTGTGGATGAATTTTACTGATGATTAAATAAGAATGCAAAGCAAATCTATTTCAGTCAATACTTAAAAATTATCTTTTAGAAACCATGTAACAAAAATTAATTTAGGGAAAAAGAGTTAAATTATAGGCCGATGCTCTTCAATATAAGATTGAACTACTACCTCATAGAAATCAGAGGTAGAAATCGAAGAAAAGTATTGATAATACTTAATAAATGCCTGGTGGGATTTCAATGCCTTTTGTTAACAAAGTATATCTTGTAGGCAAAATATTGAACCATTTCCTAACAATGACTGAGAGATTCATAAATAAAACAGGGATATGATAGAACATAAAGAACTTAAAGGTATCCTCACTTCTGAAAGGCATCTCATAAAAATCACCAAAGTATCTTCTTTAAGCTGTAGTAAATAATTTGCATACAAAATGAGCGGTGCCCATTTTATATTATAGTTTACTTTTTTAAGTAGTAAACTAGAAATCTATGTAAGACATAACAAATCATATTTTTGAGGCAAATGTTTTATAAAAGCTCGGGGTAGATCTGAATATGGGATGAGGTTACTGAACGATTGTACCATATATCCTGTGGAGTAGAGGATGGTCATTACACTGGTTGCAAATCAGACTAGTGAGGCCTTTCATAATAACCATTTATGTCAGGGACTGTCACATCAATTTTTTTTTTTTTTTGAGAAACCTCAACATTTTGTTACATTGATGTCCCTTGGAGTTGATTGTCAGTGTGAAAAGCACTATTCAAAACACATTATAGAAAATTTTAATTTGACTAGGCTGGTCCATGATGGAAAATTTACATTTATAATGTACAGTGCAAATTGATATTAATTTATCATATAGAAATGCTCGACATCCCTAGGAATCATTTACGTCTACCCCTATTTAGAAAAAAACTTGAATCTTTCTTGAAACTTGCTAATTTGTCTAATTAACTATAAAAATTGTCCTTAGAACATGAAATCTCAAGAATGAAATAAAACAATGAAAAAGGAGCTTTCTAAATTGGTA
The DNA here is from genome assembly GCA_019009955.1 of Riptortus pedestris. Taxonomy (NCBI): domain Eukaryota; kingdom Metazoa; phylum Arthropoda; class Insecta; order Hemiptera; family Alydidae; genus Riptortus; species Riptortus pedestris. The sequence goes on from CM032229.1 coordinate 60,300,172, forward strand.
AAGTTTTTCTTTCATAGGGAAAAGTAACTTCTGTCAGTATAATAAGGTACGACACTTGAGGGCTACTAAGACTGGATGGTTCAGAATGGTCACATGTAAATGACTCAGTTTTATAATTGTAATACCATCACTGTAATACTCCCCAATAGAAACTGAAATTCCAATGAGACCTAAACCATTATATAAACGGCTCACTAAACTATTAAATTAACAGAAGGCAGATGCTAGAATCATCTGTAAGTTGCAGCCTAAAAAACAAATTTTAGGCTCATTCGTAATTTAACTAGACAAGAAAGGAGTCCAATATCGAACAATTATGAAAAGAGAATGGCATGGATTGTGGAATGGGGCACAAGGCAAGTATCACATTCTTCTAGGAGAAATACCACACAAATACCTAGACAGTAATAGGTATTTTCTTTGGAGTACAAGGAACGATCACAAACTACGTCAAGTTTGGTCTCAAGGAAAAGGGAAATTCAAAGCTTCCAGAACTCACTGAAATTCATAATGAAGCACCACAGAATACTACTGCTGAAAGAGTAATGTTCTGTTTAAACAAAAACAGAAGAAATTAATAATTTTTGCTATGGTTATAATACAAATCTAAAATTAAAAAATAACTAATGCATCTTATGACGCAAATACAAAAAAAAAAAACTGTGCAGTGTTTGTTCAGATGTTAAAATTAACAAAATCCACCATAGATAGATAAGGGTCAGGGGGAGATTTATAGAGACCAGTATAAAGTTAACAAAGAAAGAGGTACAGTTAAAGATCTTTTAGAATGACATACTGGTTGAATTTTTGGTTGAACAGGGCTTCGCATAGCACTTCCACCTCTTTGTTGCATTGGTGTTCTTGGAGGCTCTAACAGGTTACCACTTGGTTCTGGAGTCCTAGCCTTCTTAATGTCACCAGGTCCATCCCGTTTTCGAGAAAAGAACCTTGAATATTAAAAAAAAGAAAAGAAAATTTAAACAGAAATTCCTTTAACTATTAACATACTTATGTTTTTTCTAACCAATTCTTTTTATTTAATAAACTCTTATTTAATAAAAAATGTAATAAATGTTGACATCATTAAAAATTAAAATAAATCCCACCAATAACAATAATATATATATATATATATATATATATATAAAATTGTAATTTCTGTGTGTACATTGATTTTTTTTTTTTTTTTTTTCAAAATTTCACAATAAATTTTTGGTGTCTGTTTGTTTGTTTGTTATCTTTTCATGCCTAAATGGCAGAACCAAATTTTATGAAACATGGTACATACATAACTGCAATCCCAACTTAGACTTTAGGCGATATTAATATTCTCAGAGACGAACAGGAGTGGCGTTATAAGGGAAGTATGAAATGAAAAATCACGATATTTCATTTCCTATTGGTTTTTTGGCAAACAAGCACATAAGATCAATTTTTTATTTTATTATTAAGAGTAACTTTTATTATATACAATTTTGTCATATAATGAAGTATAAAAGAGAAATATGCTAAAAACTGTAGTGGGATTCAACAATTTTATTGGGCAGAAAAGACTGAACCAAACTAAACAAAACTCGGTATATGAATTAGAATTAAATCCTCTATGATTATAAGCTGCACATAACAAAAGTTGTTTATTTTGATAAGACATGATATACTATAGCAGGAGACCAATTTTATTAAAGCTTATTAGGCATATTATAATATAGACATATTATGGCAATTGTTATTTTTTAGACTTATATGATAGTTCTAAGTATGATTCAGATTAGTGAGGTATCTGTCCCCCCCCCACCACATTTTTTATTTATTTAAACTAGAAATAACTTTGTCATTTATTCCCAATAGAAATGTAAATTATAAGAGCATTTTGATAATTTAATTTTTATAATGTATTATTTAAACAAAGCCCTGCTGAATTTGCACGTGTGCCAGCGGAAGTCATCGGAAATCAAACTCATTATTCTGGTATACATTATCTTATTTCTTCCAATATGTTGGCATTATTGAAAAATGTACTATCTATAACTATTAAACGTTACTTGGTAATGCCATTATGATAAAAGACAATATGCGCTTAAACTCAATATGATTGCACTACATAGAACAAAAAGTGGCATTCGACTCTTAGCAAAAATGTGTATCACATATTTAAATAATTTGAGAACATATAAGATAGTTTAAAAAAAGTAATAATAAATTAAAAGTTAGGAGGTCTTTAATAAATAACAGCAACAACATAACGTATAAGCCTAAAAAAAATATTCCTTAAAAAAATAAATATTTTTTGTATTATAATATTTTATTAAAATCAAATAATGTTTATTTTATTTTATAGTTCTCTGAATAAATTATAAAACTAAAATCACCTGAAAGGAGATCTTCCTCGAGATTTCTTCTTGTCATCCCTACCATCACTGAGCTCTCCATTAAAATGTCCAAAGTCAAGTTCACTATTAGATCGATTCATTTTACCTGAAATTTGTTTAAAGCTTGAAACATATAAAACTGAGCATCCTTCAATTTAAATTACAATTAGATGCCAATAGCTATACAAAAATCAGATAATTATAAAAAAAAATTGAAGCTCTTTTGTTAACTCTGAATCACTGAAAAAAAAAGATAGTGAACCTAAAATTAATTGTAGAAATTCAAACGCTAAGCATACCTTCCAAACAAAAGAAGTGTTTAAATCAATAAGTTTGAATTGCCATCATTGTAAAAAACGAAAATAAGTAAATTAACAAGAGAGTATGTCTGGATACTAAAAAAAATGTTTGCAAAGGCATTTGTTGTTTGGAGTGTACTACTTTATAGGTTCCAATGATAGCAATGACAAGACATAGCTTTTAGATACCTGGTTCCAAAGTTCCATTTATTTGAGGAAGTTCTCCGTTTCGAGGCAATGAGCCTTTCCTTGGTGGCCGAGGAGGTGGAGATTTTGTCGTTTTAGTTCTGGTAGGTGGAGATGAACTAGGAGCCATCATTTCATCTGCTTCAACTCCATCTTCTGCATAACTTCTTTGAAGTCCTAATTTGAATAGAAATATATTATATTAAAATTGATAACCACTTTAAATGTTCAATTGCAAGTAGCTATAGACCAAACCAATTGTTGATTAAATGCAAATTTCTGGTTTTTTAAAAATAAACAAATGAAATCAAAGATATGAGGACTCCTTATTTTCCTTTAAAATTGTGAAAAATGAATTAATTTAAAATCATGGAAGGCACAATAGAAACAAATATAAAATTAAAGGCAAAAATAAATGTATTTCAAAGAAATGAGAGATAATCTAAAATCCATTTTATGCTTTAAGGTTACATAATGAACCACAAAGAGACTAAGCTGCTCTTTGGGTTAAATTTGGTTTTCAAGTAATGGTAGGAATACGCAGTTAAAATTATGAAAAAAATAAAAGGATAATTTAACTTCTCAAAATATGTCATAAATGAAAATTTGGAAGTTTATACCATTAAATACACTGATTATTTTTCTTAACAGATAATGACTAAGTGACATTTAGAATTAGAATAAATTCAATGATGCAGGGTACTCTGAAAAAATTAAAAACCTTTTATATCACTCATGCTGAATCCAGATTTCATTATCTGTTCAAGGTGAGCTGGAGTAGTTTGTTCAGCTTCAGCTTGAAGTCGGTGTTGCCTAATTCTTATTTCCTGCCATCTCCGAATTTTTTCATTCTCACTAAACAATGAGGTTTATTATTAATAATGTATCTTTATATAAAATATCAATTTGTCTATTGACGAAAATATAGGTTTTTAATAATACTTACTCAATAAATGTTGATTCACAAATAATAGGCAAACAAAGTCGAAGGAATTCCCAATTTGCCTTTTCCATTGTCTCAAAAGTATTATGGCTTATTTTAAGGCAGGGAGGTGTATCAGATCCAGCTGGGATACGAGTAGCATCAATTTTAGTATCAGCATAATCATCAGTATTTTCAAATATAGGGAGATCTTTTGTGTACCAAAAGGTCACTGGTCGATTCATATTTCTGAAATACATAGTCTTTATAATTGCTTTTTGGCATGAAATGTAAGCATAAATACCCCGAATAAAAGATCAATGACACTTACACACAGAAAGGCTCATATCCTTCTTGAAGACCACATGTTGTAAAGAATTTCAGAGAATTCACATCTTGGCCAAAAACTAACTTTGCTTTTTGTCCAACTCCTAGTGTAAAGGCAGGAACAAAGCCAGCACCTTGCACATCTGCAAAGGATGTTTCTCCTCCAAGTGCATCCATTAGTAATTCACCATTCAATGAAAAACCTATAAATGAGAAGGAAAGCATGGAATTTGTCATCCAGCAACAAATTAATTAACTTTATAAGCCAAGTGTCAAAGAGATTTGAAGAGGAAACACTATTCTAATTCAAGATTGGTAGGAAAGGAAAGTATGCTCCAATTAAGTGTAACTACTTTTAACTCAAAATGCACCATCAGTATTTATTAAAATGTTTAATTAATTTATAAAATGAAAAAATAGTTTACAAATGAATATTAAAAATTACTGATAATATATCCCATTTATCAAAAATAAAGATAATTAAAAGGAATAATATTCTTTCATTATAATAAATTAAAGCTTAATGTCCTCTTAATGAAATAATTTGGTATGTCCATACAGGGTAATCTCCGTAGTCTGAATTAATTGCTGCAGAGGAGTATTCGGATTACCAAAAAATTCGGATTATGGAATGTTTCCAAAAACATCTAAAAAAAAGAACCAATTTTACATATTATTGTATTATTAACATAATTTTTGTTATTTTTATTTACGTAAAGATGTTCATATTTTAATTAAAATTTAATTTACAAATTACAGATTAAAAATTACAAAAAAGCTTACATAGTTTTAAAAAAATTATTTTTTTTAAAAAAAGGCAGTTATTTTTTTCTGTAATGAGACTCCTGCAGAAACTTGTTTACTGCTTCTTCTCTCAGACATTGTAAAAAACACTAAAAAAAAAAAAAAACACTTAATTTTTTTTCTATTTCAACCAGTTCGGATTTATGCAGTATTCGGATTAACGAAGTTCAGATTATGAAGATTACACCGTATCTCGCAAAACTCAAAAATGGCTAGCCTTAGAATATTGAAATTTCATATTTTGGACTGCTGTCTAATTGCATACTTCCCTTTTTGATCAAAATCGACTAAGGAACTAATGGGTGAGGGGTGGTTAGAGGAGGCAAAATTTTAAAAAATGCAAATTTCTCTGTACCTATTAGAGAAACAAAAAGTGTTTATGAAACCATTATAGTTCATAATAAAAAGATGTATAAATTATGTTATATGACTTGCTTTTATGTGGTGCATTGGAAAGGAAATATTGTATATAATGTTTAGATGGAATCATTTCAAATAAATACATCAAAACATTTTGTTTATTCAACATAATAGAAGTACAAGGAAGTCATCTGATACCCACATAATTTTTTTACAACACTATAATTAGTCATATGTTACTATTAATTTATAATTATATTCTACTTACTAATAGTATGGTCCAAGAGGTCGAGGAAAACTCCAACAACATCTCCAACTTGCCACTGCCTACCAAAAGTTTCTGCTACTCCAGAATACAATTTTTCTTCCTTTGGTTAAAACATGCCAACAAACAAAACAATCAGACACATACAATGAGGATTCACATTAATTATGAAGATTTTGGGAATAACTTAAACACATGGATTAATGCTAGGAATTGGAAAAGTTCAATAAAAATTAAAAGTAAAGTGCAAATTCACAGAATCAAACAACTTTAACATTTGGTAAACACAAATAATAGACATAACTTATATGAAATGCAGATTAATAAGTCAGTACTATAAAGGGTAGAGAAAATGAAGTTTTATATTTAATATTTGTTGTAACATTTTTTCATGAGAAAGTGCTTCGTTTGAATTTTTTATAAATATATATAATATTTTGTTTAGATTTTTGAAGGAATTTTCAAAATAGCTGAGTTTATTATATTAATTATATTATAACAAAAGAATATTTTCTCAAGTACATCTTCAGATAAATAAAGGTCATGATAAATAAATAAAAAAACCTCCCTCACCAGGTCTTTCACATACTTACAAAATGGATGAAATATTCCTTTTATAACAAAATAGTTATTTTAGAATTAGAAAGACATATGGGTTCCTCAATAGATTTTAGTAAGTTTTTTCTCATTCAATAGGAATAATTAGCACTAATGTTTGGCCATATATTATCTTATTTCCAAAATATTACAGGTCTCCAAGGCTTAGTAAGCACTTCTATTCACTGTATCAATATTTTCTTCTTTATTCTGTTATATACATTTGAAAATTCTTTTTTAGCACTAAGATATAAATGACAAGTTCTATAAATTAAAAATATGAATCCTAATGCAACTGAGATGATTATTCAAGAAATTTGAAAATTAAAAATGAAAGAAAGAAAATACATTAAACATTTATTCTGGTTTTACTGATGACCCTCAATAGATATAATCATAATGTATTTCAATACTATAAAATAAAATTTGATTAAATTATTTGTTCACTTTTGTTTAAAAAAAAATTTTCTCTACCTCTTTAAGACTAATTCCCAAAAACGACAAATAATCAATGAACTATTTCTTTCTCATATTGCCAATATATTCTATAGGGCATAACTACACTTTTTCCATGCAGTAAATATTGAACAGTACAGGACACATGGCACGATACATTGTTTTTCTGAGTTGTTATAAAATCAAGTACTCACTGATAGTTCTATGATATAAATCTAGAAAGCAGCCTACAACATCACCAAATTCAAGAAAGGCCCCAAAAGGCACTTTAATATTTGCATGTATCCTTTCACCCTGAATAATATTAAATACTATTTTAATTAAGCAGTAAATAATAAAATAATCATTTTTATTTTACTTATGAGCAGAAAGTCATTATAAAACAAGAGGGAATAAGGGATCTTAAAACAAGTTTGAATGTAAAAGTAAATATAAAATTTTGACCTTAATGTGATTTTCAATACATTTATATATACTAAGTTAAAACTACTAGTAAGAATATTTTGTTATATGCCAAACACAGGAATGAAAACTCAATTTGCACTATAATTATCAGCTACTCTCCCTCACTCTCTCTCTCGCACACTTTTAAACACACACATAGGCCCGCAGGAGCACACACACACACACACACTCATACAAACCTGTTCCTTATGAATTGTAATGATCTTTTCCTTTATTTTTTTTATTTACAGTAGATAATTGAAGAGGAAATAAAGATAAATGAATACAAAGCTGAAGTAGAAATTAAATTATTGCTTACATTATATCCATCATAAGCCCAAGAAGCATCATCACTACCGATTTGAGATCCAGGATTATAATCAGCTGTGGCCCATCCAACTTTCATAGGGCCTGCAGTCAGAATTTCAAACTCAAAGTACCTACAGAAAAAGAATAATTAATTGAATATTCTATTATTCATTAATATCCAAACTATCTAACTTATTACTTATTATATGTTGTATCGAAAAATTATGTAGAACCAATATTATTGCAAATTTAATGTTCCATAAAAGTTATAATGTTCATGTTTTCTCTATCTTCAATATAATCCAAGATACTGGCTTTTTAGATTTCACCTTTCAGTAAACCCCCACTTTCAGTCATCACATGTAGAGAATAAGCTAATAATCACGAACCATCTCATTTCAAGCCAAAATACCAAATATTGTGTTCAAAAAATCTCTCCTAAATGAGATACATGCAAATACGTTCTGATGTCCCCCCCCCTCTCCTCTTTTGTTCTTGGATTACTAAAATTAGAGGGATTGATATTATTCTGATTCATTATAAATTACAGTACTAGATTTAATAAATAGTTTTCAATAAAATTAATATATTATATTCAGATATATTTCAGTAATGTTTTTCTTTGCAATCAAGAATATTTCTATCTTTGTATCTGAGAGGTTGGCTGACCTGTTTGTTTACAATTCAGATGGTTCCTGTTGTGAATGTTATTTGACTGAATCATTTCTCATTACCATTTGTATTTATTCACAGTGATGTTACCAGTATGTATATTTTTCAATTGTAAACCTTCATGTGGAAAATCTGCTTAGTTTATGCCGCCCCTGCATGACGGACTTTAGGATATAATTTGTTTGTTTTTTAAATCTCACATATAATATGACATTTGGGTTATTGTCCTTCAATTTTTTTTTTTTTTTTTTTTTTTTTTTTTTAATGTAAGTATAATGGACCTTTCATCTAGAGAACACCAATTCAATACAGGAAATTTAGTTTAGCTTATTGGAAAAATATAATAAAAATACCTTTTAGATTCAAATTAAATAAACTAAAATACACATATCACATAAATAAAACACACACAAATACTGTGTATGCAAACATACATCTCCAACATAAGTTGAGTATTAATTCAATTTATTAAATAATACAATATTCAGAAACATTTAATCTTACCATTTTCCGCTTGATACAGCATAAGTTTTTTCTGCTCTATAAGTTCTAAACTGCATCTGCTTCAAACGACTTGCTTCAGCCAACAATGCTAAATTTAAAAGTTAACATAATCAATTATGTATGCATAGCAAGGAAAGTTCAAAATCATTAATTAGGTAGTTTGAAATAAGATTGATTTACATATTTCGGAATGTCCAAAACACAGAAAGTAATTGTTGAAAATTTTAATGTTTTATAATTTATTATATTCTAAGTAAAAACTTTTTATTTTTTTGTATACTTTTCTAGACTTAAGATGCTCCTTGAAAAACATCAGAAAAATAAGTGTAATATTCACTGTCAGAAAATGAAAGTATGGAAAGCCCAAAACAGCTTAAATAATATACGAAAAAATCTCAAAAGAAATGCCATTTCAGACTGCATCAGAATGCAATCTTGAAAATGACTAGAAAATTTGAGGAATTCTCAACAATTTCCATGTAACCTAGCAAGTAGAAAAAAATTATAACAATTCATGGACTCACCTTCAGTTTGTTCTCCAGTGGGAGGATCTAAATTGTATCCATAAACAAGAAGGGTACGAACAGTTTCACTGGCTGTATCCCTAAATTAGAAATTAACTGCTTGAGTAAAAGAGCGAAAGAAAACTCAGAGGAATTTTAGAGAATTCTAAGTTATTAAAATCGAAAGTAATTTATTATATTTTCCTCCATGTTTTTTAATTACTTTCAGTCATGTTGAGCTCATCATGTTTCATACTATCATTATATTTATATTTCAGAATAAGGATATAACACCTTAAGTTGCTTAAAGTAAGAATATAAATTAGAAATAAACATTTTCAGAAGATAACCATAATTTAAAAGATGGGATTATACAATATTACCAAAATTACAAATTGAGGGAGTACCCATGAAATTACAAACGTCATTTACATTAAAAATTGCATTAGTTGATCTTAACATATGCACAAGTAGATAATGACTAAGCACATATATTTAGGATGTGAAGCAAGTGAAAAATACATATTAATTTTGATAAATTCTAAAAATTACTGTAGCTCATGTGGATATAAGATGAATCAATTGGTAATTATTACAAACCAGAACATTTATCATAACTATGATATGTAATTAGTAATAAAAATTTCATGGCAAACTGCATATAAATGTTATCATTTGAAAATGGTGAATGTATAACATAATAATATTGGGCAAGTGGAGCTCTTACCGATTGGCCTTTTTGATAAGGTCATCTACTTTGCTGTAAGGGACAAGATGAGGACTTCTTGCTAAATCCGGATCCTAAAACAAAAGTAAGTTTATAATTGTAATAACATCAGTATTTAACTAGATTCCTTAGTAGTTATAACAGTAGGTAGGTAATACCTCATTTAAACCATAAGTCCAGCCTTGTTGTATACGTTCCTTAGCCCATAAATTATGTGTATTTTCTGCGAGTTGGTCCACCAACTCTTCCATTTTGGGAGTTAAAGATATAGCACTTAAATCAAGAGGTGCTGGTTTGTATGCATTTGCTTGCATGAATGGTTCATTTGGCAAACGGACAGTCTTTATTCTTGACGGTGGTTTTTCCATACTAATATGGTATCCCAAAGCAATAATTGTTCTACAAAAATTTTTAAGCATGTTATAAATTGTTAAGTGAATATTAAAAGTGATTAAGATTTATAAATATCTTAAATTTCAATTTCTTATTCACATATCATACATGAAGTAATATAATGAAAATAAATTACTTTAAGGTTTGAACAGCAAGTTGAGTATCATATCGCTTTTCAGCAGGGGGAAGTTTTTCAAATTGTACAAGGCATGGGTGTACTCTTCTTATGTCATCTCTTATTTCACCATAGATCCATCCTGCTTCAATTTTATTCATAGCCCACATTTCATGAATATTTTCTGCTAAACGGTCACGAATTGTTTCAACATGGTTTGGAAGAGACACCTGCATTGTTTTTAAGTTATTTATTAACATGATGTAAAATATGAAACAAACACAACGTACACACATACGCACACACACACACACACACACACACACACACACACACACACACACACACACACAACACATGCCCTTGTTCATCCATGCCCTTAATCACAATAGAAAAAAATATAAGCTATTACCATTGTTGTATCAACAGGTACAGGGACAAATGCACAATCATCTTCAATTGGAAATGGTCCTGAGATAACATTTTTGTTCAAGTTTCCAAAATAAAAGCATGGGTCAATAGACAAAACTTGTTGAGGGAGAAGACTTTCTACTAAGGGAGAAAATTCTTCACGTGGAGCATATTTTAGTCTGCCATGATCACCTCCAAGAAGAAACCGGCAACTGAAATTTACAAATATTAGAATATTTACTAATCATAGTAATCATAAACAATAAAAGAATGTAGTATTGGTCACATTGTTATGAAAATTTTATATATATATACTAGCTTAGATACCCGGCTTCGCATTTGAGGCTGGATGGTGATGATATTTTTTTTGCAAGGCTTTACTTTGCACAATATTTTGACATTTACCCTCCCCAGTGTTTAGGGTTAATACCCGTCGTTTCTGTGGATTTGTTAATAATGAAATTAATTTTTTATGTAAGTCTTCACTGTCCTCCATATTGTCATATGTCCCGTTTTCTGTGTATAGATTTAAATTATTAAGGACATAATATTATAATAATATATATATATACAGTAGAGCGTCGATAATCCGGACTAATTAATGTCAGACCACATCCGTATTTTCGAAATATCCGGATTTTCGAACATCGATATAAAAACATCGTTTTAAGAACAATTTCATACTACATATGGTGAAAGGAGCATAAAAATCGTTAAATATATTTATGCATATAGTTTATTAATTAATATGTAACTAAAAATATGTACATATGTACTTCATATTAAAATAAACGTTAGAAGTTAAAATTTATCTAAAAAATAGTTGTACAAACAGATATGTCAAAAAAAAATATCGAACTACATATACATATATGTATATGTATACACAAATAAACAAAAACTCACATGAATGGTTGGGGGTTTATTTCAGTGGAAACAGACAGGAAATAACATTATAAGGAAGCAGGCCGGCTTAGCGGTTTTGGTTTCTCGGAACTGTGTCTAACGAACTTACATACTGAAAAATTTGGTTCTAGGAATTACATGCAGTCTCCTTCCTGATATTTTTCTAGACGATAATTCAATTCTTTCCCGGGCTTCAGAAACTTCAGTTTGGCTTGTCTCGTGTGCATTGCGTATCGCTAATAGGCGCAAACCATATTTTTTTTTTTTTTTTTTTTTTTTAAATCTCTGGAATAAGTCCGGATTTTTGACGTTCCGGATTATTGACGTCCGGATTATCGACGCTCTACTGTATATATATTGAATTAATGTTTCTAGGTGAGGTTCCTGGTAGTTCATATTGAATAGAATTTTTGAGCAAATTTCTCTAAATAACAAAATAAACAACTTGTGTCATGTGCATATTGCAGAAAAACCAATAGAAAACGAAATACCGCTATTTTTAAATTCAGGCCTCCTTTATAACCCCCACTTCTGACCGTCCCTAGAAATGTTAGTATGGCTTATTATAATGAAGGCGTTATTGCTAATACACATACCGAGTTTTATTTAGTTCGGTTGAGTCTTTTGTGCCAAATAAAATTGTTGACTCCCGCTATAATTTTTAGCGTATAACACCTTTATAGTTCGGTATACGACAAAAGTGTATACGACAAAAGTTACTCTAAATAACAAAATAAACAACTTGTGGCATATGCATATTTACCGAAAAAACAATAGGAAACAAAATATCGCTATTTTTAATTTAAGGCCTCTCTTATAACCCCCACTTATAATGAAATGATAGTTATAAGTGTACATATGCAAATAAAATATGGATTTAAAAAAGATCTATGTAAACATACTATCATAAAATTGTAATGTAATAATATCAGTCATGGATTAGATTTTCAATGTTCAAAGTGATAGTTTTGTTAGTAATTTCTGCCATAAGACCAAAAGCCATGTAAGAGGGCTGTGCTGTTATAACTGTGTTCCAGTCACATTAATAAACTGTGAAAAATTATTGACTAAATCAAAAAATATATACTTTACCTCAATTTTGAAGAACAACTAATAACAGGAAAGAACATTCCTTCTAGATTGAAGTCTCTAAATGACCCTCTTATTTGAGTTCCATTGAATGTAAAAGTAATAATAGGTACTGTAAGGTCAAAAGCACAACCAATCACATCACCTTTTCGTATGTAAGGTTCCATAGCATGGGGCAAAACAACAGTTTTTCTTCCACCTACAAACAAAAGTTTAAAAAATATATAAGAAAGTAATTTATTTTATATTTATAGAAGGTGAAATACAAAAAAATAAAATAAAAAAAAACAGTAAATACAAATACTAAAAATAAAATATCATTTGGTTCATAAGCAAAGTACTGCTAGAAGGATGTATCAGAAATGCAAAAATAGTGCCATAACTTACCTGTCCAAAGAGCTGCACCATCAAACCCATAAGAATACAAGTCATCTCCTACTCCATTTCCTCCCCATTTCTCACCACCTCCAGGGAACGGAACATATCTGAATAAATATAAATCAACATTTAGAAATACTGAAGATTAAAACTAAATAGTAGATATAAACTAAACTTATCTGAGAATTACGTGCTCTTAGAACACCTGTTTTCCAGTTTATTTACTATATTATCTAGTTGATTATGAATAAACAAATAATATAATAAAAATACAGTAGATATGATGTGTAGACTTGTTTAAATAACTCAATATATAGACATGAAACATTAACTTTTAATAAATCATTTGCATGCAGAGGCTACATTGGTAGTCCAGTACTCGAATGCTAAATAATTTTACATAATAATTAGGGCCATAATGCAAGCAGAATATAAATTACAGTAACAGTCAAGAATTTCTTATGGAAAACCTTTATTTGATAAATACACTGCTTTAAATCATTTTTGTAATATTCAATCATTAAAGTTATATAACATTAGTGTAATAAGGTACTAACTTCAGTTACAGCAATGTCAATCCTGATCATTACAAAATGTCACTTCCAGAATTAGCATTGTCAATTCGATACCGTCGATAGACATGGCAACTAAGAATAAAGCCTATATCGATTTTAGGCTACTTAGAGTGCATCTTATGCCTAATGGGAGTCCATATAGAACTGTTCTAGATCAACATCACATTCATAGGCTTTTCCCAGCATTTATTAAAGAATCTCTACTAATCTCTGACAAATAGCTACTGACAGGATCTTGAAGGAAAAATTAAAAAAACAATATCTCTGTGATTTTTTAATTTAATTTTCTTTCCTTTTTTTATATTTAGGAAGAATATTTGGTTCCTCTTATCCAGCTGGTATTTTTTTTTATCTATTTATCATAAACCAACTAATAAATGTCCCTCCTAATAATTTTATCTCCTACATGCTTGAATAATACAGAGGTGGTTTCGAGTAGAGTATGGAGCTTTGATTTTAACACAAAAAGAACAGCTGTTACAAGCTTGTTGCTATAAGGTGGCTCAGAATCCTCAGTACATTCTCTCATCGATGAAATCTACTATCTCAAGGGGCACAAATAGCAGAATTTAGAGTATCCTAAAAGTATAGGGCCCACCGGTCACTTAATTTGATCACTTTATACTACATTGCCTAGCTCACCCAACCCTCTGACTGAATCCCTGTCTTAGGCTTTAAAACCCCTTATAGAACTTCTCTCTTGAGTCTGACAATTTTCATGCATCTCCTTGAGTTTTGTAGCTTCATACGCCTTTTTTTTTAGTATGATGCACTTTTCCTGTGTTTATCCTCTTTTGGAGAAAAAACATTGAGTACAAAATACCTTGTTCCTAATGCATTATTCCTTTCCTCGTATGCTCACCCACTACTTCATGTAACATCTCATTCCCTAACCTTCCCCATCATTCTCCTGTAATAAGAGCTTTATTATTGGGACTGATGTCAGAGTCTTTCCAAGAGAATATCTTTTGCAGTTTCAACCAAAAACTTAACTATTTTAAAATGGAATGGTTCTGTGCCATAAAAAACATGAAAAGTGTTTCATGGTAAATAAAATGAGGACAATATTATAGTTTTTAGTTTGTTGTGTTCTAGTATTTATTTATAAACCATCAGATAGGCTGTATCATTTCCCTCTATTGATTCTCCTGCAAAGCCACTTCATCTACAAAATATTGTACTAATGTAGTCTCCAAAGTTCTGCATGCTCCTTGTGGCAATATCACACTCCTTATCTTCCAATAACCCTAGAACATAACCCTTCATTACATTGACGACTATTAACCCTTTCCACTCCAATGTCGAGTGTCACTCGACACTGATTTTGTTCCACTAGCTCCAGTATCCAGTGATACTCGACATGGTGTAATACCTCTTTTTACGGAAAATTTTAAAACAGGAGGGATTTAAAAAATACACAAAAAACACTAAATGTAAAAATACGTAATTTTAGCGTGGAGCTGGTGGAATAAAAACAAAAACAGCCTTGGAGTGGAAAGGGTTAATTTAAATTTGGCTCCACTTTGCCCAACCCTTCTCGTTTACTAAAGCTTGGTTTAAAATGGCTTTCACTCACTGACAGTAAATTTAGTTTGTTGCTCACAGCATTGGTAATACCACTCCTTATAAAACCATGACTAGCAGCACTACAGTCCTGGATGGGGAAATTACATTTAAAAAGAATTGAGTAATCCTAAACATGATCTCAGTAGTAACTGTGTTTTATGGCAATACCTTCTTAGCACTATATTTACGAGCACTTACCCAGATGTGTTTGCCCAGCCAATTCTCAAGTGTGGTGTCATATGTGTAGTTTGTTCCATATGGTCCAATGTAACTTCAAAATACCATTTTTGATAAACAGCGGATCCTTCAACTCTTCCAACAAAAATATTGGGTCGCACACTGAAATGATACAAAAGAAAAAGTTCAGTAGTGAATAGTTTCATTAAATCACATTCAACAAATAATTTTGTTATGAGCAAGGCTTAAACATACCTAGCAACATGATCTACTAGTTGTGTCTGAAGGAGTAGATTTTTTCCGGGAAGGAGAAAATCACAAATATTGTTTTGTGAACTCCTTACAGCAACACCATTACCAACACATAGGGAACAAAGGACATCTAAAACTCTGGGGTCCCTTCCATGTTTTTCAAGCAACGAAATAATTACTTTTATGTGTTCATCCTAAAATTAATAAAAAAATAAAACATCAACAAATAAATAATTGACTGTAAACATTTAATAGCCTGTTTTATGAATCATGTCATGATGTTGAATGAGATAAACTTTATAAACAGAACCACGTTTAGAGGCAAAGACTAATTCAAACTCATCATCAAGATCTAAAGACTTTCCTTTAATTGCAATAATTGGGCTCTGAATAATACTTTGGGAAAAGTAAGGACCTAATTTGAAATTTATTATATTTGGAGAATCACAATTTTAAGTAATGCTTGTTATAGTGCAAATAAAATGAAGACATGTATTGTAGATTATTATAAAATATATGAAAAATAGAATTGATACTCAGTCTTAAATTCCTGAGCTCAATAATACAGGCTTGAGATGAAGGAACTTACACCCAGGGTTGTAAGATGGCTAAGCTTCTGTTGATGGAAAGAAGCAGGAGATAGATAAAGAATAACACTTCTTGAGATAGCTGAGATAAAAGACGGGTTGGGTTAGCCTGGTCTATATCCCCAGTATCAGTTGCATATATGTCTGAAGGATTAGAGAGACAGAAATCAGACTGAGGAGCTGGACTGTCATGTGTAAGGATTTGCAGCTAGGCATGAGTTGAGAGTTGAGAGAAAGAGAAAGACACAAACTCAGAGGCAGACAGAATCAGGGATAAGAGTGAGGCCAGGCTGACTACCACAGTATGGTAGAGGAAGTCATATCAAAAAGGTAGGAAACAAAAATTCAATTGACAAACCCCACATCACTCCCAGGGTAAAACTCCAAAATTGGACAATGTAACTTTTTAAATTTTATTTATTTATTTAAGCCCACTTTATGCTACTATAGCTAATTGGAATGGGTTATCTACAGGTTACCACTCTTTTCTAGCCAGGGTGGGACTAAGGATTTTATTTAATGAGTCCATCACTAAATAAATTCCTATGGCCCAGGCAGGAATCGAACTCTCCACACTCTAGGTTTACCATGTGAGATTAAGCCCAATGCCATAACTCAATAGGCTAACCTGAGCCCCTTGGACAATGTAGGAAAAGTATATTCTGGGTATATTTGAAAAATTAAACTGTATTAATTATATTTACTTTTATTTAAATAGTATTATTTCTTTACTTTTAAAAAATAAAAAAAAAATAATAATAATAAATTTTGAAGAGTTTAAATATCTGATGAATGATTTACCATATAATATTATGTGAAACTTACTTTCATCATATTCAAAGCCTCTGGAGAATCAATGAGGACACAATGTAGTACATCTAACATCCCAGTGCCTTCACTGGATGCTTGTGAACCAAGTCTGCTGAAAAGCCAATTTAACCGGTTGGTGTTAGCAAATTGGGCACAGTTTGTGTGATTACCCTTGATAATTGCAGCTGTATGAAATAGATAGTTAATTATTAGAAACAGGTTACATCAAATGGATGACTTAAAAGACTAATTACATAAGTAATATAATAAATTTTGGTTTACATGTTCTGAAGAAGATGAAAAACCGTAACGATAATTGATTTTTTTAAATTTTTTTGTATGCCATTTACTATATGAGAAGTGATCACTTATCAATACCCTGACCTTAAATTAATTAATGATATCTAAAGATCGATTCAGAGAAAGTTGGAAGAAAACATTTCCTTCAAATTCTCCAAATGTGAATTGTAAAACAGGCTTACCCAATAGCTGATATAAATATCCAGAAATAGTTTCCCAACTTTGTCCTGAATCATCTCCAGCCAAATTAACTAGGAATCCTTGTGAAGTAATTACATTAATTTTATCAATTGCTTCCAGAATAAGATTTAAAATTCCCTCCTCCTGGAAGAGATCTTGCCTATTCCTTAAAGCTCTAAGCCTGTTCTGTTTTTCTTCATGTTCTGAAATACCATATGTAATTACAAATAAATTCGGAAAAATTTCAAGAACACTTGACATATAAATATAAAAAACGTACCCATGTCTTCTTCAGGTTGAGCAAAATAATTAATTAAATCTTCTAAACACATAACCATTTCATTAAGATTAACATTTGCACAAAATAATGAATGTCTCCGGTTAACTTGAAGCTCTTCTAAACCTCTGAAAATAAAATTTGCATTGACTTTACGGAAACTTTAGCCAATAAATTCACATCTTACAAAAAGAAAGAAATAATACTGGTAATCACCTAATAAACTGAGTAAAAAGTGAAGAACATTTTCTTATAACCCTAGCAGTCCTTGACTCTTCTTCCTGACTTCTACTGAAATCCAAACCGTCATCCATTTTTCCTTCCTCATGAAGTACAGCTTGTTTTTCCTCAACTTTACCCACTCCTTTCTTCTTTGTCTCAAATGACTAGGGAAAAAAAGACATTTGATAATGGAATAAGAAAGTAACGACACAAATCATGGAAAATAAAATAATTTGACGGAAATACATTTAAAACATAAAAAAGGGCAATTATTGTATGAATTAAAAGAATAATTTAGTAAAGGGAATGATATCAAATAAAATACAAGCATATACAGCATGTATGTACTGCTCAATAGCAGTTAAAATGTTTATATTTCCTTAAACAATAAAAATAATAAGTTAAATATGAAATTAAAAGATTATTCTCTTTATAATGAAGACAAAGATAGAGTCTGAGCTTACAGATGACCATACAGATTGAACATTTATACTATTATTGACCCATCCACTATTATTTATTGTAAAGGGAATGTGTGGTGCTTAATTTTGTATCAGTCGTTCTGTTATTTATTTATTTTTATTTTTACACTTGTAAATCTTGAAATTCTCAAATTATTTTAGTTAAAATAAAAATTGCTTAGACAATAATATATATCACCAACCATGGGAAGAACAAACAATAGAATTATCTCTTTGATGTTCGAAGTGGAAATAAAAAAAAAAAAGTATTACTATAATTACAGTATCGTTATAATAAAATAAATATAACAACATGGAATAAATAAACATTCCAAATAAGAATAAATTATATAAGTATTAAAAGTTACCTTATAGGTTAACCAAAGTCCACTTTCTGAATGTTGAACAAGAACTGTGCTGTCACCATATTTTATAATTGCAGATCCAATAACTTCTAAGTCCTTATCTTCCATAACTACTTTCTGATCATCTTTTTCTTGTCGTAAAATAAAAGTTGAAAGAGCTGTCGTGGCCTCCTCCCTAAAACCACAATAATTTACAATGAAGCACTATTCATTCTTAAATCCATAAATTTTAAAAATTTGTCACGTACCTTGTAACTAGATGTAATTCGTTGTTTTCGTTTACCCCTAGGTATCGCCCAGTTGTAAGATGTCGAATTCTCATTGGATGGTACCAATTTATGAAACCACCAGCCCATTTTGTTCGAGCGAGTTCTAGCCTCCATAGAGAACGAGCTTGGCTCAAGACACTACCTCCTTCATATACAACAACACTGCCCAAAACAAAAAATTTAATAAGACTCAAAATACTACTGCTAAAACTATAAGTGTGTAACAAATGTGAATACATATAAATGTGAAAGTCATTTTAATATAATTTACCAGAAAAATATAAAACTTTTATTTTGTGTAACTTGCCTTTGTTAAAACTATATCCTCATAGAGCTGTTAAAGCTTTAATTCTAAAATATTAACAAAATAGATATCAGGATTTATCAGTTTCTCTTGATTGCCTCATTCCTTATTGTTATGCCATGAAAATGTCCAAAATTATAACACAATTTTAGTTATTTGAATATCAAGCTAGGTTTTGATAAAAATGATAGCTCAATTAGTGGAACAATGACATAACCGTGAAATTTGAGTAAAATTAGAAACCTGGCCATAATTGTCAGAAGGTCTTGACAAATCAATAAAAATAAGGTCTTACTAATATTTTACCTCTGAGAAACCTTATTTAAACTGTATTTAAAAATATCATTTCTACTACATTAATTTCAATTCAGTTTTTCAGCAATCCTGTAAAATTCCAGAGTAAAGGCATTGGTCTTAATCTCACATGGAAAATTTAGAGTAGCAAGTTCGATTCCAGCCTAGGCAATAGGAATTTATTTAGTGACAAATTCATTAAATGAAATGCTTAGTCCCACCCTGGCTCAAAAAGGGCGGTAATCTGTAGATAACCCATCCCAATCAGTCATAGTAGCACAAAGTGGATGTTAAATATATTTGTTTTTTTATATATGTTCTCAAATCTGCAGTTACATAATTGTTACACCGGATGAGTGATATGATATACTTGATTTTACCTATGAAGCCTGACATAGCTTGGGGATTACCCCCAAAGCAAGTAAGTAAGTATTAACTTTTCTCACAAATAATACTCCATAAATTTATTTTCTATCAATGAATATTTCTGTCTACAAGAACCGTAAATAATTCCACCACTTTTTAAACTCAGCTATATTTCCATCTGTATTCATGCCTTTATGATTTTAAGCGATTGATTTCCTCTACTGAAAGATGAGATAATACTAACCCTTAACAAAGTTATAAAAATTCTTCAGTCAACCAGATTCAAGTCCTAAGTGCCCATTTCTTCAAGCAAAGTTTAAGGTAGAGTACATTAAAGAATAAAACAATTACTGAAGACAAGAATATAATTTACCACTAATCAAGAAATAGCCAGTCAACTCTGTGAAAAAAAGTATCTCGAGGTCATAAATCTATTTCTGTTAATCAAGGCATTAATGGCCACTTACTTTTGCCCTTGCGCTTCACTCCAAGTAGAAGGAATAGTTAGACATTCATCACCACCATGGAAAAACCTGAGAACGTCTCCTCCAAAAACATAACCTAAAATAATTATTGAATGATAATTAATACATAGTCAAATTTCAAGACTTGATAACTCCAACTCTATTATTGTGGGTAAATAACATACCGACGTATTTCATTTTACTGATTCCTGTACCATAAGGCTGAACTGACCAATGAGTAACATGAAATGAAGCGTTGACAACTGACTGGTCATTTTCTTTTGTTGTATGCTAAAAATACAAATATACATACACTTTTTATCATATTAATATAGCGTATATAAAAATGTTTCATAATTTAAATTGATAAAATATGAGCTGACCTGAGTAATTATTATGATCTAAATAGAAAAATAACATCAATATTTAAACTATGAACATTT
Source organism: Riptortus pedestris (assembly GCA_019009955.1). NCBI lineage: Eukaryota > Metazoa > Arthropoda > Insecta > Hemiptera > Alydidae > Riptortus > Riptortus pedestris. The sequence continues at coordinate 60,321,120 of CM032229.1, forward strand.
TCTATATTTACATTGAAAATAGCAATAATACTTTAGCTAAAATTCCATGAAGGTCTTCAAATTTGCTTTCTCATTGAGAAAAAAATCAGATGAGACAGTTTTCATGTGTTAACCTGGTAAATTAAACTGTGAATAGAATGCCTTTGATTTCTAAACCCCTTCAAAGAATTTGATGTGGTCTCCATTGCCTACTTCTTCTTTTTTAAGGCAGATTTTATTTGAGCTAGAGAAAAATGGATCCTAGAGAATGGATGTAAGCTCTGGTGAGGAGGAAGGGAGGAAGAAAAACTGCAGGTCTGCAAGACTTAACTTAAACAGGACACCGTATTCAAGCCATGTAGGACTACAAATTTACTTGATGAGCATGTTGCAATGTAAATTCCTATGAACATACTTCTGTAAGTTCATGGAAATTTATGTGTATTTGATTCGTTATGTTATATTTGACTTCTCTCTTACACAACTTAGCCAACCAAGGAGAGGTCAAAACAGACCCAGCAAAATATGAACTTTTAGAATCACATAAGGTAATTATATTATTCAATTATCAAGAGAAAATTATTTCTAGATTATTTTTACTATCACAAGTATTTACTAACAGATAAAACAAAAGTTATGTAAATATAGATTTAGAAGTAAGATAACTCAAGCAATTACCAAATATCTTTCTGTAGCAACAGATACTAAGATGAGATCATCTCCAACCCTTACTTTCTCACCTTCAGATCTTTGTTTAGAGGCAGGGTGTACAGTCCACCAACAAGCCTCACCTGAAAGGTAACATTGAATTTAAAATAGCTCAAAATGTATTCTGATCAGTACACTGGTAAATTTCAAAATAGTACAAATATCACCCATCATAGTATTGCTGATATATATGAATAAAATCCAATATTTGAACTTTTTATGAATCAGTAAAATATATGCTGTACACTGTGCATATAGAAGATTTGTAAGAGGTTGAACAAACAAAATAAATATCTCATATCTCTATGTCTATGAATTGGATTAAAATGGTTATACAACTGAAATTAATGAATATATTTATTTAAGTCAAACAAAAAACATTGACACGTCTTGGAATTTAAGGTGGGTTTTAAGTGAAAATCACTGGTCCAGAAGTGAGGGGAGAGGGGATAACTCAAAACAAAACTAAAAATGCTTGAAATGTCTCTCACACGAGGGCTGTCTAAAATAATTAGACTTCCCATGTGATGGTGTGATACACTAGTGATTCCAGTTCACCAATATATTCTCTATTTCTAAGTAAAAATCCGATGAGTAGAAGTAGGGGTTAACTAAAGGCTGAAAACAAGAAGGTACAAATAACTCAATTAATTTTTCATTTACCAAAAAATGTATGAAACAACACTTGTAGAGCATCAATAGTTTAACAAGATTGATTCTATAACATTTTTTGATCCGACACATAATAGCAGAGATAGTTTGAATTTTTTAACTTCATCCTCCTCTAACCTCCACCCCCTATTCCTAGTTCAATCTCAGTCATAACGAACACGATCTTTAGTGTTGAATAAGGCAATTAAATATTGATTATAGATCAATAATGGAGGTATTTTGAATTTCCAATTCTCCCCCCCCCCGCGTTCGTTTTCAGCTGTCAACTAACTTGATCTTTAGTTTTGCAATAACAAGTATAAGTAGAGTTTGGTAAATGATTAAGCAAATAATGCAACCACTAGAGTTTGGACATATATATATATGATTATGAACGGATCTCATTTTAATCATTTCTTAGGCAGGATCACTGGAGATTTCAGGAAATTTTTCAAAAATCGTGTCATAAGTTCAACCTCAATAGCTGATTTCCAATAAGGGAAATTAAAATTACAAATTAAAATTAAAATACAAATAACTCAGTTAATATGCAAGTTAGAAAAAAGTATAGACCAACAATTGTATAATATTACATTTTCAACAAGATGGATTACATAACATTTCTCTCTCATGTAATGAGATATTTTGCATTATTGATTTTACACCCTCACTCCTACAGGTTTGATTACAATAATTAACAAAAACAAGTTTTTACATAAAACAGTTAAATACAGATTATTGAACTGATGAAATAAAAATGAAGGCCTCCAGAGCACTACAAATTATTGATGATGTTATATCTCTAATCTAACTATGTATCCCACTTAGTAAAGATCTGATAAAAACAATACCGAGTATTTAAGCTTGAATAAGACATTTCAAGAAATATAGGGTTATTGCTAAGTGAAATGTGTAAGAGCTTACTGAAGACTGAAAACTAAAATATACAATTATTCGGGTAAATATTCAAGACAGAAAAAAAAATTATAAAACAATAGTTCTAGAAAACTAAATATCCAATGAGATTTGTTATATAACAGATTTCAACCCAACTCATATTAATGAAGAAATTTTGAATTTTTTATTTGTCTCTCTTTAAGTCTCCCCATCCTTTATTTAACCCTCATTTATTAATGAACTTGATATTTAGTTTGACATTAATGCCTTCAGTAGTCGGTTTGCTAACAACCTTGAAACGAGTTTTGTTTCATCATCTACTAGGTAAATCAATGGGCAATGGACAAAATAAAGAATTATTTTATTTTTTTTTTTTTTAACTTGCTCTCTTTCTCTTAAGAGAAATCTGCAAACATATAATCATAAATATCCAAGTTATTATTAGTTTTATATAAAAAAAATAATAAAAAACACAACAAAATATTCTGAGTTGGTATTCTGGCAGGTGGAAGTGACTTCTAATGTAGGTAGGATGAAAAAATGTAGGCTACGCTTCCACTATAATAATTTAATAACACGGCAAAGCGCTTTTGATGCTGTGCATCATCGTCAGTGCCCTGTTGACACACACAATAATAGTTACAATTTTCTATAAAATATGTTAGGTACATATAACAAAAAACTTATTTTTCTTTGGACTAAAAACATATAAAATTTAACGTGGAACTAAATAAAATATAAAACATTTCAATCATCAACAGTTATTTTTAAAATTAGGTTGGTACAAGTAGACAGTTAAAGCTAACTGAAAGAAGCCCTATATGAACAAAGACGTTTTACAAAACAAAGAAGAGAAAGGGAGACAAAGGGGACTTACCGAAGGTTTTCGATGTTGACCTGTCGGCTCTTGGAGCTAGACTGGCTTTTCATTCCAGCTAGTTGAGGTAAAGAGGCTGTTGGAACAAATTTTAGAGGGCAGACATCCTCTTTAATATTAATGTTATTCTTTGCCGTTAGAAGGTCCAATCTAATCTCTAGTCCCTCAACCCTGTTGTTCAGATAGGGGGATATTGATAAGGCGGTCGATTAGAAAAGTAAATCCCGACATTTTATATTGAGTGTGGTGGTAGCCGCCGATTCCTACCACCACACTCAATATAAAATGTCGGGATTTACTTTTCTAATCGACCGCCTTATCAATATCCCCCTATCTGAACAAGACTTCTACCAAGAATTATCCTTTATCAAATACTTGGCGCTCAAAAACGGATATACGGAGAACTTAGTCAACAGAATGTTGGAAAAACGTCTCCGAAGAAAAACCGAGATAGAGTTACAAATCACTCCCACCAACAAAAGGAATGATAATCCCGGCTACCCACTTAGCATCCCCTTCATTAAACCCCTCTCAGTGAAAATAGGCAACTTACTGGGAAAAGCAGGCATCAAGACAGCTTACCGGAGCAAGAAGACCCTCAAAAATCTCTTCCCCAACCCCAAAGATCCTGTTTCCGCTCTGGAGAAGTCTGGCGTCTATCGGATATCTTGCCATTCCTGTGAAGCTACATATGTAGGGCAGAGTGGCAGGAAGATAAAAACAAGGGTTAAAGAACATTTCACCACAAAAACAAGTGAAATGAAAAAACACCTAATGGCCGAAAATCATGACCAGGACTCTCTACAATTGGAAGTTTTGCACCACCTACCTAAGGGAAGAAAAATGGACAGGGTTGAGGGACTAGAGATTAGATTGGACCTTCTAACGGCAAAGAATAACATTAATATTAAAGAGGATGTCTGCCCTCTAAAATTTGTTCCAACAGCCTCTTTACCTCAACTAGCTGGAATGAAAAGCCAGTCTAGCTCCAAGAGCCGACAGGTCAACATCGAAAACCTTCGGTAAGTCCCCTTTGTCTCCCTTTCTCTTCTTTGTTTTGTAAAACGTCTTTTTTCATATAGGGCTTCTTTCAGTTAGCTTTAACTGTCTACTTGTACCAACCTAATTTTAAAAATAACTGTTGATGATTGAAATGTTTTATATTTTATTTAGTTCCACGTTAAATTTTATATGTTTTTAGTCCAAAGAAAAATAAGTTTTTTGTTATATGTACCTAACATATTTTATAGAAAATTGTAACTATTATTGTGTGTGTCAACAGGGCACTGACGATGATGCACAGCATCGAAAGCGCTTTGCCGTGTTATTAAATTATTATAGTGGAAGCGTAGCCTACATTTTTTCATCCTACCTACAACAAAATATATTGTGCTCAGGATATGTATTTCAGCCTTACTATGAAATTTAAAATTATTTCTTCAGACCTACAGACCTTATTTCATTCTTCACTGATATTATGAATTAATGTTTAACCAGAATGCTATCATAATATATACTTAGTACTAATGTTAAGTTCATTGTATTAATGTAGGGAATATTTATTTCAATCAGTCAATGACAATTATTACCTCTATTTTAAACATGAATTCATCAAAATTTATCCAATTGCACTTCACATTTCATGAAGAGTACAAGAAAATGACTAATCATAAAGAACATTTTCCAATAAGTGACAAGTGTATAACAAAGAGTAAATTAATTAGTTTTTAAGTTAATTCATTCATTGTAATTCAATAAGATACCATTTTTATTTCAACCTTTAATAATGAATAAGGATATTCCTAGTGTCTGTAACAGCTCATTATTTATAACTATTTGGAAACAATCTAGTTTCTTATATTTCTACATATTTGCTTATTCTAAATTATTTGTTTGAACTTGGAAATTCAAGAGTATAAAATTCCTATAAATAAAATAAACAAATACAGTTGAAGTTCATTCTAAGCTTCAATAAATGAATTATGAAATATAATTTCTTGTAGAGACATACCTTGAGAATGTTCTTGTAAACCAACATCGAAGGAAAGTTTGTCATTCGAAGAACTAGTTGATAAACATGCCAAGTACTAAAAAAAAAAAAAGAAAAAAAAAAAAAAAAAAAAAAAAAAAAAAAAAAAAATGAAAAAAAAAAAATATAATTAATTAAAAATTTTACATTGGAAATTAAAATTTTAATTTAAGATGTTGCAACATAAATTGTAGTGGGTTGGTTCCGCCAGTATATATATTATTGTCATACCTGTCGGTAGATGTATATGCCATCATTACTGGCTGCTCATCAAGTATACATCGCAAGCAATTTCGATTCAGTAGCATCATCTACTATCAGAATGACTGATGACAGGCATGAGGATGGTGCCATCACACTGAAAGCGCTTGACACGTATTCTCGACAAGCAGCCAGTAATGATGGAATCTACAAAAATATATGACAACTAGCTCAGATACCCGGCTTCGCCCGGGAATTCATTTGAGGCTGAATGGTGATCGTATTTTTTAGCAGGCTTTACATTGCACAATATTTTGACATTTACCCGTCCCAGTGTTTAGGATTGATACCCATCTTTGCCGTGGATTTGCTAATAATAGAATATTTGTTCGATAAGGCTTCACTGTCTTCGATATTTTTATATTTCCCGTCTCTTATACATGTAAATATGGTTAATTTTTATTTCAGGCCTCCCTTATAACCCCCCTCCCGTTCGAACCTAAAAATTTTAATATAATTTATAATCATGGAAGAATTAATGCTAATTGACATACCGAGTTTTGTTAAGTTCGGTTCAGCCGTTAGTGCCCGCTAAAGTTTTAACGTATAACTCATTTATACTTAGGTATACGACAAAAGTGTATATAACAAATGTTACTCCAAATAACAAAATAAACAACTTTTGTTATGTTTATATTTGCGGAAAAACCAATAGGAAACGAAATATCGCTATTTTTAATTTCAGGCTTCCCTTATAACCCCCACTCCTGCCCGTCCATAGAAATGTTGGTATGGCTTATTATAATGAAGACCTCACTGCTAATACACATACCGAGTTTTATTTAGTTCGGTTGAGTCTTTTTTGGCAAATAATATTGTTGACTCCCGCTATAATTTTTAGCGTATAACGCATTTAAACTTTGGTATACGACAAAAGTGTATATAACAAAAGTTACTCTAAATAACAAAATAAACAACTTTTGTTATATGCGTATTTACCGAAAAACCAATAGAAAACGAAATATCGCTATTTTAAATTTCAGGCTTCCCTTATAACCCCCACCCCTGCTCGTCTCAGAGAAAATTAATATAGCCTAAAGTCTAAGTTGGGTTAGTAGTAATATACATACCAAGTTTCATAAAATTCGGTTCAGCCGTTTATGCGTGAAAAGGTAACAAACAAACAAACAAACAAACATACACGAAAGAAACAAAATGCAGATATGGTGTCTATGACTTGTGAAACGAAAAGTTATCGTGAAATTTCGCGAAAAAAATCAATGTACAGAAAGAGGTTACAATTTTATATATATATATATATAGATAGGAAAATGTCAAATTAATATCGATTCGCATGATCATAATTCTGAATGTTTTAGGGCTTTTACGTCTATTAGATAGGTTAAGTTAGATTTCTATAAGCATAACTTATCTAATCAAAGTGTTGATGAGCTTTAAGTTAGGCTTAATCTAAGTTAAGTTAAGCTTAAATATCCAGCAAGTTATATGTTCGGTTCTTATAAAGTAAAAATAGACAGTCCCTTAAAAAAATAATAGTGGCAGACTTTTTTCTTAATTTAATGCCTTTAGTATATTCAAATAAATCAATAGTATCAATTTATTTTTGAAAGGATGATCTGCAAGAGAAGTTTTATAATCAGCCTCACTAGGAATATTGGTGAAATTAAAACTTAAATAGAATTTTTACCAATTTATTAGACCAAAAACAACATCAATTTTGTCTATCTAATTATAGTTTTTACAGATTACATGTCATTAGTTTTTACTGATTTCTACAGGGTGTTTTTTTTCCAGTTGATAAAATGGATTCTATCAGAGGTTCCTTAGATAGAATTAGTGTTACCATCTATTAGATAGTCAAATATTTTTCCATGAGTCAAGACATGACCATCCCTGCAGGAGGTTGTCTCTTCCTTTTATATATTACATAAAGCACAATATTTGTATAAAGATCTAAGTAAATTAATTGGTATTTTTATAACCTGTCATTCCTAGTGAAGTGAATAATTATGTTTTCATCTTCACAAGGTACTTTGTGTGCGATTCTGAAGATATATGGAATTTTATCTTAGAATTTGCATTCTTTATTATAGTCTTTCAGTAATTTGGTAATGTCCACCCATACCTTTCTGCTTTCAGATTAAAAGGTGAGCCTCAAACTCATCTCACCTTAGGCAATGGTAAAGCTTACATACCTGCTTTCTTTAGTTAAATTCCAACCAATATAATCTTAATTAAGCAATGATATTAGTTTTTTTTTTTTTAAAAAAGTTGCAGTTTTACCATGTCACTGTTCTGATGTCTTAAGAGAATAGCATTGCCATAAAGTAGTGTCCTGTGGCCAGAGCCAGTTCCTTTACCCTGAAAAAAAAATTAAACAAAATTAAAAAGAAATGTTAAACCGTAATTACCATGAAAATTGTAAAACCAGTATATGGGAAGGGGAACAGATAATTTAAAACAAAAAGAAAAAAAATGGAAAAAAGAACACTTAAGTGTTAATTGGGGGGAAAAAATTAAAGAAAAAAAAAGAAAAGAGAACCTTCATACAAATACTTAAAGAACTTCATAAACACAGCAAATAATCATTTGTGTAAAAAAAAAAAAAAAAAATGAAAAAAAAGTGAAGAAAAAGAAGTACAGGAAAAAATGAAGAGGGGAAAAATACACAAGCAAACATATTTTCTGCATACATTAGTTATGCTTGTTTTCCAAAGGTTAAAACTACTACATCACCACTCTTGAACTTGAAAGCTCAGTTAAATTAATCTACTTATTATTATTTTCAAAACAATATTTATTTTCACAAAATAAATGTTTCACCTCTTAGTTGTTTTATACAACTAGATGAAAAGACTGAGTTCCAAGTTTTCGTACTTACTAAAGATTCCTGACCCTGAAAAATAATTTAGAGCTTCAAATTTTTAAATGGATCAATTTAATGATCAGCCAAAAGGCCAAAATAAAAATTGAATTACATATTTTCATAATGATTTCAAGATTATTGTTAGAATGCAAAAATTAGAAGAGCCTCTTTAATCAAATATAATATGAGGAATTTTGTCGTGTTTATTTTGAATATTCATTAACATTTACATGCATAAGTGGAAACTAGCTGCACACTCCTATCTTAAAACAGTTCTAAACTTTTCGAATTTACTTGTAATTACTCTTTATTTATTTTCAAGCATTTCAAATGTCTATAAACATTATCCTTAATATGTATAAATATTCCTTTAATGAATTGTTTTAGCAATAAATTAATATCAGTGGTGAAACAATGGACCTAAAAAATACCTCATCAAAAAATGTTTTTGTCTCTATCAGATCAATGTAATACTATTTTCAGCTAAATATCATTATAAGTTATTATTTTATATTAGTCACAGTTATTAAGTACAGGGAAGAATGGATCCAAACATCTATGATATTTGTGATTCAAAGAATGCCTTGATCACCTCAATATTCTTAGTTTTGAAAAGAAAACATTAACATTCTATTTCCAAAGAGCCTTTCAGGTGTTTTAGCCAAATGCCTTTCATGACCTTTACTTTATCTTCCTCTTGTATGAATGTGGTACCTTAGTGCTAAAGGATGATATACAAATGGCATAGGCTAGGAGCCAAATCAAGCCTGGTGAATATGCACACTATTGAAACATTTACCTGTAAGTTCAGAATGTTTTGTAGCAGAGATTGACATTATTATGGTTCAAAGAAAATAATTTTGACACTAATGGACAACATCAAATCTCTAACTAAGGAAGCAGAATTGCAATGTAGCATTTGAGGTTATATGACTTGATGTTATTTTAAGTGAAGAATTAAAATGGAATGGAAAAAACAAAGCCTGAAAAACCAAAGTGAAATGAAGGAAATATTTAAATAGATGTTTGATTTTATGGATGATATTTTGACAATTTCAGCATTTTAAACAAAAAATGGTTAATACAATAATGAACAGCATAACATGTACAAAAAGAATGGTGTATTTTTTTAATGCAATCAGGTTGTTTTTACATTATTCTTGTAATGTGGTCTCGGACACATAATTAGAACAGAATGTTAAAAAGCTAACTTCAAGTCATTTCATATGATTCTGAATTGGGGATGAAAAATAAAAATAACACAGACACCAATATTTCAGAACACACTGAACCAAGTATCCATACATTTCATCTCAGTGAGAATAGATTTATATTGTTCTACATTCCCCCCACCCCATCTTCAACTTTTTAAAAAAAAATAGAATATTATAAGTTAATTATCTAATCTGAAATTAGCACTTGAGAATATTTACATGGTGTACAAAACCAGCTTCTTCACTGTGTAGACATAATAAATCACATCATGGCCTCCAAAAAGAATATTGCCAGTATTCAATTATCATCTCACTGTCTAAAGATGAACGTATGATTAAACCCAGTTGTAACAACATTAGAAACCCTTTAAGAAGCATCAAGAAAAAGTATTTCGTCAACATCAGAGATAATACAATAGCTCCAATAAAAGTTTGAAAGTAATTAACAATATGAACAATATAATTTTAATTAATATACTCACATAATCGATTATCAATTATTAATTTCAATATATATAATTTTTAATGTGAAATCCTTTTTCCTATAACACCCATATTTAAATTATTTTATCAATTAAAGTAAAGAAAGCAAAATTAAATACAATTTCTGATTAGAGAGACTCTATACAAAATCAAAATAATAAGCAATTAGTAAATCTCAAATCAAATATTTGTAATATACCTCTTCTGAGCCAGCTGCTGTGACTAATTCTTGTAGAGCCCTTACTGATAGAGCCTGTTCTATCACAAATACACATGTTGATAGGTCTGGTGGTATGTTCTGGCAATGGAAAAGAAAACGTACAAAAATAATATTATTCGTGATGAGAAATCAAAACAAAAAATGCTGTCAGCTGGGGCAATCTTTTTTTTATTGGTGAACTGTGCAGAGCGATTTGTTCCTTTTATTGAAAGTGTGAAAGAGTCATAAATGATTAAACCAGACATTACTTATGATTGCAATGTTCCTTAAAAAACAAAAAAGTCTTAATGTAACATCACTTCAGAGTACCTAAGATCACTGAAAAATACACTAGATCAATATTAAACTAGTTAAAATTACCCCAACCAGCAATATTTTATTTTATGAATATAACTTACCTTATCAGCAATATTTTCTAAGAAACAATGCCTGTTACCAAAACCTTCAGCAGCCAGGCAGACTCTTTCCCCAGTAGCAGTACAAGACAAGCAGACCATATCTTCCTATAAAATAAAAGCTAAATTATTCCACTGAATTAAATTTAATGTTTTACTTTGGGGATAAAAAACATGTAAATACATTTATAGCAAGTTAAAAAAAAATAAATCCAGCTTAGGCAAATCAGAAATTCAGATTCTTTCTAGATCTCCAGCTAATTAATTAGAGACACCATTGTATAATGACTTATATTTTAATTCATTAAGCAATCCCATCAAACAAATATTTATTATAAATAAATATAGTCAAACAAGACTAAAGTCAAATATTTATAGGCAAGACTGTATCATATTCGTATATATATATATATATATATATATATATATATATATATATATATATATATATATATGTATATATGTGTGTGTGTGATCATATTCATCGTATATGTGTGATTCATATATTGAATATATCATATTCAAGTGGTGAAATTCATTACGTATTGATTTTTAGGAAATAAAAAAAAACTGTCATGCATGGGCTGCGTAAACTCATTTATTACTATGCTACACTAAGTAGTTGCCTTGCATCTATGGAGATAGGCAAAAATGTAGGTATTAAAGGCCTTAATCTTCATAAACTAAGCACATTTCTCACTGCTGGTACAATACCTTTCTGATCTCATATCAAGATATTTGTCCTATTTCCAAGAAAAAGTTGCAAGAGTAGAAGTAGGGATTTACTAAAGGCTGAAAACAAGAGAACATGAACTTACTTAATATTTGAGTTACCAAAAAATGCATGGAACAATAGTAGAGCTTCAATAGTTTAACAAGATTGTTCTGTGACATAAACTTACATAGTAGACTAGCTTCCCCCCCCCCCCCACCAATTTTATATCTATATAAAACCAAACAACTCCGCTTTTCTTTAATATTAGTGCATTGGTGGAAAAATATTTTACTTTACCAGTAAATGGTTCAATGATATCTCTTGTAAGTAAATCATTAACTTTATTTTCAACTCTGTATGTATGACTAATACATAAAAACTTATACGTATCAAATTTAGTAGTCCCTTCCAAAGTTCATCGATCATTTAGAGCCACTCTTAAATGATTGGGTAACAAATGAGTAGACAGACCAAATTTCAATTTTGATGACACTTAGAATGATCGGAAACACAAAAAAAGATTAATCCTTGCTACATATGAATATAATTTAAGATGAACCTAAAACTTTATTTTATACAAATAAACAATCAGTGTCACAAGCCTTAGTCCTTTATGGGTCATTAAGTCAAAGATTAACTTACTCATTTTCATGAGTGATAAATCGAGAATCATAATTGTATTAGATGCATTGGTTTTAAAAGATTTTAGAATGAAATGATTTTAATCGAAACTGATATCAACAAAACTATTCATTCCTTTTATATATTATAAACTTATGTAATATTTCTTCTTGTAGATTCGAATTATTTTTTTCCCCTCTTGAATTGTTATCAATTATCTTTAGTGCATTTTTTTTTTAACCAGTTAGTCCTGAATTTGTTCATTGTTTGTGTTTTCGTTTATGAGAAATATTGTATCTTTGAGAATTCCCTCCAGAATAAAATTAATAAGAATAGATAAAGTTTACAAGCCAAGTTCTATGCTATTTGTACATTACTAAAATTTAAAAATCTTATAATTAAATCAAAGAAATAAGCTAAATATAAGCATTTCATTTTGAATAGAAGTACAAAATTATTGTTGTTCGAGACCTGTCTACACCTTTTGTTAAAAAAACAAAAAAAACAATCAAAATATATTTAGTGGTTTATTTTTTAGATACAGCTGAGGCTTCATACTTGTCATCAAGAAAATTTGATACAATCCGCAAAAATACTTCTGGTTTTTCTGCATGTACTATATGCCCTGCATTTTCAACGTATATAAATTTAGCTTTAGGAAACTTTTTCAAGATCAGGGGTTCCTCTTCTTTCTTCAAGTAATCTGACAAGGCTCCGGCTATGAAGAGAGTTGGTTTATCAAATACTCCATCATAAGGAAATTCAGTCATTTTATTCAGTGTTTCCATAAGGACTTGAATATTTACTTTCCAGTAGAATCTTCTTCGAGTTTCATCAAATCCTAAATTCATAAGGAGAAAATTACGAAGATGTTTATTTTTTAATGTCAACTTCAACTGCTTATCAGCTTCATCCCTTGCTTTTACAAGTATTGTTTGAGATCCCAATTTTACACTCTTCATGGCTTGTAATACTTGAGGCACATATTGGACACTGTCACTCAAATGGAGAGGAGAGACATCGACAACTACTAAATCTTGCACAAGATGAGGGTAGCTAAGAGCAAAAGCCATCATTGCTCTACCTCCAATACTGTGACCAATGAGACTAGCCTCTTGAATATCCATCTCAGACATGATATGTTTCAAGTCTGCTACCATGTGATCATAACTGAATTCTTTTGTGTGAGGGCTTTCTCCATGGTTCCTTGCATCTAAAGCAATAACTTTTCTCATGGTTTTGAGTGCTATTTGTCTGCCCATGCTGTTCCAGTTCATCTTTGAGCCCAGAATCCCATGAAGAATGAGGATTGGAATTTCATTTTGACTCTGTGGGGTGATTGCTTCATAAGCTGTATAAGCCATGTTAATAGGTTCCACATGTTTGTTAATATTACTAAACTTAGAAAGAATTTCTGTATTAATCTTTGTTCTTTGTGTTTGATATTTTGAAATGTTAAATAATTTTGATAACACAAGTGAGGTCATTATAAAAGGTACATTCTTAATTTAGAATCCTGCATCAAGGATTGTACTAAAATTTACACTAATTACATTGTTCACTCGAAAACAAATGTGCTACACAGGAAGGTTATGGTTATTTATTTTATTTTTTTAAGTTCATTCTTCATGAACATATGGTTACCCTATGATTCTATAACTTACTAAAATGTAGTAAATTATCATCTGAATAATATGGGCTAAATCATTGGGAGTAACCAGTATTTTTTTAGTCAACTTTAAAGGATATAAATACAATTTGGTTCCAAATTATTTCGATTAATTTTCACTTATGTTCAATGAAGAGAAAAAGTCTGATGTCACAAATATTTTTACTACTGATTTCATTCTTATTTCATATTAAAAATCATAGTGAAGGACTAGAATCATTAAGGGTATCATTAGTGGGGGATATATTTTCCTTTAAAATATGTGAATGTTTAATGCTTTTTACCCATACAGTAATCAAACCCATTACTGAAGGCTACCCAAAAGTATTAAAATGTACACGATTTTAACACGCAAGGGTAACATGAGCCCAAGTCAACTTTAAATTATAGAATAATTACTTTTCAGGTAAATATTGTTTAAATGTTTTTGTCATTTACTAATTTTTGTTTGCAAATCAGTAAACAGTGAACTGGACCTGATGGAGAGCTAAGGTCATATATTATTATCAGTGAACTAAACCTCAGCTATTTACAACCAATATATCTATTTATCTATAAGAAATTGTAACCTCTGTCTGTACATTGATTTTTTTCTCAAAATTTCACAATAACTTTTCGTTTCACATGTCATAGACACCATAACTGCATTTTGTTTCTTTCGTGTATGTTTGTTTGTTTGTCTGTTACCTTTTCACGCAAAAACGGTTGAACTGAATTTTATGAAACTTGGTATGTATATTACTACTAACCCAACTTAGACTTTAGGCTATATTAATATCCTCTGAGACGAGCAGGGGTGGGGGTTATAAGGGAAGCCTGAAATTAAAAATAGCGATATTTCGTTTCCTATTGGTTTTTCGGCAAATATGAACAGAAAAAAAGTTGTTTATTTTGTTATTTAGAGTAACTTTTGTTATATACACTTTTTTCGTATACCGAATTATAAACGAGATAGTATATATATATATATATATATATATATACTAGCCATGGTACCCGGCTTCGCTCGGGAATTCATTTGAGGCGAAAAGATTCTATTCTGTTTTGGCAATGCTTCTACGTGTTCAACTGCTCTTCCCGTCTGGGCCATTTTTTTCCCGTAAGGGTCCGTTGGGTGACCTATAGAAAAAAAATTTTACATTTGAAGAATAAATGAAAATAAGTCTCTAATCATTCCCTCTCCACTGTTTGACACTCCGTGAATAATTCAAATCATAGTCATAGATAGCATTTATTATAATTAAATATCATCTATAATGTACGTATTTTCTATATACAATCTATCTAATATAACCGGCGATGCCCGGGAAATCATCGTTCACTGACTAATGATAGTATTTTTATATTTTTTATAGAAAATCGTTGAAAAACCAATGGGGATCGAAATATTGAAATTTTTCATTTCAGGTCTATCTTATAGCCCTCACTCCCGTTTGGACCTAAAAATTTTAATATATCTTATAATCGTGGAAGAATTAATGCTAATTAACATTCCAAGTTTTGTTAAGTTCTGTTCAATCGTTAGTACCCAACAAAATTATTGGCTCCCGCTCTAGTTTTTAGTGTATATCTCGTTTATACTTTGTTATATGACGATAGTGTTTATAACAAAAGTTACTTTAAATAACAAAATAAACAACTTGTGCCATGTGCATATTTGCAGAAAAACCAATAGAAAACAAAATACTTCTATTTTTAATTGCAGGCCTCCCTTACAACCCCCACTCCTGCCCGCCCCTAGAAATGTTAGTATTGCTTATTATGATGAAGGCGTTTGTGCTAACACACATACCGAGTTTTATTTAGTTCGGTTGAGTCTTTTGTGTCAAATAAAATTGTTCACTTCCGCTATAGATTTTAGCGTATATCTCGTTTATAATTCGGTATACGAAAAAAGTGTATATAACAAAAGTTACTCTAAATAACAAAATAAACAACTTTTGTTCTGTTTATATTTGCCGAAAAACCAATAGGAAACGAAATATCGCTATTTTTAATTTCAGGCTTCCCTTATGGCCCCCACCCCTGCTCGTCTCAGAGGATATTAATATAGCCTAAAGTCTAAGTTGGGTTAGTAGTAATATACATACCAAGTTTCATAAAATTCGGTTCAACCGTTTAAGCGTGAAAAGGTAACAAACAAATAAACAAACAAAAAAACACAAAAGAAACAAAATGCAGTTATGGTGTCTATGACATGTGAAACGAAAAGTTATCGTGAAAATTCGCGAAAAAAATCAATGTACAGACAGAGGTTACAATTTTATATATTAAAACTAGAAGAATTTATAATATCAAATAATTTCCTTATATGTAATTAATCAAAATCAGGGTCTTCCAACTTTTGATGGACCTCGAGGGTGTAGCAATATTGATTTGACATTAACTTCTTTTAATTTAGTAAGTTATTTAACCAATGGGAAAATCGAAACCAAGGAAAATTTCTCTGATCATTTAACACTATCATTTGACTTATTAATGACTGAGCAAAAGCAAAACATTTTAAATCGCTACGATTTAACTTACAAAATACAGAATGAAGATTGGGAACATTTTGATTCAACACTGAGAGAACTAGTATCCAAAGAGTTTAAAATCACTTTTGACTTGGACTACACTCTTACCGAGTACCTAAGAACTAATAATTTGAACAGTACTATAGAAAAATTTTCTACAAATTTGACGAAAGCATGTAACAAATCATTTTAAATTTGTAATAAATTCAAAATTTATAACAATAAGAAAACATATAGCCCCAAACTGTGGTGGGATGATAACCTAAACAATTTAAGGAAACAAGCTAAAAAACTTCGTAGACTTTATCAATCCACTAAAAATGATGAAACTTTACGAATAACAAGAAAGAGATGTATTTAAAACATAGACAGCTCTATAAACAAACCATAAGTAAAAACAAATTAAATTCTTGGAAGCATTATTGTAGCAATATAGATCCCAGCCAAATATGGGGATGGACTTATAAATTTCCTGCAGGAAAACTAAAAAAACAATTTTCATTAAATACGTTAATAAAAGATGATGGATCATACACATCCTCGATTACCGAAACTTATGACTATCTATTGAATACACTGGTAAAAAGTGACGACCAAAGCACAGACAATGACCAACATAAACAATTTAGATAAGATGCACTCGTAGAACCAGAAACTCAGAACGACTTGCCTCTCACTGACACAGAGATCACTGACATTATAAACAACCCAAAAAGAAATGTCACCTGGAATTGACGGGATTACGGGTGACATTTATAAGTAAGTATTTAATATATTTCCAGAATTTATTAAATATATGTACAAAAGCTGTTTTAAAAAATGCACTTTCCCTGATAGATGGAAATGGTCCAAGTTAATATTTATTAATAAACCAGGAAGAAGTGATTGTACTGCCTCCTCTGTACGTCCCATATAACTAATCCCTACAACTGGAAAGGTACTGGAAAAGATACTTTACAGAAGATTATCACACTTTTTGTACTCTCATTTGTTAATGCAACCAAATCAATTTGGATTTACGCCCCAAACATCTACCACAGATGCCCTTCAGAAAACGTATACATTTATTGAAGAAGCATTGAACGTCGGTAACCATACTGTTCTAATATCATTAGATATAAAAGGAGCATTTGATAATGCTTGGTGGCCCTCAATCTTACTGATCTTACGTAAACTAAATTGCCCTCTTAATTTATATAAACTAGTTCGACATTTTTTTCAGAACAGGAAGACTTACATCACAACACCAACAATTACTACTCACAAAATACAAACATTAGGTACTCCACAAGGCTCATGTCTTTCCCCATTATTGTGGAATTTAATTATGAATAACCTACTACGAAACGAATTACATGACATTATTATTCTGATAAAATCCAAATTGTTCACAGAAATTCAAGTATTAATTAATATAATTACCCGCATTACTGACTTATGGGCAAAAGAGCACAAACTCCAATTTATTAATACTAACAAATGTAATTACATTATTTTTTCTAAAAAAATATCAATTCCTCTTCTTACCACACGCATTCAAGGCTAACAAATAAATAAGGAAACTACATTAAAATATCTGGGAGCAATTTTTGATGAAAAATTAAAATGGATCACTCATTTTGACCAACTACAAAACAAACTGCTTAGAGTTATACATAACCTCTCGTTAGTTTGAAAATTGAAATGGGGACTCCCATCTCAAGCATTGCATATAATGTATAAAGGAGCTATTTTACCCGCTTTGACATACGGACTAAATATATGGTTTAAAAAACTACAGAGAGTACAAAGATTGATGGGCCTAAAAATAATAAAAGGTTTTAAAATAGTATCTTATGACGCAGCATGTGTAGGTAAATTAATACCAATAGATCTCATTGCAAAGCAGTACGTAACTCAATTCTCTCTTTTGAAAACCTCAACAGCCAACTGGAACTATCTGTCTGAAGAAATAGAAAGAGATTTCCATTATAAGGACTGGCTACATCCATCGTTATATCCAAGTATTTGTTTAAATCCATACAATAATGCCGAAATAAGCATTTATACTGATGGCAGTAAGGATGAAACCCGAGTCGGTTGTGCTTTTGTAGTTTTTAAAAGAGATGAAGTAATATAAATACAAAAATTCAGACTTTGAAAACTGTGTACCAATTTTGTACTCTTGAGTACAACTATTAACAGGCTTGAAGATGATGCCATCGCATCGAAAGCGCTTGCCAGCGGTACTCAACCATCAGCCAGTGACGACGGTCTCCACCGAGAGGTATGACAATAGTATCATTTATATTGGCGGTTCTAGCCCTTTATATATATATATATATATATATATATATATATATATATATATATATATACTAGCTAAAGTACCTTCCAGTAAAGATGCCCGGAAATTCATTTGAGGCTGAATGATGGTGGACAATTTATATATATATATATATATATATATATATATAGCATTAACTTTATTCAACCATGGTTAATTGAAACAACCTTTTCTAGTCAGAGAGGGACTAAGGATTTTATTTAATAAGACTGTCAAATAAATTCATATTGGCCATGTGGGAATTGAACCCACGACTCTAGGTTTACCAAGTTTATTAAGACCAATGCCTTAACTCACTGTCTAACCTGAGCCCCATCGAAATATTTGTTTTCCTACTTCACCAGGGATGTATAGAAAAAGAATTTCAATATAATAAGGTAATTCTTTTAACAGGTATTTATGATTATTTTGGTACCCCTGTAAACCCTTCTCTATTACATACATACAACTAATTAGAGGTTGCAGAGAAACAAAATAGCTAACATACACTTAAATCATTTGCTTTTTAAAGTACATTCATAATCACAAAATCAGTACCCTTAATTTAATAGTTATTTATCAAAATCAAATGGTACTTCCATTATTTGTTCATTAATGTACTTTATTATTCTAATTATACAAAACTTTTTAATTAGTCTACATAAGTGGAATATATTATATGCTGTGTTTAGGAGCTACTCAATTTAATTGAATAGTTGACATTTTATGAATAAAGTATTTCCTATCACTAATTAATTTAATAGGATACTATATTGCCTTATATCCGTCTCCATGATCCAAAACATTAAATACATTTGTATGCGATGTAAAATCAACATGACCTACATCACATTTAAAGGATTCGTTTACTTTATTATTTGGTAGAAAAATGCCAGCATAAAACAGTAGAGACCGTATACACACAACTAGTTGGGACCACAGACTAGTTGGGAATTCTGTTTTAAATTCCGAATCAGATGTTTTTGACACCACAGACATGTTACAATCTTAGACATATCGGATTTATTCGCAAAACATTCACATATTTTAAATGAAAATATATCTCCCGCCAATGATACCCTTAATGATTCTAGTCTTTTTCACTGTGATTTTTAATAAGAATGAAACCAGCAGCCACTGAAGAAGAAAATTAGTATTAGTAGTGTAGAAACATGTGGCAATACAAAGATCAGTGAAATGCAGAAGATTAAATACTAAATGGCTCAATAAAACAGAAAGTAATTTATTAAAAATTTCAGCTACTTGATTTCATTTCTTTATACCTACACTCAGTGTAAGAAATACACTGAACATACAATTACAACCAAAATTAAAAGAATGATTTCAACAAATATGTGATTAAAACACTATGGCAGAGCAAAGAACATAAGTTGTCAATAATGTGACACCATCCACTATTTATTTTCCTCTATTCCTGCACTAAAATAAAAAAAAATCCAAAAATGATAAGCTCACAGTTTATTCAAAGGAATTCTTAACTTAGAGAAACGAATATTAAGGGAGGAAAGTTTTGAAGTAAATTCCTCTTTTCTTATTAAGGAGACATTAACAGTTAGTTGCAAAGGACACCATTGACAAAGCAAACCTTTAGAAAGCTATACTTCAAAAATTGTATGCCTTGTTGCCATTCATTCCTTTTCTTGAGTCATTAATTGTAGTTTTCTTCTTCCGAAAATAATTTAAACATGGGGAAAGCTGCTTCAGGAGTTGCATCTATTGGGTTATCTAAGCATTGAAGAACACCCATCAAGAAAATTACTAGACAATCACAAGGGAAGAATCCACGATTTATGAAAGAGTTGTCTTGGATGGAAGTTTGTTCATTAGTTCAATTCTTTGTCAACAAGTGATCAGAGCCGAACGAAACTCACCTTGTGATTTGGTACTAAAATATTTAAACTTAATTTTAATTATTTACAAACAGAATTTTATAAACTGAATATGCATTATGATTTATTTTGGGGAAACTACACTGAATAACACTTCTTCTTAAAATTAAAAAAAAATAGCCTCTTTTCTAGATACATACATTACATTGACAAGCCTTCCTTATTCAGTATTTAGTTTGTCAGATGTGGAGGGGGGTTCAATATTCATGACTGCCCCGAATCTTCAGTAGAGAAATACAATAATCTATCTATAACCCACATATTTTTACCAAGTTTCATACTAATATATAATGAGATCTTCTAATATCCACCAATCGTAACTATAAGATAACGAAAAACGCCTGTCACGCTGCGAAAATTAAGCTATTACCCACTTGACATAGGTACCCAGCTTTGTCGGGAATTATTGAGACTGGATAATGAATGTGGATGTTATTCATTGCACAGCTACACTATGCCCAATCTATTTACATTTCCAGTACCAATGTTTACTTTTGTTTTATTTTCGTAGCTCTCCCGTAAATACAGTGAATAGTGAGCTTCTATAGTTTGGGCAAATACACTTTAATGTGTTTCTTATCAATCCCTTCACTTTATTCAAAACATCATGGGCTTAAATAATAATCTTGGATTGTATTCATCATTACTGAGAAACATTTGGAATAAAAATTATCCTTACCGCCGAAGGGGGTCCTAATCACAACTGGTGGACATTTTATTTTACTAATTTCTCTCCAGTCACAACAATTACTCAAAAAAGTCCGTCACGCAGGGGCTGCGTAAACTAAGCAGATTTCCCACGTGAAGTTTTACAATAGAGAAATCTGCCTAATAACAACTGTAGTAATAAGAAACCTCTAAACCTAAAACATTATTTAGGGCGTAATAACCCAGTAGTTTCTAGCCCCGAAACACAGTTAACCTAACCTCTAAACCTATTCACGAGGGACGGATAGTTATGGAAAAGGCCGCCAGAGCTCTCGGCGGAAAGTCCGAACATAGCCTAATGGTACCACACGCAGAATACAAATGCAAATATCTCGGTTAATATTCAAGATACAGAATAAATGTATAGAACAATATTTATATTAAATTTAATTTGCAATAAGATTGATTCTGTACAATTTGTCGATCCGACGAATAGTAACGGAGATATTTCGAATTTTCGGAAATCCTCCCCTCTAAACCCCCCCTCCCCGTGGTCCGATTTCAGCCGTTAACGAACTTGATCTTTCTTTTGACATAAAACGACTAAATA
Organism: Riptortus pedestris; assembly: GCA_019009955.1. Taxonomy (NCBI): domain Eukaryota; kingdom Metazoa; phylum Arthropoda; class Insecta; order Hemiptera; family Alydidae; genus Riptortus; species Riptortus pedestris. Next base: position 60,342,655 of record CM032229.1, read on the forward strand.
TCGAGTTTGGTAACGATCAAACAAAAATTGCGACCTCTAGAGCGGTAACAGACAAATATATATATATATATATATATATATATATATATATATATATAGATAGATAGATATATATATATACAGTTTTGAACGGACCTCATTTTCGTCATCTACTAGGTAGGATCGATGGACATTTGAAGAAAAATTTCGAAAATTCCGTCATGAGTACAACCTCAATAGCTGATTTCCCTTAAGGGAAATCTGCTAATATCCTTTGCATGTCCAAATTTTATAATTATAATAGAAATATCTGGGAACAGATCTTCAATACCTTGAAGTATAAACCAATGTAAGGTCGGGGGATCCCCCCCCCCCCTCCACAACCCTGATTGAATCTTCTTAAGGCACTTTAATTACGGCTTTTTAGGATAACTTTTTTCATTATCGGGGTTAAAGTAAAGTAAAAACTTTTTACTTAGCATAGTACTTTCTGGATTACTCTCCATCATCAATGCCCAGCCAGATTAGGGTGGACCCAAACAGACAATATATACGTATTAAGAAACTAGGAACATAGTAATTCCAATAACACCAAATTGTAGGAAACAAGTTCCAATAACGTCAACGTGTAGGAAATAAACCTTAATTGGTTAGTGTGCGTGATCCAAGCAGACAATATAAAGAAATTAGGTACAAAATAATTCCAATAACGTCAACATGTAGGATATCTATATAAATAAATTTCTAAGATTTGTATGACATTCTATTTAAATTTGACAGCCAGTGTAGCTTAAAGTGGACTTTAATAAATAATAATAGTATTTAAAGTTTCAGACCATTCTTAGAACAAGAGCTTCAAAATTGAATATCTTGTCTGTCTGTCCGCCCTATATGACTATATTGTTACTCTATATTTCTGAATTTTATATTTGGGAGTCAACTATTCCAAGATACAACACAGGCAATGTGGCAATCCGAATTTTTAACTAGGAGTGGGGGTTTACTTCGACGTCAAAGCTCATATTTGTCAGTATCTTCGTAAATCTTAATTTTATGGGGGAAATGTAAAGAACGAATTGTTTTTAGTATACATTTACGGCCTTAAAACGATCTTTGATTTGTGAATTCCAATATTTTGGCATCCGGCTTTTGGGATGGCACTAGTGTTCAATAAGAGTGCCTAGATAGAATAGTGAACTGTTTTCTATATTATCAATGACATGAATATTGTCATCATACCCCCTCTACCTCGGAGGTCTGATTATATGGTGTGGCAGTTATCGGCAAGATGGTGTCTCACCAGGAATCATAGCGAGACAAAGACTACGGGGATCTTGCCTGAGTATAGTGCGAAGTTCCTTGCCCAAGTATATGCCACCCGGTACACCGAGGAGTAGAGTGTGCGAGTGGAACCATCCCCCCCAAGTTATACCGGATGGCTTCCTCCGCCATCATGACTTGGGGGGAGAACACAGGGACAACGGTCTCGGAGCATGCGACCAGTCTATGCTTCTTAGAGATTTAGACCATACTGGTACCAAGGGGTTGGGGGAGAAAGTCCTCGCCAACAATCAGATCAGTGGTTCTCAAACGTTTTTGGCGACGGAACCCTTTTGGAAAGCAAAATACTTGACGGAACCCTAGAATGAAACGAAAATGTCTTTATGTACATTCATTATTAATGATATATTCTTCATATTTTATGGCAAGGGTCTCCAATAAAAAACATTTTTTAGGTACAAGCTTTATTAAAACTGCCCTACATGTTTCGTGGCTTATTTGCCATCTCTTCAGGGGCTATCCATTTCTGAACTGCTCGTTTCCCTTTTACATTCGTTGTGACTGTCCTCACAGTATCAACTACCTCCTCAGTGAGGACAGTCACAACGAATGTAAAACGGAAACGTGTACTTCAGAAATGGATAGCCCCTGAAGAGATGACAAATAAGCCATGAAACATGTAGGGCAGTTTCAATAAAGTTTACACCGAAAAAATGTTTTTTATTCGAGATCCTTGCCATAAAATATGAAGAATATATAAATAATATTGGGTCCAGAATAAGAAGAATTATTAATGAACATAATACGAGCACAACAGTTCAATATTACAAAACAAATAGAATACATAAAAAAAGAAAAAAAAAAACAATCTAATGGGAGGTATGAAACTTTTTTTTTGTTTATTTTTTCATCAATTGATCGATATCAGGTTTGATAGAAAAGAGTTGAAATCTCATATCAGGTTCTGCGTCCAGTCTTTTGCGGTATTTTGTCACCAGTGAGAGCTGTTTTGATTTGTTTTTCTAAATTCTTCCGGAGCCCCCATGGGGATTTATCGGAACCCCAGGGTTCCGCGGGGCACTTTGAGTATGGCTGAGTTAGACCATAACCTGATGGGTGGTGTCTGAATCCGTTTGCGGCTGACAGTCACAGACTTGGTGGTCATCGTTGCAACTCTCAGAGAGAGATGTCAGAACTGATTAAAAGAAGGGGCTTGTGAATCCCTTCGGTCACTCATGACAATTACCGTCTCATTTATTGAGGCGAGTACAAGAGTACTGAGAGTCTTCTGGATCTTTAGGATTCGTTTTTTATCTGGTTTGTGCCTCTAGGAACTCGGAGAGGTTGAGAGGGGTTGAGGCCTGACGACTAGGTACACTCTCGTTCCGTTTCCATCCTTTTGTGACGTACATTTTGTCATCATAGGTTATTTTATACTATAGTGCCACCAAAAGGAGTGAGGATTTGCTTTGAAGTCAATACGAAATGTTCGTCAAAATCTTCGTTAACATTGGTTATATCGGAAAAATTGTTAAGAACAAATTGTGTTTAAAATGTGCTTTCCAATCCTAAAACATTGCTTTACAGATTTCAATACTCTTGCTAAGGAAAATAGTATTTATTAGAGTTCCATGAGAGGACGTCAAGAAAATTGTTATATTTTATGTATATTCATTTAGGGAATGAATTTCGTTAACGAAGGCTCCGTTAAAGGAAATAGGAGTGAGGCTTACTTGGGTAACATTAATTGTTTATTTCCGTGGAAACCATTTTTATTTCAATCTAAAATGACGGCTAACACATTCAGTTAGTTACTTCCGACTTCCGGTCACTACTTCGTGTGAGAACCAAACGGAGTTGAGTATGCAGAATGTGAGGACCGCATTCTGAAAATAGTAGATAATCAGTAAATGGACTGAATAAATGCATTGGAAACATTTTAATGATTATTTTAGTGGCAATATCCAATTGTTTCTTATGATAAAGCTACTTACATATAGCTAGACAATTGAAAAATGTCCGTCACGCAGGGGCTGCGTAAACTAAGCAGATTTCCCACGTGAAGTTTTACAATAGAGAAATCTGCCTAATAACAACTGTAGTAGTAAGAAACCTCTAAACCTAAAACATTATTTAGGGCGTAATAACCCAGTAGTTTCTAGCCCCAAAAAACAGTTAACCTTACCTCTAAACCTATTCACGAGGGACGAATAGTTATGGAAACGGCCGCCAGAGCTCTCGGCAGAAAGTCCGAACATAGGCTACTGGTGACCACACGCAGATTACAAATGCAAATATCTCGGTTAATATTCAAGATAGAGAATAAATGCATATAACAATATTTATAGTAAATTTAATTTGCAATAAGATTGGTTCTATACAATTTTTCGATACGATGCATAATAACGAAGATATTTCGAATTTTTGAAAATCCCCCCTCTAAACCCCCCCCCTCCCACTGGTCCGATTTCAGCCGCTAACGAACTTGATCTTCCTTTTTACATAAAACTATTCAATACCGAGTTTGGTGACGATTAAACAAAAATTGCGACCACTAGAGTGTTAACAGACAAATATATATATATATATATATATATATATATATATATATATATATATATATAGTTTTGAACGGACCTCATTTTCGTCATCTCCTGGGTAGGATCGATGGACATTTGAAGAAATTTTTCGAAAATCGCGTCATGAGTACGACCTCAATAGCTGATTTCCCTTGAGGGAAATCTGCTAAAAATAAAAAAGTTAAAATTTGAAAAAAAAATTGTTGACAAAAAATAATTTAATACGATAAAGCAAATTTTAACATAATACATCAAAAAAATAATACAAATTATTCTTTTTTTCCTTTTTCTTTTTTTTGACAGGCATTATAAATATAATTGCACAACGACATACAATTTAGATGTCATTTTTTTACAATAACAAGCCTTTGTGAGAGAATTTGTTGTATATTTACTGGGCTGAATCAACAATTGCGGCTATGGTCACTTCGTCAGTTGCCGTGTGTACAATTTACCATATTAGCAGAATTTCCTTAAGGTCGTACTCATGACGCCATTTTCGAAACATTTCTTCAAATGTCCATCGATCCAACCCAGGAGATGACGAAAATGAGGTCCGTTCAAAACTATATATATATAAATACATATATTTGTCTGTTAACACTCTAGCGGTTGCAATTTTTGTTTGATCGTCACTAAACCCAGTATTTAATCGTTTGATGTAAACAGGAAGATCAAGTTCGTTAACGGCTGAAATTGGACCAGTAGGAGGGGGGGGGGGGTTAGAGGGGGGGATTATCTTATTTAAATTAAATTTCGAAATATCTCCGTTACTATACGTCGGATCGAAAAATTTTATAAAGCCAATCTTATTGAAAATTAAATTTACTGTAAATATTCTTATATATGTATATTTATTCTCTATCTTGAATATTAACCGAGATATTTGCATTTTTATTAAGTGTAACGGACGAGCTATGGTTTCCGCCGAAAGCTAGTTTGGCCGTTTCCGTAACTGATCGGCACTCGTATAAAGATTTCTCTATTGTATAACTTTATGTGGGAAATCTGCTTAGTTTACGCAGCCCCTGCGTGACGGACTTTTTTTTTCATATCTTAATACTCTGTAATCATAAGGCTGCCATTCATATGTTTGTGCTGAAGCTTTTAACAAAAAGTTTTAATGTAGATCATCTGATGTGAAAATTACTTTTAATAATTTAATCTGACGCCGATATTTTGTGAAGTTGTTTTGTACCGTTCATCAACAGTTTTTTTTTTTTTTTTTAATTTCAGAATTCATTCATTTTCCCGTAGACTTGTTTCAAATATAATTTTATTGGCTACATCTTTTATGTCTCAGCATTTTTCAATAAAATGTGCTTACATATATATATATATATATATATATATATATATATATATATATATATATATATATATATATATATATATATATATATATATATATATATATCGTATTTTAAATCGATGGCATTATACTGTCGAAACCTATCAAGCCTCGTGAAATTATTTATTCTTAAGTCATTAATCATTATGAACCATTATTTTTTTCCAATTAATATTTTAATTGTTGAAATATCTCATTTTTATTTAATCAATAATTTTTAAGGACAAGGTTAACCGGTGTTTTAACTTTGAGTCATGGGTTCGATTCCCGCAAGGAATAATAATAGAAGTTTATTATAGTTGTACGCAAATAACACGCTTTCTTCCACGTATGACCAACAACAAATAAAGATATTAAACGTATATTAGCATAAATACGAAACATAACTATAAATCTCTTATACAGTTCAAAGTACTCTCTAGTCTACAAAGGCGAAAAAAGATGAAGGCATTGGACAAAGTACCTTACAATAACTAAAACAGACAAAGAAAGCGTGCCAGTTATTTTAAATAAACAAGGCAAAACAGAATAGGTATCGAACACAAACTGTAAACATCTAGAAAGAAATTGGCAATCACTAAGGCAAATTAATTCAAGGCATTGATGAATACCTTTATAAACTATTTTCGTTTCTCCAAAAGAATATAAAGAATATTATCTTTCTCCTTTTAAGAAATTAAAAGTTCTTTGATGCAAAGAAAATTAAACTAACTCAATAAATTGTCTTGAGAAACATCTTTACTATAAATAGAGAAAGTTGGAAGTAGATTTACTTAGTATTTACTCCATTGGTATTAATACCAACCTTTACCAGCCAGGAGGAATACTTGCTGTTATGCTACAGGTGGAAACTCAAAGACAGGAAAGTCTTGATGTAAAAAGGAATGTACTACGGATGGAAGAGTGTCACCAAAGCGAACAAACAGTGGTTGTCGTTGTTTCCTTTTCGAAAGAAAGCAAAAATAAAGTCCTCAGAAAAAGCGAACACAAAAAGTTGCCGAACTATGGACATGAGCTAGTATGGAGTATGTGAACTACAATTTTAACCTACCTCCAAACTTTCATCCTTCTCCGCATTATAATAACTAAATTTTCATAATGAAAATATGTAAAATTAGGAGTAATATAACTGTGCAAGTCATGGAACATAAAGCAGTATGTCATCTTCTTATTTTCCTAATAGGAAAACTGAAGAAGAAAAATCACATAAGAGATATGATGAAAAAAAAAAACTATAAATAGGAACCAAAGTCTGTAATTAGCCTGAAAGTCAGGGGTTGAATGAACTAAGATTTCCTAAGGGTTATTGTTATTATTATTTATTAACGCCCAGTTTTCGCTACTGTATGTAATTGGGATGGATTATCTACAGGTGACCACCCTTTTGTAGCCAGGGTGGGACAAAGGATTTTATTTAATGAACTAAATATATTGCCCAAGCGGGAATCAAACTCGCCACTCTAGGTTTACCATGTGAGATGAAGGCCAACGCTTTAACTCACATGCTAATCTGGGCTATGTGCTGGAATGGCACGATGAAGATGTCTTCCAATACATTCTACCCGTATGTTTCCCCGAAATAAGAGACCCTTGTAACAAAATTAGAAGTTTAACGGAATAAGAAATGTTTACCGATGCAATTGCTTGAGTGAAATTCTCACGTGTAGGTGTGGAGGTAAACGTAAGACAGAAAATAGAAACTAAAGTCCGTCAAGCAGGGGCTGCGTAAACTAAGCAGATTTCCCCCGTGCTGGTATGAAACACTTGTGATCACATTTCCCAATATATTTTTTATTTCTAAATTAATATTCGATAAATAGAAATAGGGATTTAGTGAAGGCAGGAAGTACCAATAAGTCTTTTAAATTTTATACTACAACAAAATGTATAGAACAACTGTGTGTTTAACAAGATTGGTTCTGTAACATTTTTTGATTCGACTCAATATAACAGGCATATTATTAATTTTCGAAACCCCCCCCCCTCCTCAATTCCTTGTCCAAAGACGATGAACTTAGTGCTGAATGAAAGGATTAAATAATTGTACTCATATTACGCCCCACTTCTACTCATATTACATATGAGTATAACAATACTCCGTTATACAATAAACCACATTATTTGAAGCTTAAATACCAAATATTGTTTTCAAGAGACATTTATTATACGAGGTACATGCAAATATGTTCTGGTGACCCCCCCCCCCCCGTCTGAAGTCCTTGGGCTACTAAAATTTGATAGATTGAGATAAACATTATTCCTATTTCATTGTAAATTACAGTACTGGATATAGTAAATAGTTTTCAATAAAATTTATGTTATATTCTGATATATTTCAGTTTTTGTTTTTCTTTCTGGTGAGAGGTTAGCGGATGTTTGTTTACATTTCAGACGTTTCCTGTGAGGAGGTTATTAAAATTGACTGAAAATTTTCTTATAACCATTTCTATTTATTCACTTAATATTCAGGGTGGTGTTACCAGTATGTAGATTTATATATTGTTATAATTTACAAGGGAAATCTGCTTAATTTACGCAACTTCTGCGTGACGGGGTTTTTTCTGAACACCCAGATGTATGACAGCCGGAGTATCCGCGAGTAGTAAAGAACAGACAGGCCGGGACTATCGGCGTCCTCCTAATACAATAAGACAAGGCCCCGTGAAGATTTTATCTCTAAGGTCCTTGGAAGAGGGCTGGCTGTAGACAAGGTGAGTGCAGGTAATAAGAGCGTTGCAGATAGCGAGGGGAGAGGGCCGGGTGGTTGCGTGCGATGCGTGACCGGATCAATAAGCCCGCTGCTTGCGTGCGAGCTTGCTCCGAGTAGCAGTCATGAGCGCTAGCTCTCTCATAGCGGCCGTCTACAAGCGGCGTCCTCTCTGGGACCCCACCGATGTTCATCATCACAACAGGCACGTCGTAGCGGGTCTCTGGAGGCAGATTTCACTCGAGCTTGGCATCAACAGTACGTATATTTCAACATTCTAAGCAACAATGACATTTCCTCTATGATTTAGCCTCATTCATATGGGCAGACTAATATTATTTTATATATTTACAGCTCTAAGTAGCCATGTGCGATAAGGGATAAGCCTAAAGCTCAATATAAACCGATTGTCCTGTAGGCAAATACAGGAATTAACTCGTTAAATCCGCCCTGAATAGCTGTATAAAAGAAAATGGCATAAATAAATACAAATGTTGTATATAGTCTATAGATATTGCGCAACTTCATGTTTTTCCTATACATTCCTACTAATTTACTAAGCTCAGGACCACCTCTCGGTCTCTTTATACTCTTTCTTTCCGTCTTAATTCTATATCTTAGACCTAACTGTCTTAAGCCGAAACTTCAGAAATCTTCACTATCTAGAGCTGCAGTTACCTTTAACAGGAAGTACAATTAAGTGTGCCTCCTAAATTGTAGCTGGTTGGCTGCCTGTCTGGTTCGGAACTGGGGCAGTATATTCATCTAGTGAACCAATTATGACTCATCTTCAGTGCTAAACAACCATACCGCATAAGCGTGCTGTTATACAGCACTCCAACAAACAATTTCCTCTTCCAACAAAGCAAATTGAATACTATGAAATACAAAAAATTGGTGTAATCAACTCGGGAGTGGTCACGTGTGTTAAGCTGCTGGCCTCCATACTCAGATATGTTCAATGTGACGTCATCAATTAAGATTTTACATTCTAGACTAAATGATTTCTTATTTATCGTTTCCTTACTTGAGATTTAACACATTCATGAAAAAATAAAGATTATAATTGCTAATGTGTGGAATTGGATTAGTGGGAGAGAAAATTGGCGTTATAGTCGTTTGATAACCAATTAGTGGCTGGTCCTGTGTGTTGTCGCTGGTCTCCATACTAATGGACGATTAAGAGCCGTGGATTCGATTCCCTCATGAGTGCGATAGCTTATTTGGTGTTCAGTAACAGCATACACATTGGCACAACCAACCTAGATAGTAGTGTAGATCACCCGTCCCGACCACCTTAAATTTAAATAAATAATTTCAAATATTTACGTTCATTACTCTTTAGGAATAGTTTAAACCTATGGTTATCGAGTTATATTCTTCTACCCTAGCCTATAATTTTCGTTAAGTACTTAAATCACTTTTTTCCTCAGTTTATTAATAGGCTGTTTGATACACACTGGATTTGTCTTCACATACGTGTCCTCGTGACTGTGTAAGTGTACTTATATCCTTGACAACTTGCGTGTCTATCGACATGCACGCGCTCTTGGAAGGGTTTCTATAACCTTTCGGTATCAAATATCATTTTAGAGAGTTCTATTATAGAAGGCTTCCTACTCAGATTTATTGTTATATCCGGCAATTAAACTGAATGAATTTGTAAATTATTTATACCACTAGAAAGAGATATTTGTAATGAGGATTGAAATGAAATTTTTATAGCTTATGTTTATGTTTATTAGCAGTGAATAGTCATCCGGTTGTTTAAAAACAAATAAATATGATCTTGGAGGAATCTACAGGCTCCCAAGCCTCTAGATTTAATATTATTACTGTGAGGGTTTCATTAAATGATCTCGAACAATGACGTGCACTATGTAACTGATCATAAAAAAAGTCCGTCAAGCAGGGGCTGCATAAACTAAGCAGATTTCCCACATGAAGTTATACAATAGATAAAACTGGTAACAATTAACACCACTGTGAATATTAGTGAATAAATACATACGGTACTGAGACATCTTTCAGGCAATTTTAATAATTTCCCAACGGGAACTATCTGAATTGTAAACAGACAGGTCTGCCCAACTGCTCAGAGCTCAACAAATAGAGCGAAATATTCTTCAACGGAAAGAAAAAAAATAACTGAAATATATCTGAATATAACATATTAATTTTATTGAAAATTACTTACTATATCTAGTACTGTAATTTAGTCACTAAAAAATCAGAATAATGTTTATCTCAACCACCCAAATTTTAGTAGTCCGAGAACATAAGAAGGGGGGTGGGAGGGATCACCAGAACGTATTTGCATATATCTCACAAAGTAGAAGTTAAATGAAAACAAAAGTCCGTCACGCAGGGCCTGTGTAAACTAAGCAGATTTCCCACGTGAAGTTATACAATATGGAAATCTCCATACGAGAGCCGAACAGTTACGGCAAAGAGCCGAACTAGCTTTTGGCGGGAAACTCGTCCGTTAAACGTTATCGGCCCAAATTTAATAAAAATGCAAATATCTCGGTTAACATTCAAGATAGAGAATAAATGTCATGAATGATATAAGAGCTTATTATTGCTGTAACATGAGTAGGGGTTTGCTGTAGGCTGTAAACTGATAAATGCAAATATCTCGGTTAATATTCAAGATAGAGAATAAATGTATATACAAATATTTATAGTACGTTTAATTTGCAATAAGATTGATCCTATAAATATAATCGATCCAACGTACAGTAACAAAGATATTTCGAATTTTCGAAAATCCTCTCCTCTAAACCCTGTTGAACCTGTTGAAAAGACATTGAAGCCCCTGTAACATTTATCACTGCAGCATTATACTGGTCTCAATATCAAATTCTCTTTGTAAGGAAGTTTACTGTTTTTAATACATTTATTATTATTTTGAAGGAATGAAGAAAAAGTTACCCTTAAAGCGCTTTAAATCATAAGTTATAGTTTTATAACATTATCTGATGAAAAATACCCCATACCCGCAGGAAAAATTAAGTCCGAAACGTTAGGGCTGCGTAAACTGTGTAGATTTCCCAGAAGCAGGTATATGATAGCTCAACTCACTGTCTATTCTGTATTTCTCCTGCAATATGCAGCCCATGTAGACAGAAATCGAAATATGAGATGTTTAGTGAGTCAGTTACTCAAAGTGAAAATCGCATAAGTAGAAGTGGGGGTTTACCGTGGTTGATTAAAATGCAAATTGTCGGTTAACGTTCTATGTCCAGAACTAATGCCTAGAGCAATATATTTAGGAAATCACATTTACATTAAGATTGGATATGTACAATTTTCGTATTCTATCCATAATAGCTACGATATTAGGCAATTTCGGTTTTCCTCCTTTCTAAACCACCACCCGCCAAGGCCGATTTCAAGCATAATCTTTAGATTTGCATGAATCGGTTAAATATCGGTTATGGTGTTGATCAAATAAAAATCATGTAGATTAGACGTAAAAGCGTACAAAACAGCTTATTGTTAGTATGACATTAGTAGGAGAAGGGGTTTCCTAAAAGCTGAAAACTAAAAAAATGCTAATATCTGGGCTAATATTCATTATTGAGAAAATACCTACATAGGAATATTTATAAGAAAGATTATTTATTTTGAGAATATTATACCCGGTGGTTGGGAAAACTGATGAACATAATGACCTGAGACGAAAACTACGAATCAAAATTATCAAGCCACCCTTTAAAGTAATTATTATAATTAATCTATTAATGGTAGTTACATTGATAATTAATTTTCCAAACTTATTCCAGCCATTTTCTAATTTGTTCATTAAATTGCACATTCCGTGACATTCTGAGCAGCTCATACATCTGTTTCTATTTATTGGCTCAAGAAACAGACGAAAGAAACTGAAATAATACAAAAAAACACAGGCTTAAAATATTTACAATTCTATTCTTACCACGGATTACACAAACTTATTTCTGAGTGGAATGAGAATCTTCTCATTTTAAAAGGATTGTATAAAATTATATTTTAGCTTTAGATCTAACAGTTTGAGACTTTGGTATACCTAAACACTCCAATTTGGTTTAAATGTCTAGATATTTCGCTACTCTGTCACTACAAAAGAACAATAGAATATTTTATTTTACTTTTTACTTATTTCTACGAAGCAAAGAAATTATTTCTTGTTTTCACCAAAATGTCGATTTTCAGAATTCAATGCATAATTCGTTTTGGACCTCCCTGAGCCCATCTAAACTAGTTTCTGCGAGACATATGTACGTATCTCGCCTAACTAAAAAATACCACCAGCCTTAGAATGTTGAAACTTCATATTTTGACCTCCTGTTACACTTAGCTGTGTGTTATCCGTTTTGGCCTAAATCAATTAAACGGGAGGGGGGTGTATTTAGAGAGGAGCAATTACAAAAAATTGCGAATTTCTCCGTACCTATTAGAAATACATAAGACTTGTATAGAATATTTTCTGTTTATCTTAAAAATCTCTATAAAGTTTGTTCCATTACATTTTTTCATTGCATTCAGTGGAACGGAGATCTCGTATAACACTTCCTAATAAAGTAATTCTAGATAAGTGTAGAAAAGGTTTTTTTTTTTTTTCTTTTCATTTAATAGGAGGTCAAGGGAATAATTTGGTGCTCACATCAGAATTTTTTGTTTTCATTTTTTTACTGTGGACAAACTAGGTTCACGGCATACTAACGAATTTATTTTAGTTTCTAATACAAACAGGGTTATGGCTCAGGGCCAATGTATTTTTAAGTGTGGAAAGGGTTTTTAAGATATAGAAGCATTTAAACTGTATCCTCAAAGTATCAATTTAACCAAATTTTTCTGAAATTGACATTTTATTCGAAATTTTAAACAGAATAAATCCCGATGCCTTACATCGCTATATAGTTCTTCCAATAAGATCTTCTTACTAACATTTAGTAGTATTTCATTACCATAATACATTTCTGAGATTCATTATTCAGAGTCAGGGCACGGGTCACTCTTCAAACTGCAAATAAACTCTACATAATATTAAAACGGGGCTCAGATTAGCCATGTGAGTTAAAAGAGTTGGTCTTAATATATCATGGTAAACCAAGAGAAGTGATTTCGATTCTCACCTGTGCAATCGGAATTTATTTAGGGACTACTCCTGAGACGAATTATCTACTGGCCTTTTCTAGCTTGGGTGGGACTAATGTTTTTATTTAATGAGTTCGTCACTATATTAATTCCTATTGCCCAGGCGGGAATCGAACTGGCCACTTTAGGTTTACCATGTGAGATTGCGTCGAATGCATTAACTTACATGTCTAATCCAAGCAACATGGTTTTAAAAAGGCACCATTTCTTCTTGTCCGATGTTCACAATAAGGTAAGTCTGCCTTATGCCCAACTTTTACATTGGCACTTAAGAAGGAGATATGGGAGAGAGGGTGAATTGAGATGTTTCTATCGGCATTTACTACTGGTTCCACATTTCGGCTTATAATATCTTTACTTAATATACCCAGTTCTGCTTTATTGGCTACTTGAAAATATTATTAAAACTTTTTTAGGGCTGCGCAAAGGATTTTGTAAACTGAACATAATTCCTAAATACTCATATGAATTTTGGAAGTTCGTGAAGTGGAATTTTTAAATTCGATGAAACTTACACGTCATAAAGTGTCTTAATAATACCAGTTCATTACTGACATTCGATTTACATTTTAAAACTACACACACACTCACACATACCCCCACACACACACACGCACACACACACACACACACACACACATACACATATATACATATATATATATATATATATATATATATATATATATATATACTTTGAAATATATTAATCAATAGTACCTAATAAGAATTATAAGTTATATGCCATCAGTATATTTATTTTTATTGGAAGAGAATATGCGATGGGTATATTTATTTCTTTGCATATCACTTTTGTATCGAGTGTCGACAATAAGGGTACCACAGGTTTCCCGGTGGGGGAGGGACCATGATAAAACATTAAAACACAGTAGGTATATAATTAATAATAATTACACCCTTAATAGCTGACTTTCCTTAGGGGAAATTAACTAAACTGAACAAATCTCTTCCCCATTCTCGCTTTTTGTATTTATTTAAACTAATTATAAGTCTAATAATTTAAAATTTTGCGGGAAGGGGTCTCCAAAAAAGTTAAGAATGCAACTACCAGAATTACGGGCAAGGTGTAACCTAATATTCAAAATGATCTGAATTCTTCAATCTTAGTACAAACAATTGAAATTATCAACGCTTTTTTATATTTTGTTAGATTTACCTATGCGCCATTGGGCTTTTTTTTTTCTGAATATAATTTGGTTATTCTATAAGTAGTTACACTGCAGTAATTTGACAAAGATGATGGTTCTGAGCTTCTCTGTTCTGGTTCCTCTTACAGCCGTGCAAGTTAAATATCTTGCTAAGATATTTTCTGTTGATTTTTTTTAAATATTGGATTACACGTGAAAATATGGGATATCATAAGTAAACCTGCAATGTGGTACTAAATCCCACTTCAAGCTTATATTATATTTGAAACATACGATGAAGAGCTATTCTGCCCTTTGAATTAACTTAAAGTAAAGATCTGTTAGTTATTAAACAAAAATAAGGGAAAATCTCATTTTTACTCAAGTTGGTGTATTAAAAATTGTGTATCTTATGTTTTTTTAATGAATTTTAAAGTGATTTTAGATATCAATATAGAAAAGAAAAGGGGATTCGGAAAGAAGGGAATGGTGTCCGAATGAAATTTAAGTCTGCCTGTCTGTTGGTATTTTATTATTCAATCACTTAAAATAAATCCAAATTAATTTAATTGGCATTTATGTCCAAAGTGGCTATTTAAGAATACGACTTTCCAACTAGGCTTTACTTGGAAGTATAAAACTATATTCGTTAATTTTGGTTTATAGAAGGAATCAAAACAATATGTTGGGAAAGTGTGTATTCTTCAATACTATAATTTTATGATTTAAAAATAGAAATAATCGGAATTCGACTTCAGGGACCCAATTAGAGCTTTATTGGTTTCACACGAGAATGCCTCAATATAATTGATACATTTTTTGTATTTGGTTTTAGGGAGCCAATAGTGTCGACACGAACTTCACTATCTCTATCAGAAGTGACAGAATACTGAAGAAGTCAAAACCTTATTTGTTTACTTAGTTCGTATACGACAAACAAGGTGTTGATTCGACAATATCTTTTTTAGGGGTGGTTAATAATGGTTGAATAAAACAATAAAAGAGTAAAATGGATTTAAAATAATTTTCCAAGGATCGGAAAAGGATTTTATAGTATGAAATTAAAAAATTACTGCTTCTGACTTTCTGTAACCAACTTCCATCTAAAGGTAGGATTCACAAGAGAATGCCAAAAAATAATTGAATCATATATTTTTAAAACATGCAAAATAATGGGAATCGTTATCTTCCGTTGGGAAAAAATCAATATTTCAATCCGGAGGCGATAACGCGTTCATTGTAAACGTAAATTCATCAATTTATACGCCAATGGTATTACAAGAGGACCAAATAATTCACATTTTCAGTAGGCGAATGGTAGTAGTATATACATTTTTAATAGAGTTTTGAACACTGGAAGGAGTCTCTTATCTAAAGAGGAAGCTCCCATGAATAACATAATTATAAAATTAACTAAAACATATTTTTAATTTTAAAATAATAATTTTTGACTAGATTTATAATTCATAATCCTTCAAAATGTCTTTGTACATGCGAAATAAATTTTTAAAGTTTACACAGTGAATGAAAGACCCTCAAATATTACTCTTTGTAGAATTAAGCAAACTTTTGGTAATAAACATTGTGCTCTAGATTCCTATTTATTTATCCAGTTGTGGTAATCGTCGCCAAAACTCGTAGATTAATAACTTGTATTAATCAATAGAACGCGTTGGTACTCTATAATTAACGTATTGATAATGTGTGTTTGGATTTGATTACCTCCTGGAGCTGGGAAGAGCTGGAGTCTGCATGTTTGGCGGGGTCCATGGTGGTCTGGTGTGTTGCTACCGAGGCAACTAAATCGGGAAGACTGGACCATCTGCGCCTAGTCTGCTTTCCACATTCGGCTATTTTGGGTCGATTACATATTTCCATCTTAACTAGATTTTGACTTCTCTCCGCCCCCCCCCCCCACCATGCCCGGTTTGTTTGTAAACAACGGCCCTTACAACGGTTTATCAGTTTTTTCACTTCCTAAATGTGTCATATTCCTTTTTAAATAAATCATTTTCCTAATTTAATTTACTTGTTATAAAAATGTGAACTTCAGCATATTGCACTATTGTTGAAATTCGAGCAAAAGGATCCATTATCATTTCAAGTGAAAACTAAGTTAAAGTAGATTCAAAATCACAATATTTTCATGATAAATTTGAGACTTGAAGGTTATTGAATTATTCGATTTAATTCGGTTAAGTATATGTAAGGAAGATTATTATTATTATTATTTATTAACGTCCACTTTTTACAACTTAGGCTAATCGGGACGGGTTATCTACAGGTTACCACCCTTTTCTAGCCAGGGTGGGATTTTAGGACGTTATTTAATGAATTTCGTCACTAAATAATTTCCTTTGCCCAGGCAAGAATCGAACTCGCCACTCTTGGTTTACCATGTGAGATAAAGATCAACGCTTTAACTCGCATGGCTAACCTGAGCCCCGATGTATAAAACAACATAATGTATAAAACAATAATAATAAAATAACATAATAATGTATAAAACAACAAAGTTATAAAATTAATATTATGATATTAAATTAAATTTGAATTTTCAAAGATCATTTTTCTTTCCGTTTAACTTAATGACAACCTAGGTTTATCGAGAAGTTATCAATAGTTCTCAGCCCATTTTGAAATCTTAGTGTCATCTATATTTTTTATATTCCTATTTGTTGAGAATTATATTTTTTGGACAATTAGCATAAAATTAGCCTAGAAGAAACGTTTTTGAGGTACAATATGCAACTACTAAAATCCCTTGAGACAAGAACTGCATGGGCGCTCGCATTTGAAGTATTTATTTATTACATACATAAAGATGTTTTAATCATTATTTTTTATAGTGGTTAGCATTTTATTAAATGAATAGTATTTAATAAAAGGATAATCAAGGATGGTTGGTTATCGGCTACAATAAGTACTCAATCAGTCAAATAGATGAGTTTATTTTTACTGCTAACATTTTTGGACAATGTTGGTATCCTCCTTTATAGCTACATTGAACGAAAACAACAAGCGTAAGAGCTTTGTGAAATATAGTGAAACAGAGAATTTCTTAAAGTAAGTTATAAGTAAAAAACAAGTTTTTAAATTGTAACACGTGGTCATAACAAAGGGAGGGGGGGGGGGTTGGAAGAAGATTGCGTTTTTTTATAAAATGCTTCACAGACTAGACTTGATTAGATTCAACATTATTTCTAATTCTTTGACTGGATATTTATTCAAGCTTAGATTATTTTAGAAACCTTTCTCTTCGACTTATTTCGCGCAATAATTTACAGCCTGTTGTTATTCTCTAATTTAATTCAGTATTGAAGCAAAACATTGGTACTTGGACTGACAACTATAAAGTTGTTAGGAATTTGTAAATACCTATAATTATCGAGTCTTCATATATCGTGTAATACTCCATCTATGATTGTTGTTAAATGCAGTGATGCTGGCCAAAAGCAAATGGCGGGGTTTGAGAGACTACTACAGGCAGCAGCTGAAGAGAGTCATGGAACAACCGGAGAGTATGGTAGGCTCGACATGGGCTCACTTCCAAGAGATGTCATTCCTCGGCCCTTCCATGTCTGCCTCCAGGTTAATCAAGGTAACCAAACCACAATGTTAAGAAACATTCACTTTTAAGCCTACATTCAAAGAAGAAATGGAGGTTTTTCATATAATTATTGACGTTTAACCCCCCCTCCCTTTTGGTAGTATCTAAAAGCTATAATTTAATTTCTAATTAGATTATTAATGACTGCATACATATTTTAAAATCCTTAGTTCCACTCTGGCTAGCAACTGGTGGTAACCTGTAGATAGCCCGTCCCACTTAGCCATAGTAGCAAAAAGTGGACGTTAATAAATAATAGTAATAATGTTTTAAAAACATGCCAACGATGCAATGTGATAAATATAATCATCCTAACCATACACTGTCCATCCTTTCAGACAATTCCAACGCAAAGAAGCATTTTCTTACCTTTTTGGAAAAATAAATAAATAAAAGTTATCTATTTCTCATTCAAGTTTTAGAAAATAATGAATATCACATTAAAATATAACAGTAATTAAGAAATAATTCAGCCCCTCTCCGACTGGTATGGCTAGTGGAAGGTCATAGGGAAAGATGTATCCGTTAGTTTAGTTCTTTCTTGTAGTAGAACTTCTGGTGCAGCGTCATATGGACGCGAAACTAGTTGAGAAATAGAAATGATTTGAATAATCATTTGAAATTTCCATTCTTTTTTTTTTTTTTTGACCTTCCATCATAGTTAAGTAAAGTTAAATAGGTTATATTTTCACAATAATAATTAAGTTGCCACTAATCCGTAGATTCTCTATTTTATATTCCATTAACCTCTTATTTTGCCGATATTATGTACTCAGTACCTATATTCTTTTCCAGTTTTCATATTTAGTACAGAGTTACCTCCGTTCGAGAAGAGCCCAGATAATTGAAGATTTTAAAGAAAGGACGTGCGAGCTAATTCTCTAGCAGAAGCTATCAAGTGCGTATCAGGATCAAAGCTAGGGAGGAGCAAATCCATGATCATTCCTCCAACAGTCGCTCAGCAACTTAAGTTACTTCTGAATTTTAGTGTGGTATACAACTGATATTCGCTTCATCAGCGCTACGTTACACGTTATCGTCTTGGCCAATTTTGTTTAGTTTCATCAGGCGAAGGAAGGCAGGTGCTTCCCCCTTTCCCTCGCTGGTTACGCACATGGAAGCTATGCAATCTCAAGTAAAACAGTAAGAACGAATTCAGCCAGAAGCAAGGCATCTCCAAGAAGCGGCAGAAGCAGACCACTTGACGGCGTCAGATAGAAGCTGAGGTTCACCTCCAGGTCATGCCTTTAGAGCACGACCGCCACCGAGAGACTCAACTCCAAGGACAGAGAAATTTTAAGAAAGCCCAGATTTTTAAGCCAGCAAGGTCATTTACAAACATTCCGTTCATAGTGGACTTCGTGATAGAACCCTGTAATGGCTTAAAGATAAACCACTCTTAGTAAGGTCATAAGATTCTAATAATTTTATACCAGCTGTTTTATTTAATACATGCATATTTTTTTATTTATTACACCATATGATATATGCTAAATGTTTTTTTATTAACGTCCACTTTGTGCTACTACTGCTAATTGGGACAGGACTATTGTCTACAGATTACCACCCTTTTCTAGCCAGGAAGTGACTAAGGATTTTATTTAAAGAGTATTCACTAAATAAATTCCTACTGCACAGGCGAGAATCGAACTCGACACTACATTTAGCATGTGGCATTAAACAACTCACATGGCTAACCTGAGCCCTCCATATAAAATATATATGAGTCATTATTTCAAGAACCTCAATTGTCAGCTCAATTATGAATATTTACAATGCAATACATGTTCATTTATTTTCAGTATTAATTGCTCTATATTTTATAGACAGCTGAATAATTTGAGTATATCTTATAGATTCGAGTCAATTCCAAAAGTCAATAAAGATATAGAAAAGCCAAAATTTCCTCAGAAGCTGTTTTCTGGTTTTTAAAATTTTGCAAACAATTAAAAAAATGGGTAGGAAATGTATTTAACTCCAATGATATTTTATAAAGTACTTCATTTACTGGAGATCTGAAAGAACATTTGACCTGAATTAATGTCTGCAATCAGTCATTGCTGATCAATTTTCAGGATAGAACTTGCATGTTGACTAAGGCGATTGTTCACTGACATAGTGATTGAGCTCAAAATTCAGTAAAATCCCTCTTAGCAGTTCCTAACATTGCAAATGAAATTATTGAAATGTCTGGGCTACAATTTGGTAAACACTTTACTATTATAAATAGCTTATTAAAGAAGGTTAGGAAGTTCTCATAAACAGTTGAAGGTAATCCACAATCAGTAGCAGATTTTTCTGATTGGCAGGAGCCTTGAGTGCTTAGAACACATTAACTGCAATTCGAAACCTCAATTGGTAAATTCAGTGGGGTTAAGTAGCTCTAGAAGGAGAAACTGATTCAAGAGACATGAAAGTTGATTTATAACAAAACTGCCTTTAGGAAATCAAATTTTTGTTTCTAAATGTCTTAAATTGATGTTCTTCAAAATTCTTTTTTAGAAATTCAGAGGATATCAAAGGATAAGAATGTTTAACAGTATATCTAATCTGGTTGGAAAACAGAAAGTATACTGACCTAAAGAAGTTACAGAAAAAAACAAGTAATGAGGTCGTTTTCCTAAACAATACTTTTATGGGTCCCAAAATGTGAAAGAGATCACAATGAGCAGTAATGGGGGGGGGATACTATCGACCAAAGAAGAATATTTGAAGTTCTCAACAAGAATAGAATTTAGTGGCCAATTAGAAATGCATGCAACACAGCATGACAAAGACTAATCCTTGATACACAGGTTTTGAAAAGTACAGTTCAATAAAAAGTAACAGAAGCTCATGGAGTAAGGAATGCAATGTTTCTTCCCATCAGTTATAATTCTGTAAAAATTAATAATTATTAGCTTCATAAATTTTATTACTGTAAATGGTTTACTAATGAATCTAATCATATATTTAACCTGTAGGAAGAAGGTCAATAAAAAGTAAAATTTTAACAAGAGCTTTAACTGTTTTCATGAATCTGATGAATTAAATGAAGAATTTTCTTCTTGAGAACTGATTAAGTCGGTGCTATTCTTCCAAAAAAAAAAATAATAATAAAAAAATAAAGAAATATTTTTACATTCTAAGACGTACTATACAAAAGGATACCAACCAGTTACTTATAAGTATAGGTGAATAAGGTATATACCGATGGAATCGAATGCAAATCCAAATTTTGTCAACTGTATTAACACCATCACCTTCACATGACCCTTTGTTCATTAAAATGTTGGAAATAATAATCAGATTGTATTATTGGAAATATTGAAGCAAAATAACACAGCGATTAATTCATAATACAATGTACTGATCCTTGACCCAAACAACAGAGCTTTGGGTACAAAGTAAGTGCAGCTGGCTCCTGATTAATCCTCATTCAACTGCTTCAGATTCATTTTGGTGCCTCATTTTGCCTTCCTTCCAGTGTGTCTCCAGATATTTTCTTGCATGAAAGCTTTGAAGATGGTGCCACAAACTACAGAAAGCATTTAGATTTTATAATAAAACTTGATGGAGGTCTCTTTCATACTTCTACGATAACAGTAATTACTCTTTTCAATCTTTCTGGCTAGTGATTATAATTAGATGTTTTATAAATAATGACATATAGGAAACCACTTACTGTTCTGCAGCATTTTTGACTCTAATAAAATCCTGAATGTATATAAGATCAGTGTATGTAGCTCACCTAAAACAGAAAACCAGAACAATTTTTATTATATGCTTCTAACATTTAATATATTTTCTTACAAACTGGATAAGAAAACAAAATTTTAATTGTATTCAAATATTTGATTTGTTGATATCAAATTTAAATATTTGTTTGGGGCTCATACTAAACATATGTGTTAAGGCATTTGGATTAATTTGAATTAGGGTTTCAATCTTGTATGGGGAAGGACAAATTATTTCATGAAAGACTAGAGGGTAAAGATATTATTTAGTTAGGTTATCACATTAACCACACCTTGGCTAGAAAATGGTGACACCTTGTAGATAGCTCATATGAACTAGATTAAGTTGCATAAATGTTATTTTACAATCTTAGTAAAATAAATAGTAAAAGTTGGAATTATTATTTCTTTTTTTGAAATAGGCCTTATCCAAATATATTACCATTAAGCACATTTTATGTGTAGACATTCCATCCTGCTTCTGAGGAATATTATGGAAAATCAGATAATTGATATAGAGACGCCACAAACCATTATTCCAACATGCTATGAATATTTCCCCCCATAAAATACCATTGACTTCAAGTAATTCAAAGCGAATATACCATAGAATAATTGATGTCTACTTGAATTAAAAATGAAAAGAAAGCATACAACTTCTCAACTCTTTATTATATGTAGGATAAATGATTGTACAATATTGCCTAATAATAAAAATCAGTAGATTTTCTTGATTATTTTTTTTTTTTTTTATCAGCTGACAGATGTAAAATAAATCCAACCTTGTATTTTGATCTAAACGCTTAAAGATGGAGGCTCAAACTACCTCTTCTGTAAAACTGAAGAATAGCACTAACGGTCTTCCAATAATTTTTAATGGAAATTGAACCAATTTTTTATTATAATAATACTGAATCATGAATTCTCAATCAAAGAAAATATATCATGAGAGGTCTGTGGAAAGAAGAACAGTGAAATTCTCACATTACGACTACATAAACACAATTCCAGTATTGCTTAACCCTTTCCTAACGCAAAGCCACCATAGTGGCTTGAATCAAGCCACTATGGTGGCTTTGCGCATGGAAAGGGATAAGCTCCATCCCACCATTATTTATTATTAATAAAACTACCTCTTAGGCTGATCTCGACCAAGAGGTAGGGGGATTAATACACTTGAAAGAAGGATTTAAGCCCATGCTTTGATATCAATCCAAATAGTTGTATTTCACTGGAGATAATTGAGATCCCTTCACCACTTAAATTATTTGTAACTTTGTTATCTCTGTGTTTTATTCACTAATTCCAAAGGAGATTTTCTTTATTAGCAGGAGGAACCAGTTGATGCAGATGTGGCAGGAGGAGACATGGACCTCAGTGATGCAATGGAGCAAAAATGGAGTCCTCCGTGGTCTTACCAACAGGAATCAGAAGTTGGAGATGTTGAAGAAGATGATTTGCATTTCTTTAAGTCACTACTCCCAGATCTTCGTGGCTTACCACGTGCCAAAAAAGCATATATTCGTCTCCAGATTCAAAGGATAGTCTTTGAAGAGATATATGGTGGCATAAAAAGTCCTCCGGGAGCTAGTAAAGAACATTCAGAACCCTCAGAACCATTTTCAGTAAATGAAGACCCACTATCAAATAATGAAAAATGTTCTGAAGCATGATCAAAAGCCAAATAATGAAAATTAAAATAATGAATTTTAATTAAAATTAATTTGATTTTAGAGTTATCTCTATATCAATATATGGAAAAGTTGTTGTCAATCTTAAAACTGCTTAGAGGAAGAGAAGGATGCCACCAAATATACTCTTTAGGAATGCAGGATTGGTGCGGTGAAAAAGTAAATTATTTTTTTCTTTTTAAACAATGTATTGTTAGGAAATTAAAAATCCCAAACAATGATGAAGTAATATGGATTATTTTACTCTATTTTTTGTATGGAGACATTTAAATTGAAAATCACAAAAAATTAACTTTTAAATTTTAAAAAAGATCATCATACAATGCTTTGTATATAATGTTTAATTTGGAAGTGAAAATATTTTATAAAGTAAGTCGTCGTTTTCATGAATAGACATATAAAACTTTTAAAGAAAAGTTATGAGAAAAATCGTCAATCTAAATATTAATTATTCAGAGACTATTATTACAAAAATATGGTAATCAGGGTAAACTTTGACCATTTTATTAGTAAAATTTATATTTACAAAGTTAACACATTGTTAAACTTTTATGCTTTTATTTTAGGAACTGATATAATTTATATACTTAATTTGATTGTCAAAATAACTAGATTAAGAAATATTTGTATTAGTCTAAAAAGTTCTGTTTTTATTCTCAAAGAATACTAAATAATTCTTAATGAAACTAGTTTTACTAAATTGAATTTTGTTCTGATATTGAGAAATGTTAGATGAGATTGAAGCTCAATTGCAATCCATGAGTATCCATTACTCAAAATAAATGATATATCTAGTAACAGAGGACATCTTTATTTTATGGGTAGTATGGCTTTTTATTAGAGGCATAAAAAAGCTGTTTGTGGAAGGCATTAAGTAATAGTACTAAGGATGTTTCATCTCAGATAGCAATAAAGTATCAAATTGAAATTATGCATGTTAAGAGTTAAGTTTGGTCCAGAATAGATCATAAAAGGGGATCTGAGAGTGTTAGGTCGAATTACGTTATTTTATTTTAAATTCAGTAAATATACTTTGCTTGGCTAGAACCATGCTATGTTAGTGCTATATTGCAAGTATTAGCATTAAACATTGATTATAGTGGTGCATATGGTTTGCAATGCTAGAAAATTGTAGTGTCAATAATGCTGAGATATTAGCGAGCATAGTTGACTATGAGCCAGCTCAGTGTGTGGGGGCTATAAAGTGAGGTGGAGGGATACATATGCTTTGTGAGACTAACAATGTGTTATGTCAACAATTGTTAAGTACAGGCTTCTGTGGCGTCCAGAAGAATGCTGGTGATGAATATAGTCGCCCAGCTGGAATTGTACTAAGTATACTGAAAATTACATTTCACAACTTGTAGCATGCTTACATGCAGCTGGAGCATTCACAGGTGGTTAAATTTAGAACTCAAGAAAATTTAAACCTTTTTCACTAAATGGCTTCTCCTGGTAGACACATTTTTGAATGATTTTATTTCTACTTCTCAGAACTAGTGCAGTCGGCCTAATTTATTTTTCAATTATAGAACTCCATTCAAATAAAGAGCCATTCAAATTAAACTATTTGCTCCTATAAAAAGGTATTCAGAAAAAAGGCAATATTTCTAATATGTTTAACAAGACCGGAAAATAAATCGAAACAATATTTTTTTTAAAAAATGTCTTAAAAAATGTTTTATAACACATCAATAAATATACAGAAACCAAAACAGAAAAACTCATCTGTGTGCTAATTTGAGTATGTTCTCAAATTTAAATAGAATTACTCAATATATGTTCTCTGAGCAAAAGAAAATGTGTTGAATAGTTCAAGAGAAAAATTAGTTTGAAGTTTGATTCTTAAAAATAATCTGAACCTCCTGAATGAAGAAATGGTTAATGGCTTCATATACTAGTAATATTCAACAAAAATTGGCATTTGGGCTACAAAGAAGTATGTGGTAATAACAAACTACTTTTTTTTACCCCTTTAGACTTTTAGTAATTTTGAATTAACATCAATGGAAATAAATTAATGTTTAATACGTTATTACTACATTAGCTTATACTTCATATTCCATTACTTTGTAAAATACTAGCTTTCATCAGCCTAAATAACGACTTTTAATAGACGCCCTTGCTAATTATATAATGATAATATATTTTGATGTTTGGTCTTTGCATTACTTGTAAAAATGAATTATGTACCTGTTTTTTTAACAATCATTAAAGGAAATTTATTTTATGTTAATATTATATGTTATTTAGCTTATGAAAGGTATATTTCTAGTTTTATACTACTTTATGTAATAGTTTTATAAATATAATTGTAGGTATTAATATAAAGAGATTATGAAACTAATTAGGCTATTTATAAAAGTTGTACTGGTGCTTCTAGCACATGAAATGTTTTTCATAATAAAAATATAACTTCTTAAGAGTTTATTATTTTTCTTACAGAGTGTAAGGGGATTATTTTGATGGCAGGCTTAAAAATGAAATCCTTAACCCCAACCAGGTTAGAAAGTGTATTAAAATCCAATATTTTGTAATTTCACAAAGAAAATTTAGTAGCTACTTAGTTTAAAATACTTTCAAAGGGAAAAGCAATTATCCTTTAATCACTGAATAGAACCAACAAAAAACATTAAATAGTTAATAGTAAGGAAAGTATATCTGAAATAAAACCACCAAAACTGATTTTGTATGGCGTATAAAACATCTTTGTTTATTGGACTTGATCATTTTTTCTGAAATTTTCCTACGAAAATGACTTTTCTTTAGTGCACAATCAAAATTGGTCTAGTTTGTTTTGTGGCATTTAATAAAATGAGGTGCTACAGTTCTTCTGGAACCTCAGCTGTTGCCACAACCTTAACCCATTAAGTACAGTCCCCAACTGAGATCACCAAATCTCATCTTCGCCCTCCACATGACCATACTCCTTGCCCTAATCATTTATCAAGATAAATGTGGCATGGATGACACTGGAAAGGACTTCCTGTAAAGTCAAAACTACTGTGGGAATCTCAGATACCATTGACCTTATACCCTTCAATGGGTTTGCAGCAAGGAGAACTGGCGTGGATAACTGTTATGACAAGCTGTTTCACCTCACCTTTGAAGTGGCAATGAGAGGACTAAAAAATCTGGAGATTTCCCATGTGCTGGAATAATGCACTAGTAATGAAATCTCATCATATATTCTATATTTCTAAGTTTAAATCGGATGAGTAGTAGTGGTGGCTTACTGAAAGCTGAAAACAAGATTCTAGCATAAAACATAAAATCTTAATTAATGACATCATCCACAATCAATTTGCATGTATCTCGCATAATAAAGATCTTGTGAAAAGGAAATTTGTTATTTAAGCTTAGAATAAGGCGTTTAATAATGAATTGGCTTATTGTTGATGTGTTATGTTTAAAAGTGGTGGTTAGCTGAAAGCTTAAAAGTGTCCGTCATGCAGGGGCTGAGTAAGTTAAGCAGATTTCCCAGGTGATAGTATAACAAACTTTTGATCTCATATCACAACATATGCCCTATTTCTATGTAAAAAAATAAATGAGAAGAAAGGGAGTGGTGGGAGGGGTTACTGAAGGCTGAAAACAAAAAAGTACGAATAGCTCCTGAATACTTACTGAGTTACGAAAAAATGAGTAGCAACATTATACCTGACCCATAATAACAGAGATATTTGGAGTTTTCGAGTTCCCTCCCCCCTCTAAACCCCCACTATTCTTGGCCCGACTTAAGCCAATAACAAATATGTTCTTTAGTGTTGAATGGAACAGTAGTATGGTACGGATCAAGTAAACATCTTCGAAACAAGAAAATAAAATCTTAATTGATGACGTCATCACGCAACGAATTTGCACATATCTTGCACTATAAATCCCTCTTGAAAAAAATATTTGGTATTTAGCCTTCGAATAAAGTGGTTCATGATCTAACAGCTTATTGTTAATATGACGAGTAGGAGTGGGAGTTAATCGTGAGCTGAAAAACTATAAATATTCAAATAGCTCCGGTAATATTCATTATAAGAAAAATATGTATATAACAACATTTATAAAAAATTAAATTTTCAATAACATTGATTCTATACATTTTTTCGATCCGGCGTATAGTAACGGATATTTTGAATTTTCGAAATTCCTTCCTTCTAACCCCCCCCCCATTCTCAGTCCAATTTTAGCCCCTAAATAACTTGATATTTCTTTACACATAAAACGCTTATTTATCGAGTTTAGTAACGTTAAACAAAAATTACGACAGCTAGAGCGGAAACATATATATATATATATATATATATATATATATATATATATATATATATATATATATATATATATATACAAAAATTTCCCCTCCCACTGATACTATTTAATGAACTTGACCATTAGTTTTACACAAAACGTTAAAATATCGAATTCGGCTCAGGTTGGCCGTGTAAGTTATGGCGTTAGTCTTAATCTCGCGTGAAACCTAGAGAGACGAGTTCGATTCCCGCCCTGGGCAATGGGAGTTTATTTTATGACGGACTCGTTAAATAAATTCCTTAGTTTCACCCGGGCTAGAAAATGGTGGTAACCTGTAGATTAACCATAGTAGAATAAAATTGACGTAAATAAATAAAAATATCCAGTTTGGCAATGTTGCAGAAGTACAGGCCATATTTACCGCGTTTTCCCATCTCCTATTTCCGGAGATTGAAAAGCGCGGAAAACAGTCAGTTCCCCTCCAATGTCGGTACTGTGATCAGCCGCAAACTCAGCGGAGACTTGTTCTGTTTCTCTACCAAAATAGTGCGAGCGGTGTCGTCAGCGGAAAGCATGCTACAATGTAATAGAATATATGATAGAGGTATTTAATTTCTGTTTATTTCTTTATTCGTACTGCTTTAGGTTTTCGGCCAAACAAAATATCTATATCAAATGGAATGTTTTTTTTATCTTTGGCTTCATTAATTAATTTAGTTTTATGTCTAATTTTATTTTTTCCCTGTTTGAAGTAGAAACGTTGTCAAGCATTTATTTTGAATTACTAATACAACATGAATTTACACTTTCTTAATGAAGTTTATTTTGCAAACCTATCTACATTAATCCTATCTATCTATCTACGACATTAGTATCGATTGACTAAATTTCTAAAATTTGGCTTGTTAGAGCTTACCACATAAACAATGCCCATCCCGTGTGAACGCGAGTATGTACAAATATATATATATATATATATATATATATATATATATATATATATATATAAATGAATGTATAGAGAGAGAGAGGTCTAGTTAGAAATGTATAACTAGATGGGATTGAAATAAATTCTTATCGAGTGGCTGAATTCGCCTCTCATAAAAATAAATATTACCTCTGGGAGTACTAAAATACTGACTTCCAATATCCGCTCTGTTCGATTGATTGCTTCCTTTGCGAAGGCTATCTCTCAATTTTTAAACTGGAAACTCTGATCGACCTGCCAATTTCTCAGTTTTCACAAGTTGGGGAAAGTTTTTATTTCAAAATGAGTTAAATAAATAAAAGCCCGTCACGCAGGGGCTGCGTAAACTAAGCATATTTACCTCGTGAAGTTTAGTAATAGATAAATATACAAACTGGTAACACAACAACACCGTGAATAAATACAAACGGAAATAAGAAATGTTTCATCCAATTTCAATAACCTGCCGACAGGAAGCATTAGGTTAGAAATGTAAACAAACGCCTCTGCCCGCCTCACACCGGAAAGAAAAACAATTACTGAAATATATCAGAATATAACATATTAATTTTATTGAGAACTATTCACTATATCTATTACTGTAATTAATAATGAGTCATAATACTTGTTATCTCAATCAATCAAATTTTAGTAGTCCAAAACTTTAAGATGGGGGGGGGGTCGCCAGGGCATATTTGCATGTATCTGGTATAATAAAGGTCTCTTGAATACAATTTTTGGTATTCAAACTTCCAATAATGTGATTTATTATGTAGCAGAGTATTGTTTACGTAACATGAGTAGAAGTGGCGGCTTGCTGAAAACTGAAAAATGCAAATAACTCGGTTAATATTCAAGATAGAGAATAAACGTATATAACAATATTTATAGTAAATTTAATTTGCAATAAGATTAGTTCTATACCATTTTTCGATCCGATGCATAATAACGGAGATATTTCGAATTTTCGAAAATCCCCCCCTTTAACCCCCCTCCCTCTGGTCTGATTTCAGCCATTAACGAACTAATCTGTCTTTTTACATAAAACGGTTAAATATCGAGTTTCGTGAAATTTCGAAATTTCAAGTGTGTTGCGCTAGCTGGGGGTTAGGTATATATTTCTTTCCTTTGTTGCATTTTGATAACACATAATAGGGACAAGTTTTTTTCGGTATAGGATTAAGGGGAAAAAATAAAAAAAATTTACGGCCCACCCTAATATATATATATATATATATATATATATATATATATATATATATATATATATATATATATACAGTTTTGAACGGACCTCATTTTCGTCATCTCCTGGATAGGATCGATGGACATTTGAAGAAAAAGAAAATGAGTACAACCTCAATAGCTGATTTCCCGTAAGGCAAATCTGCTAAAAGAGTAAAGTGGTGGAGGAAGTTCTAGGCGATGTTGATGGAATCAACATTCCCATTAATTTACATCCTTCCTCTTGGTATATGTTATTTTTAACTCGTGGTTTCAGAAAAGGGAGGGGTAAGAGAGTTAGTTTTAAAAATAAAATGAATGATATTCGTAAACTGGTGATTGACAATAATTCTATTTAGTAAAAAAGAATGAGCTTTGAAAGTTAACATTATGATGTAGTACATCACAATCAACATCTGGATCTCTTGTAGTACGGTCTGTTCTTTCATTCAGGATCTGTGAATATTGTAATGAATCTCCTGAAGTACAGAAGCAGAATAAAAAGTCCGTCACGCAGGGGCTGCGTAAACTAATCAGATTTCCCTTGTGAAGTTTAATAATATATAAATCTAAATACTGGTAACATAACACCACTGTGAATATTAAGTGAATAAATACAAACGGTAATAAGAAATCATTCAGTAAATTTTAGTAATTTCCGGTCGGGAAGTGTCTGAAATGTAAACAAACAGTTCTACCAACGCCTCATTGGAAAGAAAAACATTTCCTGAAATATATCAGAGAATTACTTATTAATTGTATTGAAAACTACTTACTATATCTAGTGCTGTAATTTAAAATGCATAAAAAAATTTATCTTGATCAATCAAATTTTAGTACTCCAAGAACTTAAGAAGGTGAGGGGGGGGGGTCACCCGAACATATTTGCATGAATCTCGTTTAATAAAGATCTCTTTAAAACAATATTTGGTATTTAAGCTTCGAATAATGTGGTTTATTACATAATGGAGTATTGTTTATGTACCTAGTAGAAGTGGAGGTTTGCTGAAGGCTGAAAAATGCAAATATCTCGGTTAATATTCAAGATAGAGAATGAATGAATATAACAATATTTATAGTACATTTAATTTGTTACTTGATATTTATGTGATGACGTCATCAATTTAGATTTTTTTTTCCGTTCATTACTGGAAAATGTTTGTTTGATTTTTATACCATACTTGATATTTAACCGTTTCATTTAACACCAAAGATCGTATTTGTTATTGGATGAGATTGGAATAGTGGGGGTTTACAAGGTTCGAAAATTCAAGAAATCTTCATTATTATCACTCGGATCGGAAAATGTTATAGAACCAATCTTGTTAAACTATTGACGTTCTACATTTTTTGTTCTATGCGCTTTTTCGTAGCTCAAGTATTAAGCGAAAACATGAGATATCTGGTTAGTTTACGCAGCTCCTGCGTGACGGACTTTTTTGTTTTAATATTTGGTTCATGTACTTAGATCTCTATATTTTTTTGGCGCTCTACTTCACTAAGGATGGATATCTTTGTCCTTGTCTGTATCCTTAACATTCACATTCAAGGAAGACATAACACTAAGCTCTCAAATGTGAAATTTTGTTATTTACATTGCTTTGAGTAGACCGGGGTCGAGGAGTAGCTAGATCAGATTGAGAATTTTCGGAGGATAGGGGTGCGCACTGCGCCTAACCACACTGTAGTGCCCAGCATTTATTTACTTAATATTAATACATATTTTGTTAAAATCTTTGCGTCTGACCTGAGTCCCCTCTAGAAATCCAGATATGCGTTCTAACAACATCATTGTTAGAGTATAGTAGTCATACATAGAGTTATAGTATGCGGCCGCCAACGAATTGTTATACATTGGAAGGTATTGTAATGAAAATAATAACTCCTCTATGCCTAATTATAAATAAATGATAAAAATAATGATGAAAAATGAAAAAAAATTTAAAAGAAGAAGAAAAACACTTAACACTTAACTAGTGATTTGCATGGCAAAATCATCAATCACATGACATAGAATAAATCTTAATAAATAAGGGGAGTTCAATTTATAAAATAAATTCAAAAGTTCAAGTTGAATAAATAAAAGTATAAATGGTGCAACCCTAGGAACACAATGTCAAGTTTAGCGGAAAATATCCGATCCTGGAGAGATTATCTCTGCCAAATGCACCGTGGCGAATGAAATGAATAGTTTATACATAATAGAAAGAAGTTATTCGCCTTAAATGTGTGTCTAGGATTCCCAATGTTGAAGAAATCAAGCTCTTTATTCTAGTTTTTCGTTATATATTGAGCAATTTATCTACAAGTGTTTTTTTGTCTTGTTATTGTTAAAATAAATATATATTCATAGAAAAAATAAAATTAACGTGAGTTGGTTTTTAGACAATAGACAAACGAAACGACTTTGGTTTTCTTTTTTTCTAGCTAAAGGGAAATTATAATTTGCACGCCCAAATTGATAACAAATATTTTTCTCAGAAATGCATTTTGCCATCTTGTGACTGGGTTTTTAACAAAATTTTGTGGGCTCGTTTATTTTGTCTCTGAATATTCCTTCCGTATGGTCCCGTGAATATTCCTTTCTAGCCTAAGCTGAAAGATCGATTTGCAAACTTCTGGGTGAAGTTTACAAAGCTGTTCTTGGTTGTGACAAGTCCAAAGAATTAATTTTCTCAAGACTCTAAAGAAAAGCTGATTATCTCAAAGAATAATTATCTGAGAAAGACCTAAGAGATTTCATGGAACATTTTTCTTTAATTTATAAATAATAAAGTTATAATCTGAAGTAATGTCACTAGAAGCTTAAAATAGTTCTGAATATAGAATCAAATCTAGTTTCACAGTTGGGCGTATCTAGGCTACAAATAGCTTTATGTAATTTGTCAGAGAACCTAGTAGATTCCGAGTATCTAGTCAATCCTCCACCCATTCACCGAGAACACCCAGTCAGGTACAAGGACAGTCCAATCTATTGTATTTTTTTTTTGTTTTATTTTACGTCCACTTTATGCTACTAGGCTAATCGGGACGGGTTATCTACAGGTTACCATCCATCCAATCTATTGTATTATCTGGATAGTGAGGACTGCTTTTACATACCTACGTATGAACAATAAAAAAACAAAATCCTTTTGACCTTCTAAGAGAGAAAGAGAGAGAGAGGGGGGCGGTCAAATGACAATATTGTAAATATGTCTCATTTCATTCATCGGGCTGAGAAGTATTACAGGACGTAATTTGCAGATATTTGTATGACAGGTATAAATTGTAGTAAATACACGGAACTTTATAAATTTGGGCCAATACTAGATACCTGTGGGTCTCAGTTTCATGTATTATGAACTATCTCTACAAAAAAAAACTTATTTCTTTAAGAACACACACAAAATTTTAAGTTAAACAAAATAGTATATTTCGAATGCTGATGGCAAAGTTTCTCTGCAAAACCCAGCTGATGTTAAAGCACATCTTCTTATGCCTCAACTGGTTTCTGATGAGGCAATAGTGACTACTTTTATAATGTGTATTTCTAATATTTTTCTTAGATATTAGCCCTAGTTGCAAAAAATGGACGTTAATAAATAATATTTTTTCTGAATTTGATGGACACCTCATTCTAATTGTAAATCTTTATTTAAATGTGATTTCACTGCTGATTTTGGAATCTTCCGGGAGTCCCAGATGATCTATACGCACCACAAATGTAATCGTAGCAAGCACTTGTACCCTGAAAGCCTACTCTGTTGGGTGTTTATTATTGCCATTCTCATATACAGGAATATTTATATTTGTCAATTAAAATGTAATTTGAAGAAGCTTTCAAAACCCTACTTACTAGTAGGTCCGTGCATTTGATTAGTTTTAGTTTTCACAAAAATAATTGGACTGGTTTAGAAACAGTGGAATTAGCATTTAATATAATAAAAGTACGATTAAATTTATTTGATAGCTTTCGCTGTCAATAATGGTAAAAGTGGCTGTATTGTCTTTAGAACGGCTCGTTGAACCAATAACAAATGGGTAGACCTTGCAGTAATGCTCTGCAAAGGGAAATTTATAGTGCAGTAAATAGCTTCAATGCACGCTATAGTGAGTAACTTATGACTTACAGCACAACGAATCCTCGATGCATTTTAATAGTTTTATTAGGATGAATTGTTTCCTGCTGTTAAGAGACAATGGAAAAACAATTTATCAAGGTTCTTATATTGTAGATAAGTGATTTGGTGGAGAATATAACAAGAAAATGGTTGTCACCGACAGAATATTTCTTGCTTATTCCCAAGGATCCTCTTCTTCAATAAAATTAATTAGTCCCATCCAATTTTAATTCGAACTCACAGAAATTGGTTTTCTATTGCGGGGCTATCCTTTTTCGTTACTTCATTATTAGTTTTACTTATAAATATCTAATTTGATAATGAAAAAATAAAATGGCTGCCGCTAGTGTGTTAAAAGTCGCGCCATTGGTTTAGAATTGATAAACCTTGTATCTTAAAAAAGGACAATTTTCAGGGGACACAAAAAACATGACATAAATGACAAAAGATTACAAAACCTGTAAAAGCTACCACTACAATCTATAAGTTATTAAACACTCAATTAGTTCTCACTTACAAGGTACCAGTATTCTAATGCACCTAATTTTTCTGTAAATGTTGATACCATTATCTTGAATTAACAAAAAATAGAGATTCGACGTATCACTACTTAACCAACGATACACATAAATACCGCCTCACATAAAACTGGGAAAATGGAGTCATATTTTCGTACACTGTAAAATATGGGAAATTCTATGCATTAGTGAATATGAGTACACATCTTTAATATATTATTATATATTAACGTCCACTTTTTGCAACTCAGGCTATCTACCCTTGCGGGGACGGGTTATCTACAGATTACCACTCTTCTAGCCAGGGTGGGATATTAGGATGTTATTTAATGAATGTCGTCCGTAAATAATTTCCTTTGCCCAGGCGAGAATCGAACTCACCACTGTAGGTTTCCCATGTGAGATAAAGGTCAACGCTTTAACTCGCAAGGCTAACCTGAGCCCCACACATCTTTAAGTAAGTGAGAAAATCGATATGAAGAATGAGTCTATTAAACACATTCGAAAAAGGGGAATTTGTATCTCGTGATTGTCGACTAGAAGTAATTTGAATATTGAAACAGTCTTAAAATTTAGTTTGTTAATGACCTTGTGTAAAATGGTTTCTTATCAAACTCTAAAAGTGAAGGCTTATCTGTGCAGGAAAAAGACTAATGTCACGTGAGATATCTGTTACAGTAGATCTAGGCTGAAGCGGCTGGCTGCGGTGCCGCAGTACGAAGCACCTGTGGAATCGATAGTGGCCCAACCTCTCGTCACTCATACTTTTAAACTCAATTCTTTGTTTACTTTTAATTTTGCCGCGATACAAGTGACAACGGAGGGGCTTTAGAAAACTCTATCATGGAGAGGTTCAATTAATTAACAAACCTCTCACGTGCTGGAATGACACACTCATGACGTCAACTTCCCATCTCTCCTCGCATGAAGGGCTATTATGAGACGTCTCAACCACCTCTTTCCTAAAGGAAACCTGCTAAAACTCCCTTCCCTAAAATTTCCCTTTATAATTTTTTTATTTTTTTTCAAAGTAGATGTAACTATGATGAGATAAACATCTCACAGATCGTGCATGACTCCCTTTGAGGAAACCAATAAATTTTCTGATTGTTGCATATCTAAACGATACCATTACATGCAATCGACAAATTAGAGCTTTCATAGCGTGCAATCCGGCCACCTTATTTTTTTTCAAGGGCCATTTGTAAGGTTTATTACACCTGAACATATATAAACTAAAGAATACAACATCTGCAGAAAACAAGTAGGCAAGCACTGAATCACATGTTTAAATTTAATTAGATTTGTTCAGTTAAAAGGTTATTAATCCGCTTTGTCTTTGATTTCAATGATTGAGTAGAAATATTGCCACAAATACATTTATTTTATTTATTTGTTTCTTTGGTGTCACGCAATTTGTAGCGATTTACACCCTTCATCACACAAAACAAATGGTAAAAAATACTCCAAATTATCGAATATTATTTTTATTTATTGACGTACACATTCTGCAACAAAGGCTAATTGGGACGGGGTATCTACAGGTTACTACCCTTTTCTAGCCAGGGTGGGACAGGATTTTATTTAATGAATTTCGTGACTAAATAAATTCCCTTGACCAGATGGGAGTCGAACTCGCCACTCTAGGATTACCATGTGAGATTAAAGGCAACGCTTTAAATTCGCATCACTAACCTGAGCCCCCGGGTATATAGTATATATATTTATAGTACTATGCCGAATATAGTTGCTGCTGGGCGATATCACTAGTGGAAAATAAAAAAAGAACTAATTACATAAAACCAATTAAAACAGAGAAAATTATTGAACAGGAAAAATCATGAAAAGGAAATAGAAACAGAACGCGAATGACTAATAACAGGCAAAAACAAAAAACGAAACAAAAGCGTAATGTTAAATTCGAAAACAAAAAATATTTTATAAAAGTCAATAAAACTATGATTAGTAATAATTTATAATATATAAGCAAGAATTTATTTGAAAGTTTGTAAAAACTTACACAAGCATTCAGAATTTGTACTTTCGTTATTTAGGAGTTCGTCCACATTGTAAGGTAGGTCTAAGCTATGTCGTCTTTTGCAGTCTGTTTTATAGTGAGTAGTCTATTACACAGAGAACAAGTTGGTTCAGATTTTGCCATAAGGTACTGATGGGTTAGACGGGAATGGCCATGTCGCAATTGAACAAGAACCACCTCTTCTCTTCTTTTAGTTCGATTACTTGATGGCCATTCCACCGTTGTATTTTTGATTTCTCTTAACTTGCAATCCATTGAAAACCATTCTTGTTCCCAGTTTTGTATAATCTGCCACAAATGCAGTTTGCATTACATTTATTTCAACTGGCTGTAGCAGTGCAGGTACAGGAAAACCTTAATGTGTGTATGAAAAATGTATATTACCCTCTTTTTGAATTTTGTTATATTAAATGTTTCGATACAACGCATAAGATCGGAGATATAAGTAACATTCTATTTTACTGTTTTTCTACCCCCCCCCACACTTCCTTGAACGCCAAGAATGATTAACGAATTAATTAGTACTTTTACACGAAACTGTTATATATTATTTTAGGCATCGATCAAACAAAAATTGAGGCCACAAGACCATAAAAATTACATTAATAATATTGCTATATTATCACGCCACATCATTTCGCCCATGGCTTCAAGTTCCTCATTTGTTAAAGGACTGAGGAAAACAGTTAACAGTGTGTAATATAAACTTGAAATAAAAGATGTTTTCTGATATAATTACTTATTATTAATGTGCGATGAGTTGGAATGGGAGTTTCCTTAAGACCGAAAATTGAAAAATACAAAACCTAGTTTGGCAACGTTCAAACAACAAAATAAACAATTGAACCTACTGAAGCAATCATATATATATATACACACACACACACACACACACACACACAGATACATACCTTTCCAAATGTAATCCAAAGACATTTGAAGATATTCGAAAATCACGAACGAGTACAGGCTTAAGAGGTGATTCCTCTTAAGGGAAATCAGTTAAATTTTGTTTGGAAAGAGATGTTCTTTTTGCTTTACTTTTCTTGAAAGAACTAAAATCTATGAATGTTAATCTTTGGGAGGAGAAAATTATACTATACAAAACTATAGAATTTATATGTTAAGAACGACGTTTATAATGCAAATGTATTAATAAAAATAATATTTTAAACCACCAAGAGGTTGAGTAAGGATTTCGAAATGAATTACTGTTCATTAAAATTGTATTACCCTATTGAAATACCAGTCATTCGTGGAGAGAAGACCAAAGCACGGTGATCTTAATAGTGATATGTTCTGAATCAAAAGTGAGTATATACGGTGTTTTCTCTTTTTCTTTTTTTTGTTGTTGTATTAAACGGTAAAGATAATTTATGAGATTGATCTTTAAATATTTTTAAAGGGAGCAAGTAATCTGACATAACAAAATGTAACATGATTTTCTGTAGATTTATTGGGTTCTATGATATGCATAATGACTGAGTTTTTACAAACAATGTGGAAGTAAGACATTTTGAGAATGCATTTGTTCTTCGAGTAAAGTCTTAGCCGAGAAATGTTCAAGGACCAGTGAAGCAACGAGAAAATCTAGGAATTCAGGAGAATTTTAGCGGGATCACCCAGATATTAAATGTTTGACCTCAAAGGGATTCCTTGGCTTTGGAGGTTGGGCAAGAGAGGAGGGAAAGATGGAATTCTTCTATATCCCAGACGGTGGTTTTCAATCTGATAACTGGTATTGTGTGTAGATTCGTTTGAGATAATTTAGAGATATATCTGCAAACGTTACTCTAACAATGTGTTGCTAAAGTGGTATGTGAGGGGTTTGTTGAGAAGCAATGATGGAGGGAGGAGACATCCAAATTATAATATTTTAACAGATAGCGTTTTTATTATTGAGATAATCAGTCCAATCGAATATATTTAACCAAGTAGGGATTCTCTATTGCGAGGTCACACACATGTTGTTCTTGAACATGGGAGAAACAAGTTGGTCACATATAGATATTGCCATTTGTTTGAATGAATGAAGTCGAGAAAATACATCATACAGACCTGTGAAGATTACTAATCATCGTAAAAGAGATTTACGAGGGACTGAAGTTTTACAAGTCAGATCTACGGAGCAACTAAACAGGCTTATAGTTTGGGGGGGGGAGGAAGCAATGCATGCTCGGAAAAAATATGAGAAGCTATAAAGAAGATGAAATACGAGCAGAAAATGTAAATAAACAAGAATACCGCAATATTTCCACCAGCCGTATATTGCTACCCCAATTGTCAAGCTGGAGGAAAATATCTTTCACGATTGTTTTTTTTCTCATACATTCTAGCAGTGGACCTTACAGGACTAATGGACCTCTGGTTTGTACCCAGCTCTTTATAAGGCGATTAAAAAAGTTACATAAAAATAAACTGAAAATTTGATTCATGATTAATAAAGTACTTGTAAACATTAAACTATGTGTTACGTAATTTCATTTGTTGTATTGTTTCAAATTTTAAGAGGTCTGTTAGCTTTTATTTTATTTAGATGGCGTATATTTCTTCTACCTTTAAATAAACATTCTTGGATTTATGTAACGAAGAAGTGAGGTTGAAAATTCCTAGAATAGTTGCACTCATCACTGATGGAATGAACCAGAAAATCGGATAAAGTTGAATTTAAATATAACGATTAATTCCTAATTCTTTTTTTGACACATTACTTATATGTGGATGAACAATTTCATCAGACTATCTTGTCTTGTTTCTGTGCGATAAATACAAGCTAGTCATTATTTGGAATAAATTATTACCATGTGTGTTAAGGCGGTGGTTTTAATTACCACAAGTGAAATGAGCTAAAAACCAGATTTGGTAAAATTGACTCAATTTCGTTCTAAGTTTTACCCCCCTCGGTACTTCTGTCGAGACATCTCTCTACAAAAGTGACGGTTTATATAAAGTTAAGTACCTAACACCTGAGTCATAAACTATTATGTTATACAGTCCTTCTTGAATTACGATCTTTGATTCCTTCTATTTTTTTTCAGCGTTACCACAGTCTGCACTTCTTAATTGCTTAGACCATATTTGCAATTTTGTCGAAATCCGTTACATTGGGTAAACAGTGGTAACACCAAATACCTTTTCTGACATAATTTCTTGAACACTAGCAATGGCTTGTGCAAATAAATTATTTTCCTTGACAGTTGCTATATAACAGAGAATTTTCCTCCTTTACCCTGCTCTTTCGTTTGAGCGGGAGCTAGCAAACAGGCCTATAAACGATGTCATTGATTTTCCCTTTGGGAATCTAGATAGGACCAAATGATCACCAAGAGACGCTGAGTGCTATACCTCTTTGGAAAAAGATAAAAAGGGTTGGGTCAATTCTCTTCTCGGTTTCACCCTCTCCCTTTCCTTCCTGGTGAGCAATCTCTAAACAAAGCGCCGGACTATTGCCGACTTTATAGGGTCATACATCGTCGGTTAGAGCAGACTTGAAAATTGTTAAAACTGGCAATATATTATTTATACTAGTTCTAACAGCATACCTCGTTATTATAGTGTTGTATTTAACATAAACCATCCCAAAAAATAATAATATATAAAATTAAATAAAATGACACAGTACCTTAATTTAAAATCTGAAAGATTAGACAGTTTGAATAAATGTATTTGCTTGTGGTTGGGAATTCATTTCCTTATTTCCAAGTCCATTTGGAAGTGTGTTTCACCTCAACTGTGAAATAAATTAAATTTTAGATTGCATTCATTGTCTGCTTTATCTTCAGACCTCTCTAATGTAATATTTAGTCAGTCAGAATCGGCACAATGTATTTTATATTTGCCGTTTCTGCTTTTTCATTTAAGCTTTGCTTTCTTTGAATGTGTTCTTCTCTATTCTGATGTTGCATGTCGAATGAAAGGAACCCACAAGGAGAAGCCATACAAAAAAAAAAAACAAATCAGATCTACTCCAGGAAAGGGTGTGGGGGAGGTTGGGTATTCATAATTGGAGAGGTCTGACTGTGGGATCGGACAGAAATGGTGGACAAAGACCAATAGGTTCTTCATCCTCTACTAACTAAGTATTCCTATTAGCAGATTGCCCTTAAGGGAAATCAGCTATTGAGGTCGTACACATGACGCGATTTTTGAAAAAATTCTTCCAATGTCCATCGATATTACCCAGGAGATGACGAAAATGAGGTCCGTTCAAAATTATTTATATATATATATATATATATATATATATATATATATATATATATATATATATATATATATACTAGCTCAGATACCCGGCTTCGCCCGGGGATTGATTTGAGGCTGAATGGTGATGGTATTTTTTTTGCCAAGGCTTTACTTTGCACAATATTTGGACATTTACCCATCCCAGTTTAGGGTTAATACCCGTTGTTGGCATTTGTTAATAATAAAATTAATTTCTTATGTAAGTCTTCACTGTCCTCCAAATTGTCATATTTCCCGTCTCCTGTGCATTATGCATAGATTTCAGTTATTAAGGACAAAATATTAACATAGATTTACATTACTTTTTCCAGGTGAGGTACCTCATAGTTCAAATTGGAATGAATTGTTGAGCATATCAATACTTTTACGCAAATTACTTGCTCTACACATTGTTCCTGGAGATTTGTATAAAATAAAAGTTAATCTAAATATCAAAGTAAACAATTTTTGTTATGTGCATGTTTGTCGAAAAACAAATAGGCAATGAAATATCGTGAATTTTTATTTCAGGCATCCCTTATAACCCCCACTCCCGTTCTAACCTAAACATTTTAATATAGCTTATAATCATGGAAGAATAAATGCTAATTGACATACCGAGTTTTGTTAAGTTCGGTTCAATCGTTAGCGAACAATGAAATAGTTGACTCCCGCTTTAGTTTTTAGTGTATATCCCGTTTAAAAACTGTTAAAAGACAAAAATGAATATCACAAAAGTTACTCTAAATAACAAAATAAACGACTTTTGTTATGTTCATATTTGCCGATAAACCAATAGAAAACGAAATACCGCTATTTTAAATTCAGCCTCCCTTACAACCCCCACTCCTGCCCGTCCCTAGAAATGTTGGTATGGCTTATTATAATGAAAGCGTTAATGATAATACACATACCGAGTTTTATTTAGTTTGGTTGAGTCTTTTGTGTTAAATTAAACTGTTCACTTCCGCTATAGGTTATAGCGTATATCTCGTTTATAAATTGGTATACGAAAAAAATGTATATAACAAAAGTTACTCTAAATAACAAAATAAACAACTTTTGTTATATTCATATTTGCCGAAAAACCAATAGGAAACGAAATATCGCTATTTTTAATTTCAGGCCTCCCTTATAACCTCCACTCCTGTTCGTCTCAGAGAATATTAATAAAGCCTAAAGTCTAAGTTGGGTTAGTAGTAATACACATACCAAGTTTTATAAAATTCGGTTTAGCCGTTTATGCGTGAAAAGGTAACAAACAAACAAACATACACGAAAGAAACAAAATGAAGTTATGGTGTCTATGACATGTAAAACGAAAAGTTATCGTGAAATTTCGCGAAAAAAATCAAT
This sequence comes from Riptortus pedestris, assembly GCA_019009955.1. Lineage (NCBI taxonomy): Eukaryota > Metazoa > Arthropoda > Insecta > Hemiptera > Alydidae > Riptortus > Riptortus pedestris. The sequence goes on from CM032229.1 coordinate 60,384,537, forward strand.
GTACAGACAGAGGATACAATTTTATATATATATATATATATATATATTTGTCTGTTAACACTCTAGCGGTCGAAATTTTTGTATGATCTTTACCAAACTCGGAATTTAATCGTTTTATGTAAAAAGGAAGATCAAGTTCGTTAACGGCTGAAATCGGACAAGTGGAAGGGGGGTTTAGAGGGGGGATTTTTGAAAATTCAAAATATCTCCATTATTATGCGTCGGATCGAAAAATTGTATAGAATAAATCTTATTGCAAATTGAATTTACTATAAATATTGTTCTATACATTTATTCTGTATCTTGAATATTAACCGAGATATTTGCATTTGTATTCTGCGTGTGGTCACCAGTAGGCTATGTTCGAACTTTCCGCCGAGAGCTCTGGCGGCCGTTTCCATAACTATTCGTCCCTCATGAATAGGTTTAGAGGTTAGGTTAACTGTTTTTTGGGGCTAGAAACTACTGGGTTATTACGCCCTAAATAATGTTTTAGGTTTAGAGGTTTCTTACTACTACAGTTGTTATTAGGCAGATTTCTCTATTGTAAAACTTCACGTGGGAAATCTGCTTAGTACGCAGCCCCTGCGTGACGGACTTTTTGTTTAATCGTCACCAAACTCGGTATTTAATCGTTTTAGGTAAAAAGGAAGATCGAGTTCGTTAACGGCTGAAATCGGACCAGTGGGAGGGGGGGGGTTAGAGGGGGGATTTTCGAAAATTAGAAATATCTCAGTTACTATACGTCGGATCGAAAAATTGTATAGAATCACTCTTATTGCAAATTAAATTTACTATAAATATTGTTATATACATTTATTCTCTATCTTAATTATTAACCGAGATATTTGCATTTTTCAGTTTTACATGTAACTCATGTTACATAAACAATACTCTGCTACATAATAAATCACATTATTCGAAGTTTAAATACCAAAAATTGTATTCAAGAGACCTTTATTATACGAGATACATGCAAATATGTCCCGGTGACACCCCCTCCCCCCCCCGGCTTAAGGGTTTGGACTACTAAAATTTGATTGATTGAGATAACAATTATTCTGACTCATTAATTACAGTACTAGGACTAGTAAATAGTTCTCAATAAAATTAATATGTTATATTCTGATATATTTCAGAAATTGTTATTCTTTCTGGTTTGAAACGGGCAGACCCGTTTGTTTACATATCTAACCTAACGCTTCCTGTCGGCAGGTTATTGAAATTGGATGAAACATTTCTTATATCCGTTATTATTTATTCACGGTGCTGTTGTGTTACCAGTATGTAGATTTATCTATTACAAAACTTCACGAGGGAAATCTGCTTAGTTTACGCAGCCCCTGCGTGACGGACTTTATTTTGTTTTCAATCCTTAAAAAAGTGAACTTCACTAAAATTATTCGATTATCATTTGAAGACATTATTTCACATAACATGTTTAGGTTCAGGATAAGTATTTTGTTATTCACATAGGGCAAACTAAGGCAGAAATAGAGAATTTTCTGTTACGTCACCTGTTTAGCATTCCTGCACATAGGAAAGCATTTTAGTTTCAGCTACCTCTCATTCACGTTACCCTCCTAAGTAGGGACTGTTAACAAATGGAATGTCGCTGCCTCGCCATTTTTGCGGGCCTTTAAAAAATTACATGTTCTAAACAACTCTAATCTGTATTGAATCTCAATCCAATTTCTATATAGCAGTGTCCATTCTTATTGAGGTAACATATGACTACTGAAGTTTTGTTGACCCGGCTCTCGGCTCCAGTGGTTAAGGACAACTCTATTACAGCGAAATTTCGATGGTTCTCCATCCATCTTCGTAACTCCAGCGACTTCCTGGCTATTTTTAAATGTACATGTCGGCGAACCGACGTATGAGCCAATGAGGCATACCTCAGTTCCCCGAAAACTTTCTACAATGTAAGAGAGGAGACTGCTGGGACAACAAAACTTTTCAAATCAGTCCAAAATCATGTTTTTCATAATGCAATAACCCCTGCTGATGGCATCGAAATGTTAAAAGAATATTGTTGTTTTTTGTTAGTAAACCTTTAATTGAAAATACGTCTACAGGCTGAAGTTTGGCGTGGAAAAACCAAATATGTGCTACCTAGAGGTTAGGAAAGGCAGTAGTTCCCATGAAATGAAGCCTAGAGTTTCGCTAAAAAGAAGAATATAAGGACATTCCCACTAGTTTTGTCTCACTGACATTGACTCGCTCGGGTAAATTTTACTGAGTATAGATTGTAGTTAAAAGAATAAGAAAAAATACGAAAGTACATTTAATGCCTATTTCTCTTACGTAGTCATATAAATGTCAAATGCATTAAGATCATCTGAAAAGCAACCTTTCTCAGTTGTTACATATATGTTTGGTGGCTTAAGTCAATGAATTTATCTTGCACGGGAATTTTCTGACGAAAATAATAATAATATTTCCTGAATTATTCATCAAAGCTATTGTAATAACCTTTGGCTTTGTCCCTCAGAGGCCTCGAAAAGGAGAATTAAAAAAGTTGGATATTGAGGCAGAAGGTATTAAAGCAAGTTCTCCAGGGTGGAAATGGAGACAAATGAAGTGGTTGCAGAGGAAGGAGGTTTGGAGTTTTAAATTACAGTTATCTCCACCTCCTTGATTTAAACACTGGTGGTCCGTTTTAAACTCCCCTATCTTCATTTCTCCAAATGCGAAATTATATTCTGTAAAGCCAAATTTATATGGGGAAATTAACTTTAATTTGTTAAATACCCATGTGAGTCGTAAATAATGGTTGCCATTTAGTTTATTCCGACCGGCTGGGGCTCAGGCTAGTCATATGGGTCTTAATCTCCCATGGTCAACCAAGAGTCCCTATTTCGATTTTCATCTGGGAAATAGGAATATTTATTTAGGGATGAACTAATTAAATAAAAGTCCGTCACGCAGGGGCTGCGTAAACTACCCGAAAACAAGTGTAGTAAGTAGTAAGGGATCATTAAACTTATACAGGAGGGACGAATAGTTACGAAAACGGCCGCCAGAGCTCTCTTCGGTATGTACCAAACAGCTCATCCTGCCGACCAATGCAGAATACAAATGCAAATATCTCGGTTAATATTCAAGATACAGAATAAATGTATAGAACAATATTTATAGTAAATTTACTTTGCAATAAGATTGGTTCTATACAATCGACCCGACGCATATTAACGGAGATATTTTGAATTTTCCGAAAATCCCCCCTCTAAACCCCCCCTCCCACTGGTCCGATTTCAGCCATTAACGAACTTGATCTTTCTTTTTACATAAAACGATTAAATTCCGAGTTTGGTAACGATCAAACAAAAATTGCGACCGCTAGAGCGTTAACAGACAAATATATATATATATATATATATATATATATATATATATATATATATATATATAAAATTTTGAACGGACCTCATTTTCGTCATCTCCTGGGTAGGATCGATGGACATTTGAAGACATTTTTCGAAACTCGCGTCATGAGTACGACCTCAATAGCTGATTTCCCTTAAGGGAAATCCGCTAAAATCCTTAAACCCACCCTGGCTAGAAAAGGTTTTTAATCTATAGATAATCCATTCCAATTAGCCGTAGTAAGCACTAAGTGGACGTTAATAAATAAAATCATTAATGCTACCATTTTACTCTGTCGGCCGACAAACGGTCATTCATTGATATCTTTTTAAGGGAGAGACGTAAATTCCGCATATTTGGACGGTATTTTTACCACTCTTCATGAAATTCCTTAGCTACATGGACTTCTTCCATACTCTAGGTCATATGTATGGAAGGTCTTGGAAAAACCTAGTCACAAACTTCCATTTTGTAATATTTTGTTTTAAACATCTTTTTGAATGATTTGTTAAAGTGATACCCAGAATTCTTAAATCATTGATTTATAGATTACAAAATTACATTTTCCTAAAATAATACTGCTAATATAACTCGTTAAATATTGTTGCGAAAATTAAATAGATGAATAATCCTTCAGAGAGAGAGAGAGAGAGAGAGAGAGAGTCGCGTATTTGGAAAGGCGGCGTAGATCAAAGAGATCGAGACGCTACTGGGCTCGTCCCGCCTAGCCTGGAATGAACTAGAACATTCCCCTTTGATCTATGCCGACCACCTATATATAAGGCACCAGCAAGCTGCGAGTGAGTCAGTTTATGCTCAGCGATCTTGATGTTCACATCAGTGCTACAGTGCGACTTAGTACAGTGCGGTAAAGTGTTTTTATAAGAAGAACAGTGTTGTGCCGTGACTGTAAGTAACAGTTTAGTGCCGTGTTTAAGACAGTGCAGTGCCGCGAAGTAAAGGACAGTGCAGTGCCGCGAAGTAGAAGACAGTGCAGTGCCGCGAAGCAAAGGACAGTGCAGTGCCGTCTTTCTGTGAATTTCAGTGAATTATTGGACTGTGACTCATTGAAGAACAGTAACGCTATCAGTGTATACTGTGAGTAGTAATTAAGAATAATCACCAAGTTTATTGTGCATTGTGAAATAAATTTTGCAGTGATAAAAACTGTGAAACTTGCGAGTATTTAATTTTGCAATCCAAAAGAACTCTTATTAAAAACGTTTATTACTGGTTTTGGTAATAATAAAAACGTAACAACTGGTGTCAGAAGTGGGATTGCAAAATTAAAATCAACAAAAATGAAGTTTGAAGAACTAAAAGTGGAACAGCTGAAGAAGGAGCTGGCTAAACTGGATATGCCAACAACAGGAAATAAGGCTGAATTACAAAGGCGGTTGACAGATGAATTCCAAAGACGAGGAATCGATATAAGTACACACGAGTTTGACGATAAAGAAGACATTGCTGTAAGTAATCCTATCTCAAGTAGCAATTTGGACTTAAATTCAATTTTGGCCGCCATGATGGAAAAAATAACAGATAACAACCAGAAACTCTTAGAAGCTTCTAGAGCTAATTGCGAGAGATTAGAAGAAAAATTCCAGGAAGCTTCTAAAAGTAACAGCGAGAGAATCTTAGCGGAAGTCAGACAAGAATTCCAGGAAGCTTCTAAGAGCAACAGTGAGAAAATATTAGCGGAAGTCAGACAAGAATTCCAGGAAGCTTCTAGAGCTAATTACGAAAAACTAGAAGAAGCTTCTAGAGCTAATTATGAAAGACTAGAAGAAGTTTCCAGAACTAATTGCGAGAGGCTAGAAGAGAAATTTCAGGAAGCTTCTAGATCAACTAACCAAAAACTCCATGAAATGTCAGAGTTATTGGGCAAACGAGTGGAAGCTATAGAGCAGAGAGTCAGTGAGTTTGATGAAAAACTCTGCGGCATTTCTGCGGCACAGAAGAAGGTTGAAGAGGACGTGTCCAACCTAGGAAGAAAGATGGACGATGAAATACGTGAGCTACAATTCCAAATGGATAATCTACATGTTCGCGAGAGTCCGGTGAGGCTCAATTCAGAACATTCCTGCAAGATACAGACCCCAACTTTTGACGGTAATGTACCATTTAACGTTTTTAAATTCCAATTTGAGACGGTGGCCAGTAGAAATGGATGGAATAATGAAGAGAAAGCGGTAGAATTGATTTTGGCACTGAAAGGAACCGCTGCAGAAGTCCTGGAGAGTTTACCGGCCGCTTGCAGAAATAATTATGAGGACATCATGGTGACCTTACAGCGCAAGTTTGGCGGTGAGCATAAGCGAGAACTGTACAGGATGGAGTTACGGGGCAGAGTGCAAAAACCGAATGAGACGCTCCAAGATTTTGCCATGGAAATCGAACGTCTGGTCCAACTGACTTACCCAGGTGAAAATCATCCGTTTCTAGATCAGTTCAAGATTGAAGCATTTGTGAATGGTATTCGAGATCCAGATGTTAAATTTGCGGTATGCGCCATGCAGAAATCATCTTTTGCTGAAACCATCTCATATGCGCTAGCCCAGGAGACCGCTAAAGTAATTTCAAAACCACAAGTCTTCAAGGTGCGACGTCTTGAGGCTGATATTCAAAATGACGCCCAAATGTCGAGGAGCGACATAGAAGAATTAGTCAAGCGAATAATGGAGGAGCAAAGGAACAGATCACGCTCAAAGTGCTTCAACTGTGGCAAGCCCGGCCATTTTCAACGTAACTGTAAAGCTCCAAAGAAAAGGTCAAGATCTGTTTCGCCACCAAGGGAGAACAAACGGACGAATAACCCCAAATCTCAAGAGACACCGTTAAACTAAAACGAGCTAGCACTGAGGGGCAAGAGCTAGCTCCTACAACCGCTGGCCCCACAATCTCCATTTCCATAATACAACAACAGAATAGCAACCTTACAGCTCGTGGACTCATTAACGGAAGGAAGCAGATCCTCACCATAGACACAGGTGCGTCGCAGTCCATAATTAGGCCCGATTTGGTAAAAGGATCAGTGGAACCATTAAGCGACGTTCGACTGCGCACTGCTACTGGGGAATCAGCCACCGTCTATGGAAGAGCCAAGGTTCGACTGACTATCGCCAACACTAGCGCCGATCATGTATTTGTTGTCGCCGACATAGTGGACGAAGTGATCATCGGTGCAGACTTCATGATAGCCCACGGTATCAATCTGCACATGGGTCAACAAGTTATGGTCTGGCGCAACGTCGAGATACCTTTGGATGTTGGATATGAGAGCAAGACCACAGTAAGGAGGCTATTTACCGTCGGACGCCAGAAATTACCACCCCAGTCGGAAACCTTAGTATGGGCGCGTGTGGAAGAAGATTGTGAGGATAACCGGTTGTGGGTAGTAGAACCTAAAGAACTTAAAGATGACATTATAACAGCTAAAGCCCTCGTGAAAACCTGCGACGATGGACGAGTTCCGGTGAGAGTACTTAACCTATCCAACAATGAGAAGATCATTAACAAAAATTTTGAAATAGGTCAATGCGAGCCAGCAGAAGCAATAATTAACTGTGCCAAAAATTCAGGATGCCCAAAAATGACAGCCAAGGAGCGCGAACTACTTGCAGAAGAAGAGGAAAAGTGGATGAAAGGACTGACATCGCCTGAAAGAAACAAGGCAAAGGAGTTGCTAAGAGCACATGCATCCGTCTTCGCCCTAAGCAATAAAAGCCCAGGTAGAACAGCTGTAGTGAAACATGAAATAAATACCGGTGAAGCGAGACCTATAAAACAGGCACCCAGGAGTGTTCCCCTAGCGAAGCGGAACGAAGTTAAAGAACTTGTCAACGAAATGGAGCGGAATGGAGTCATTGAACCATCTTCGAGTCCGTGGAGCTCGCCAATAGTTCTAGTAAAGAAGAAAGACGGCAGCACCAGATTCTGCGTCGACTACAGAAAACTCAATGACGTCACCAAGAAAGACAGTTATCCGCTGCCAAGAATTGACGACACCTTAGACACGTTGTCTGGAACGAAATGGTTTTCTACCTTGGACTTGCAAAGCGGCTACTGGCAAGTAGAGATAGCCGATAAGGACAAAGAGAAAACCGCCTTTAGCGCTAGCAATGGTTTATGGCAGTTCAAGGTGATGCCATTTGGGCTCTGCAACGCCCCAGCTACTTTTGAGCGTTTAATGGAACGTGTGCTAAAGGGTCTCAATTGGAAGACATGCTTGGTGTATCTAGACGACATAATCGTTATGGGGAAGACTTTTGAAGAACATCTTAAAAACCTGGATGAAGTATTTAGTCGCATAACAGCAGCTGGGCTGAAGTTAAGCATAAAGAAATGTGCTCTGTTTCAGAAAGAGGTCAAATACTTGGGACATCGGGTAACAGCAGAGGGCATCTCCACTGACGAGGACAAAATACGGGCAGTAAAGGACTGGCCTCGACCACGAAATCTTCACGAGCTGCGTAGCTTCCTGGGGCTTTGTACATACTACAGGAGATTCGTGCCAAACTTCGCTCAGGTAGCTGCCAGCTTGCACGAGCTAACCAAAAAGTCGCGACCATACCACTGGAGTGAGGCAGCGGAAGATGCTTTCCAGAGGCTCAAGGAACTCTTGTGCACAGCACCTGTCCTTGCCTATCCAATCGCTGGACAGAAGTTCATAATTGATACAGACGCCAGTGGCTATGGAATAGGAGGAGTACTTTCTCAAGTAGTTAATGGGGCAGAAAGAGTCATTGGCTACTACAGCAGGGTACTCTCCAAGCCCGAAAGAAATTATTGTGTTACCCGACGGGAGCTACTGGCAGTGTTGGAGTGCGTCAAACATTACCACAAATACTTGTATGGTCAACACTTCACCTTAAGAACAGACCACTCCGCACTACGTTGGCTGCTGCAGTTCAAGAACCCAGAAGGTCAGCTGGCACGATGGATTGAACGTCTGCAGAGCTATGATTTCAGCATCGAGCATCGAAAAGGTGGGAAACACAATAACGCTGATGCCCTTTCAAGACGGCCTTGTAACATAGAATGCAAACATTGTACTAAAGCCGAGAAAGAGGAAAGCGTGATTGATGTGCGACTTACCCGTATTGGCTCAGACGAGGACTGGGCGAAGGCTCAGAAAGATGACCCGATTCTGGCGAAGATTATATCGGCTAAGGAATGCAACAGAAAACCAACCCGAAATGAGACATCAGCTGAAAGCCCACTTGCGAAATCATACTGGGTACAGTGGAATAGCCTAAAACTGGTAGAGGGGTGCTTATATCGATCTTGGGAGAGTACAGATGGCAAAACCACAACCGACCTAATAGTCGTGCCCACTTCCAAGATAAATGAGGTGTTGAAGCAGTTCCATAATGGTCCCAGCGGCGGCCATCTGGGCATTACAAAAACCCTGGAAAAGATAAAGCAACGATTTTACTGGGTGGGATGTCAACAATCTGTAACCGATTGGATAGCCAATTGCGAGCAGTGCATTGCAGCCAAGGGTCCAACGAGAAGAAGTCGTGGCAAACTTCAGCTGTACAACGCAGGCGCCCCTTTCGAGCGGATAGCCATGGATGTTGCTGGTCCATTCCCTGTCAGTGAGGCTGGAAACCGGTATGTCCTAGTTGTAATGGACTACTTCAGTAAATGGCCCGAAGTATATGCCATCCCAAACCAGGAGTCGAAAACGGTTGTAGATGCCTTTGTAAATAATTGGGTGTGCCGATACGGGGTTCCAATAGAACTTCATTCTGACCAGGGCCGAAATTTCGAATCGGCCATATTCAAGGAAATGTGTGAATTGTATGGCATCAAAAAGACAAGGACGACACCGCTTCATCCACAATCTGATGGCATGGTCGAAAGATTTAATCGGACACTGGAGGAATACCTCAGAAAAGTGGTTAGCACACAACAAAGGGATTGGGATGTGCACATACCCAAATTACTACTGGCTTACCGGTCGGCAATCCATGATTCCACCTCACGTACTCCGGCAAAAATCTTATTTGGAGCAGAATTAAGACTACCAGCGGATTTGGAATTTGGGGCCAAACCCGGACCGTCCTGCGAAGACAATGGAAATACTCCCCAGGCACAGGAAGACCTGCATGAGCTCCATGAGTTTGTACGCAACCGTATTAAAATGACAGGTGATAAGATGAAAGCCAGATATGATCGGGCAGCAAATACGGAAGGATTCACTGAAGGGCAAATGGTTCTACTATTTAACCCACAACGAAAGAAAGGACTATCCCCGAAATTGCAAACGCACTGGGAGGGACCTTACAAGGTGATAAAGAGATTGAACGACGTTGTCTACCGGATACAGAGATACCACAATCCGAGGTCTAAGATGAAAGTGGTACACCTAGAGCGACTAGCCAAGTATGGCAACGGCGATATTGAGCCTATTCGGGACGAAAAGGCTTAAGTGGGCGGCAGTGTTGCGAAAATTAAATAGATGAATAATCCTTCAGAGAGAGAGAGAGAGAGAGAGAGAGAGAGTCGCGTATTTGGAAAGGCGGCGTAGATCAAAGAGATCGAGACGCTACTGGGCTCGTCCCGCCTAGCCTGGAATGAACTAGAACATTCCCCTTTGATCTATGCCGACCACCTATATATAAGGCACCAGCAAGCTGCGAGTGAGTCAGTTTATGCTCAGCGATCTTGATGTTCACATCAGTGCTACAGTGCGACTTAGTACAGTGCGGTAAAGTGTTTTTATAAGAAGAACAGTGTTGTGCCGTGACTGTAAGTAACAGTTTAGTGCCGTGTTTAAGACAGTGCAGTGCCGCGAAGTAAAGGACAGTGCAGTGCCGCGAAGTAGAAGACAGTGCAGTGCCGCGAAGCAAAGGACAGTGCAGTGCCGTCTTTCTGTGAATTTCAGTGAATTATAGGACTGTGACTCATTGAAGAACAGTAACGCTATCAGTGTATACTGTGAGTAGTAATTAAGAATAATCACCAAGTTTATTGTGCATTGTGAAATAAATTTTGCAGTGATAAAAACTGTGAAACTTGCGAGTATTTAATTTTGCAATCCAAAAGAACTCTTATTAAAAACGTTTATTACTGGTTTTGGTAATAATAAAAACGTAACAATATGTTGAGAAATACATGTTTTGGATTTAAAAAAAAAAATGTTGAAATTTGCTCCCCTGGTACCGTTTCCTCCATTGAAAATACCGTATTTTGTTTTATATTCATTCTCCACGACTCAACCTTACTAATGAAATCCCTACCATAGCTAGGGTAAAATTGTTGGTACAATGGATATCCCACTCCGTATAGCCATGATAATGCAAAGTGGTCGTTGATAAATAACAAACTAACACATGCCCTATTATTCAATTAGTTTTCAGACCATATTTAGTCTAAATTGAAACATTTGTTATAGCTATATTTTGGGAATGAGATCTGTTATAATGGGCTGTCTTAGCTGTTTCTCCCTATCCATCTTTCCAAACTGTCTATTATAGGTTTTGATTGTAGCTCTTAATTAATAATAAAGTTCTTTAATAGAGTGTTATTTATCATAATGTTTTACACATCTTATGCGCAGTAAGTGTTGGCAGAAGATACAGAGTATATATGTACATCTCTCTCACACACATCTCTCCCCCTCTCACACACACACTCTCTCATTCTTTCCCACTCCCTCACATCCCTTCCCTTGTTACATTTACTTACTTACATGACCTTGTGATTAACCTACAATTTTGATACACTTCTTGCCGAGCAATTTATTATAAAAATTAGTACTAATGGTTGAAGGATCCAAACTGTTAGTAGTTCTATTCGTGACGAGTTTCCATTCTATTTGATATTAAGGAGTATTAGCATCTCTCAAACTGGCCTTATTATGTGTAAACCTTTATAATACATCACGATCTATTAAAGAACTTAATTATTTATTGAGACCCCAACTCAAAATTTAAAATAAGGCTTAGTCGACTGTTACGAAAGCATATCAAAACTTAGTGTTTCAAAACTTTCTGCTGTAAAACGCAGGGAGATTAGTCTTTCTACACGTATTTATAAATGAAGAAGTGAGATGGAGATTTGAACACGTACTAAAAAAAGTGGACCACTTGGCACGTGTTCAGTCAAACTAAATCAGGCTTTCAGTCGTTCTTCCGCCAGCATCTCTAACAGAGGCTAGCTAAATGATTCTTGATTTTCACAATCACCTAAGCTCAGTTCAACTGAGCAATAATACATTTTGGAACGTTTACTAAATCACAGAATCATGTCGAACAGTAATAAATACAAATTAAAACTGTTCTTGATTCAACACACTAAATAAATTCAAAATTAAAGTAACTCGATGAAGTTTTCACAACCTCTGAATTTTCAAATCTTAACTACATAAGCAATAATGCCCAGTTAATATAATGCAGAACTTTTTTAATACCCTGATGAAAATAAAATAAAATTCTCTAAATATGAGCCGAGACTAATGTTTTCTTTATATATAAACACACACACACACACACACACACACACACACACATATATATATATATATATATATATTATAATATATGTAAAAGTTTTAAAAATTTCGTTCAGAGCCGTAAAAACCAAATTCCCTTGAATAAAATCAGCTAAAAGTTTGTATATAAATATCACCAATTTTTCTTTATTGTAAAGGAAAATTTAATTGAATAATTAAAATGTTATTATTAAATGTTATTAATAGAAATAGTAAACAAAGGAATTTATGTTGTACAAAGCTCTTACTTTTGAGTTGTTTGTAGTATTCTGAATAAATGAATTTTACTTGCATTCCAGAGCCTGGACTGCTCTGGAATATTCATTAGGAGACCTGACTGAAGAGAAAGGAATATTTTTTCATGTAATGTGTTCCATATAACAGTGGAAGAGGATTTTCAGTTTTTCGTAAATCCCATTTCTACTCATGCGATTTTTAATTAGAGCTGTTTTTTTTTTAAAAAAAAAAAAATCATGTTCAGCTTAAAGTTCAAATACGCTATATAAATATGCTTCTTATTACAGGATATGGTTAAAGCAATTGAAAAGCCTTCCTTACAGGAGACATAGAGAATAGAATGTGGGATAACGTTATTAGCGTGGAATTGCAATAGCATACAATACTTCAGCACCTGCGTGAAGACGTTTTGTGAAACTGGAAATCGCTCTTCGCGCGTAACGGCATATAGTTACAGATGAGCCAGCATTCTAAAAATAATGTATTGTTCTATGTAATATTTTATATTACCTTGTTTATTTGTTTCAGATACTTTTTATTTTTCACTGGCTTTGCCTTGTGCATTTTTCTGTTGTCTGCTTTATCGTTGCCAATTTTATGTTTAGAAGCCAAAACACGTATTAAGCATAATAATAATGGTTTTTTCCCAATTCTTGTATTCTACAAGCAATCCTTTATATTAAATAGCTTACCTATTCTAGTGAGTGACTTATCTTTTCTATTATTTATTCACAAATGCCAGCATTTCCCCATATAAATTCATGTAGTTCTGGAGCACATTATGAGCTAAAGATACTTGTAATCAATATTAGGTTTCAGATTGCCTATAAATACACACTGTCAAATGGCTACATTATTAAAATTCTTCCTAGTACCAAAGACTGTCGCCTCTATTTATACTAGAGTAAAAATAGACCTATAACTCCAGATAAAGGAAGGCTTCTCGCTACGAACTTTATTCAATCGATTTGAGATTAAATTATGCACGTAGGAGATAGATGATCGTCTTCGCGTATTATCGTCAAATTACCTACATAGAATATCCCCCCCCCCCGTAAATTCGTTATTAAATTAAACTAAATTAAATATAATATTTTTTTTTATCGACATGTAATAAGACTTTGTGGTGTCCTCTTATTCTTTTATTGGAACATAAAAATTACAATTCCCATTTCTTATCACGTTATACTTATTCCAGGCCCGTATTCCGCCATACGTACGACAGGTATATAAATGTTTAGAGTTGATATGATGAAAAGAGGTTCCAGATTTATTTTGATTTTGTAAATTCATTATGTTTTAACTAGTGTAGTTAATGTTTAAGCCATTCCTTATATACTAAAATGTAATTGTCACCAATGAAGGTAGCTTCAGAAAAATGAAGGATGAATAACCTACGAATCACGGTTTACCAATTCAGCCCCAAATTTTGTAGAGACAGTTCATGTGTGCCATCTCGCCTAGAACTATAAGGTTAATTCCAGACCTTACCCCTGTAACTACAAAGGTTGCTGTTATAGTCCTTTGGAAGGAGTGGTTGCCAAGTTCTTCTCCCTCCCTCTCTGACTGAATTATAGCCCGCTAAAGGAATCTTGTAAATTAAATATGTAGAATGTATGTTAATCCAAAACTGGAACCCAGGACTAGTAACTAGAAGTATAATAGAACAATCTTCCTCGAACTCAGAAAATTTCTCACAAATAAGAATCTAAACTTCAAACTAAGATACGGAACTTTAAAATGTTGTGTTTGGTCACACAAACACGGTTGTAGAGGGACATTTATAGCAAACTCTATAAATAAATTGGACGCATTCAAGATGAGATATCTGCGAAGAATTCTACGAGTATTGTGGGCTTATCAAATAATAAATGAAGAAATTCCCCGTAGAGCACAATTAGAAGATCATGAACTATACGAAGTAATAAAACAGAAGAATATCCTACTGAGAGGAGAACGTTATGAATTGCAGTACCTTATCCTGCAAGGTAGGGTCGAAGGAGAGAAGAAGGGAATGAGAAGAAAGAAACTGTCGTGGTGGCGAAATATTAGACAATGGACAGGGATTCCAAATTTACAAGATCCCTAAAGTGCTGCAATTGACAGAAGTATTTGACGGACGCCTACGTAAGAATTTGCACGGCACTCTCAGCAGAAATTGAAACTGAAAAATATATAAGTAGCTCCAAAAATATTTGAACTACAACAACGTGTATAGAACACAATTATTACTAAATAACTGAATCACTGAATACCGGACCTTTTTATTAAATTTCTATATTAAGAAATTCTCTGGAGAAATGTTTAAGATTTTACATTTCACCCAGACCCCAATCGTTTCAGATATAGAAACTTGAGATTCAGTTACAACACGAAAAATATTGAAATCCAATTTGGTAACGAACAAATAGCAATTGAGACTAAGAAACTAAAACTGAAATCTTTAATAATAACAAACAATATGATAAATAACGTTTTCTCCATAATAACCGCAGTATGAATGTATGTAATCAAGAATTGAATTTAAGTTCAAAATGCTATCATTATTGATACAATTGCTTAACGTGAAAAAAGGTCTAATCAGTATTTTTAATAAATAATAATAGAACACAGCCAAGTAATGTCATAAATTTTATTATCCAAATACATTTTAGTAAGACTTCTTTAGTTAAATACAATAAGTGTTCTGTGAAATGTTATTTGTATCTATTATATTACTCAATTAGCTTCTCATTGTTTCCATCTGCTTATAATATTGAATACTAATATCAATTTGTAAATATGGGAAGGCCACTATTATTAAGATATCTTCCCATTGTCCCCTTAGGTACCTTTCCTGGAGTCCTGAAAGGATAGCCAGTGAGTGCTCTTTGGGATAGTTAAATCAGCTTGCTGATATACATCAGTTTTAATGTCTTGAGTTGGTGCTCAGTAAGTGGGAAAAATATCATATTTCTTAAGGAATGATGAAAACTGCAATATCTCTAGAAGGAGTGAGTATCTGGCCTTAGTCTATGTGGACACATTCCTTGGAAATTGTGCATAGAATCGTTTCTCCAAACGTGTGTACCTTTAGTTTGTTGGTGCACCCCGTATATTCGATATACTTTTGTTTTAACAGCATTACATCTTTACTCCATGTGACATTAATTGAAATTATATAAAACTTAGTTCACCTAAAAATGAATATCATATAATACAAGCAATGAATTAAATCTTAAATTAATAAAAGTTGTTTGATATTCTATAGTTCGTTTAAAGAGGGAAGTTTGATATTACTTTATTTAATAGTTCAAGAGATTTAGGAAGCAGAGGTCACGGGGGCTCTTTATTAAACTGGCCATAGAAAGCAAATAATAATCAAAGATTTACGGCCTACACCACCTTCCTCTCCTTCTATAATTTATAGCACGCAATGTAAGCCTTATTCAGGATTCGTTCCAAGTGAATATTATTAGTTACTTATTTTTGAGCATAGCTTCTTATAGAACTAAACTTTTGATTGAGGTTTCAAGAAGTTTTAACATGAAAGAAGGTTTAACGACTTTATGTCACTTAATGCAAAGTCTTATTTTGGTAGAATGCCCTCATCTTCAGCACCTCTGACAGGGTTTAAAGAAAGGATCTGTTGTCTATTGCTGGTAGCGTAGTGAATGCATCAAGTGGTATAAATACTTGAGGCACATTAATGTTGTTGACATAAAAAGGCCGAAAACTTAGCAGCAGACTCCTAATCTTTTCTTCAGTTCATTGATTTCTTTAACATTTATAAGTTTAATGCTTGACTTTTGAAGTCCGTCACACAGGGGCTGCGTTAACAAAGCAGATTTCTCACGTGCGTTGCGTAATTTCATTTTTCTCAAAAGGCATAAGTTCAATGAAAATAATATTTGGTACTTAGGCTTCATATAAAGTGCTTCAAAATAAAACAACATAAAAGCTTATTGTTAATATGAAATGAGTAGAAGAGGGGGTGCACTGAAGACCAAAAACAAAATAAATGTAAATATATTGGTTAATAAACAAGATATTGAAAAAACAAATATAACAGCATTTATAGAACATTACATTTGCAATGAGATTGAAATTATACAATCTTTCGATCCACGGAGGTATTTAGAATTTTCGAAATACTCCCCTCTAAATCTCCTCCCCCCCCCAATCCCACTCGACCAATTTTAGCCGTCAAAAAACTTCTTCTTACATAAAACGTTTAAATATCCAGTTTGGTTACGATCAGACAAAAATTGCGACCACTAGAGCGTCAACAGATAGGGTATAATATAATTACTATTTATACAATTTTGAGCGGACCTCATTTTTGTTATCTCCTGGGTAGGAACGATGGACATTTGTAGAAATGTTTTGAAAATCCCATCATGAGTACAACCTCAATTGCTGATTTCCCCTAAGGGAAATCTGCTAAAAGACACCATTTAATTCCGACTCTATTTCTAGAAAAAGCAACATTTCAAAAGAGAATTGTTTTTTTTTTTCCTTTTTTGAATAGGAAACATTCAGTAAATGGAACATTAGATAAGAGGAAATTATTAAATTAGCTTTGATGTTTTTTTTACAAAGCATATTTTTTGCAGACCAAATATGTAATAAGTACCCTTTGAAAAAATGCACTTAATATTTGACTTCCAGTGTGGATCTGACCAAGAAAAAGAGCCCAATAACTTTCTTGTGTCTTCCTTACAATTCTACAGATAAGAAAGTAAATTAGATGAACTCGCGTGTCAAATCTGGAACAGATTCTAGTTAATTGCTTTGAAGATGTAGAGTAACTTAGGTCATATAATGTATGTTGCAGCACAAATCTAGGCCTGCTCTGGACTTGAGGGTCTGGATAGGAAAAACATCTGTCACGCCATCTGATATCAGCCCTTAATGAATAAGATCTTTAGTGTTGAATGTAACGATTAAATGATGTCGATTAAATAAACAATTTGCAGTCAAATTATAAAATCGTAATGGATGACATCACACATGGTATTTTCATGTACATCATCTAGTAAAGATCTCTTATAACACAATATTTGGTAATTAACTTGAAATAATTTCCATGATATATTCGCTTTTTGTTACATAAAATGTTTAAGTAACGAGTATAGTAACGATCAAAGAAAAACTGCGATGGCCAGAGCGCTAACGAACATATATATATATATCTATATATATATATATATATATATATATATATATATATATATATATATATTGTAGTTTTGAACGGATCTATGAACATTTGAAGAACTCTTTAGAAAATCGCGTCATGGCTACAAACTTAATAACCCCTTAAGGGAAATAAGCTAAAAGGTTAAGGAAACATTGTTTTATCATAAAACCAAAGAGAAATTTGAGTCACAGTTTTATTTACTTCATGGCTCAAACTGCATAGACCATACAGATCAAAGTAGCCCTTTTTTACATAGTACTGGTTTTTTTTTCAAAACACAATTTTAAAACTATCATACTGATTTCTCTAGCTGATATCATAAAATAAGATGCTGCACATAAAATATATCCAGGTAGGAACTTGGGTTCACATAAATATTCAAACAAACCCTGGCCCTGAGTGGCTTACAGAAAAATATGAAGGATACGTCATGTCAAAAACCTCTCACACCAAATCTGACGCACACTCTTATGAATGTTTGTGTGTGTGTGTGTGTGTGTGTGTGTGTGTGTAGGGTTTTTCCGTATTATATAATACGGCTGAAATAGGACCAGAAAGAATTGGAATTTAAATAAGGGATAAAAGGGGCTCAAGTGAATATGTAGATCTGAATGTTTTCAATGGCCGTATTAATATTTATCTTTCTTATCATTCCTCTACCCATTGTTATAATGAATATAACCGGGAATTAGAAACACACAGCATCCATTTCACAATGGAGCAGTTTACTTCTTAGAACAACCATCACGCCGGTTGTTATTTCAGTAATGTATCATTTGCTTAAGGGAAGAACAGACAGTGAATATAAGGGAATGCCGAAACATATTTTGTCCTAAATTATCAACAGCTTGAATTGTAAAGCAATTTGTAAAGTATTTATCTGCTGAAAACCTACGTAAACAGCGAATTTCCTTTTTAAATTACAATATGTAATATTTGGAATAAGAGCATAATGGGCATTCTGAGACATCTTAATCTGAGTATTTAAATATTTGAGTATTTCGATAAAAGCAATGAACCCTATACATTTTTTGTAAATATCTTGTATATACATTTTTTATATTTATTTTTACCAAATCCTTAATTTCTAGTTTTTAGAATTCAGTGATTCCCCCCCCCCTATCTGTGTTTTACACAGAAATAGGGAATATGTTGTAATATGAGATCAAAAGCGAGTTATACCAGCACGTGGGAAATCTGCTAAGTTTACGAAGCCCCTGCGTGACGGACTTCTATTCTTTCTTTTCTTCTAAGGCCCCCTTAGAAGTTTTTTTAAAACAAAAAAGTTGTATTAATTAGAACCATTCTGAAAGTACGTTTTAAAAATCAAATAAAAACTAATCTGTCCAGCTTAGTCTACGGCTTACTCTTCATTAAAATTCATATAACCATCGCAAACCAGTGCCTATGACGCAGATAGTTTGCCTGACCATTTTACAGTTGACATATATCTATGAACTGAATGGATTACTTCTGAAAAAATGACTTTCTTTGAGGCATTCACTCTACAAAGATATTTATTTCTAGTTTGATCCATTATCAGCTTTGATAGCATCAAAGTCCTCCTCCCCCAACCTTATTTCCATGAAGCATGTGGCAGACATGAAAAGGCTTTTTACCCACATCTATACAAGCCTTTCAAATCTTCGATACCTGAATTATGGCTACAACGAAAACAGTAATCATTAGTTGTATTTCGTGTATAGTTATAAAACGATTAAAAAGATGGTTATTTACAATATTAAGCTAGCTGACATTGAAGGTCAACTTAAAACCAGTAAGAATTAAAAAAAAAAACTTATTTAGGCAGGTTTCTATACTTTTATGATATAAATATTTATATATTTATAAAAATACTAAATTAATTATTATTTGTATAATTAGTGCGTATTCTTTCATTTGTTTATCATTATCATACATATAATTTACTCTTGATTTCGTTTTAATGAGTAACAGCTCATTTCAAAATGAAGTGGGTCACATGATATAACTTATCATTTTAATAAACAATAGCATAGTATCATTTGGATAGTAATATTAAAAAAAAATCCTTTAATGAATGAAATGTTTAATATTCTTTTATCACCAGCCAACTATGTACTCTACCTTGAACTACATTGGGACACCGGATTTACTTTTAAATCCCAAACAATCATCCGTATTATCCGCACGGTGCCTCAAAAGACAATGGCCCAGAGATCTTCTATAGAAATTAAGTGAAGTGATAGCAGTGGCTATTTCCTTCTCAGGGGTCATATTCCTGCTTAACTCTTGACTTCCTTGGCAGGCAGAGAGAAGCTGCTCCTCTCATTGTG
The DNA here is from genome assembly GCA_019009955.1 of Riptortus pedestris. Classification (NCBI taxonomy): domain Eukaryota; kingdom Metazoa; phylum Arthropoda; class Insecta; order Hemiptera; family Alydidae; genus Riptortus; species Riptortus pedestris. The sequence goes on from CM032229.1 coordinate 60,404,140, forward strand.
AAGAAGGGGTGTAGCTTCTGCCGAGAGTGATGGAGGACGATTGTACAATGTCATTACAAATTGCATGGGTTGCAGAATGTAATTTTCTTAATAAAATAAAGTTAATCTCGAATAAAAATTCTTAATATTAGGGGTGGCACAATGCAAACATTTAATCTTTAACATTGCTATTTACTCATTTAACATTTAATTATTAATGTCCATTTTAAATTAGTACGGCTAATAAAATCTAGTCTCGGTTCTAGTCCTAGGTGATTTTTGTTAATATGTTAATGTCAGCTTTATGCAACTGTGGCTAATTGGGACGGATTATCATTATATTATCACACTTTTCTTGCTAGAGTGGAACTAAAAATTTTATTTTGTGGGTTCGTCAGTAAACGAATTCCTATTGTGAAGTTTATTATACTATCGCTTTAGCTCACATGACTATTCTGTGCCCACTATCTAATCAGCTAAAGTATCAGAGCAAAATCATTTGATCATGCATGCAATATGGAAGAAAGGAGTATCCAGGAATATGATCTAAAAACCTTCAGTTACCCAAATCAAAGGTGAAAATATTCAGAAATATCCGAATTGCTTTATTTCATTTTACCGATAGTAAATTCTCATTCCTTTGAAAGAGCACTCGTTTCGGTTGAAAAGGACTTTATTTAACTGGAAAATGGTGGGTTACTTAAAAATGAATATATTAGGTTTACGAATATCCAAGTTTTCTTAATACTTGACCCCAAAGGAGTTTTTACTTGAGTTTAACTCACGGATGACAGCCCATATGGAAGCTTTCCATTTGCTAGGACCTTTCTTTAATAAAACTGAGATGGTAGTTTAGATCCCTTAAATCCTTTGAGGAAGGGATTTCCTTTGAGTATGTAAAGTAGAAGAGAAAACAGGATTAAAGCAAACCCTTTGTCGAGTTCTAGGCTGCCGCCGTATTACGTTTCACACATAGACCGCTCTCACCAGTTTCAAAAAGATTTCTTCTGATACTAACCACTGTTAAAAAAGGTGCACATTTTAAAAGCTTCTGATAATTACTTTCTAATTTTATGCATTACTAATAGTTCGGAGATGGTAATTATTTTGGGTAATTATGACAATAACAACGTACTGATTTGCTAGTGTTATCCTAGGACAAAGACAGTAAATAAGTTTTACATAATCCATCTCCCCTTCCCACCCTTCGGCAACTTCCGTATTACTTTCTGAGTTTGATGGATACCGTATATATTTTCTGACAAGAGAGAAAATAAATGAAGCCTTCGAAATATAATATTTTCTTAAAGTTCCGAATGTACATACAATTTTCCGATCTGAGTCATAATAACGGAAATATTAGAATTTTTGTTTCGCCTGCTCCAACCTTAGCTCTTAAAGAAGTTGATAACTAGTTTTCCATAAATGTCCAGTTTACTAACGATCGTGCTAAAATACCCACAGCTAGGGTAGTAAATGACATCTTTATTAATATGAACTTAAAATAGCAGAAATAGAGCTATCTACAATGGAATATTAAAAAATCCGATAAACATTGGGAAAAACAATCATTTCTTCAGAAACTAAAGCTGGGCTAACGCTGGCCACTTTTCTGAACCAGTAAAAAAGCAAAAAACACTTTAAATTTAAAAAATGTTTTTTTAAAGAAAGTTGACTTGTGGAAATACAAGGCGTCAGACCTTTAAGGGCTGGACGCCCTTGATAGGGGTAGATTTTCTCGTTGTTATGTATATTTATGCATCATATTTGAACAGACCATTTTTCGTCATCTATGTAGAATCGGTGGATATTTGCAGACATTTTTCAATACTTGCATTTACTATTTACAACTTAATTCCTGTATCACAGACTTTTGGCAGATTTCCCTAAAGGGGAATCAGCTATTGAGGTTGTACTTATGACACGATTTATGCAAATTTTCTTCAAATGTCCATCGATCGCACCAAGGAGATGACGCCAATGAGGTCCGTTCAGAATTATATATGTAATATATGTCTTTCACCGCTCTAGCGGTCGCAATGTTTCATCGGTACCAAACTTGGTACTTAATCGTTTTAAATGTGAAATCGGACAGTGGGAGGGGAGGGGGGTTAGAGTGGAGGAGTTTAGAAAAATCGAATTATCTCCATTATTATACGTCGGATCGAAACATTTTATAGAACCAATCTTATTGAAAATTGAATGGTGTATAGATAGTCTTCTATACATATTTTCCGTATAATGAGTATTAACCGAGATATTTGGATTTTATGGTTTTCCTCTTTCAGTAAACTCCCACTCCTACTCATGTCATATTAATAAAATAAATAAGCTGTTATATCTTGAACCACTTCATAATGAAGGTTAGATACCAAGTTTTATTTTCAACAAACCTTTATTATACAAGATAAATGCAAATACGTTCTGTTGCCCCCCCCCGTCCGTTCTTTTGTTCTTGGATTACTAAAATCTGACTGATTGAAATAAAAATGATTCTGATTCATTACAAAGAAAGTCCTTATTTAACTATCTTGCCTGTATTTTTCTATCTTCTTTCTACGTTTTCAATCCCATTTCCTATTTTTGGTTTGTATATTCATGAGTGGCTTGGATGGAGGTGAGGAAGATTGAAGACATTGAACCAGGGACAAGCGAAATAAACTACCATGCCAGCCGTGGGATTCCAGGTCAGCCCACGAGGGACGGCTTTGAACTATCCCTCTCCGTTCAGGACTGGGAATTTCAAGCTGAGAGATTATTCAGTTGGTCCTGGAGTGAAAATGAACGAAATAATTAAGTTAACTTAACTGGCTTCATATTCTGCAGTTTTTGTTCTCTTCAAGCCTTGATGAAGATGAAACCTTCCCTAATTACCTTCTCTTCCCATTTCGTTTATCACACTTTTTATGAGTCCAGACCCAAATATTTAAATATTTCTGTATTACTTATCTTTTTTCGTTTGTTCACAAATAGTGTGCTAATCGGAAAATTGTATGAACAAAATTGCTTTCAAATTTACTTACATGTATGTATTTGTTATCATACATTCCCAAATTCATTAATCGATTCCTGTTAGTTGAGAGTGTGTTTCTATTTGTCACCTTAGTAAACATGTATGTATCAAACTAATTATTACTAAATAAAGTTTCATTCCTATTGCATTTTGAAGGTTATTCACTTAATCAAATTAGGAATATAATCTTATAAGATATTTAACGTAATTTAAGGGAATATAGTAAAAAATAGAATTCATATGCATTATTAGTGGTGACAAAATATTTTGATGTCAATAAATTGTATTTGACATTATAATAACAACAACATGTATTGAATATTTACTTCTGATGCATTAATGTACACTTCAGTGTACCTCAAATGCTAGGTAGGATTGGTAAACATTTGAATACAATTTTGACCACTTTAATAGCTGATTTCACTTTTGAATATTTGAAGATGAAAGGCGACCATAGAAGTCCCAGTCGAGGGTTGAGATGGTTCTAACCTTTTCCTCCTGAAAGAGCAGGATTAGTCCGGGTTGGGTGGAGAACCTGGCTGGGCAGGTATTAATGCCACTGACTAACGAGGACTGGAATGGATACAGTCAAGTTAACTTTGCTCTTGTGGTGATCTGCCCTGATCACTTATATCTTTTAAACTACTTAGCATTGCAGGTTGCTTTGAATAATGGAGAAAATTTGTTAGAAACATTTTTATATTAATCAGACATCCATGACTTGCAGACTGAAGATAGCTCACACTTTCTATAATTAGCCAGCACTTAAAGTATAATGGTCGGGAGCTTTAATAGCCAGAACATCCTAAATGGAGGAAGGGGAGAGTGTGCTATCTTATCCCCCGAGGGTTGAGAAGATTTACTATAATATAGAATGGGACCATTCATCGTCCAAACAGGGTAATGATAATAAAAGGAGAATTAGTTAATGCCCAGAGATAATTGTAGGAAGATAGGGGGTGGGTGTTAACGATAATATAGAGCGAATCCAGATAATGGACAGGGATTGCCATACGGGGAGAGGGTTGTTAACGACAATGTAGAGCAAATTTCCGGCCGCTATGACATGAAATGTAAAGATAAAAGTTCTCCTTCGCACGAAATATATTTATTTGAAGTAATTCTTTCGATAACCTCTGCCGCTATTTTCAGGCTAATTACATAGTACATTTACCAGAATTTCCGTTCATTACTTTATACATTAACTGCAGTAACTGTAATAACTACCTACACAACATTTCGCTAATAATTAAGAATAAGACTACAACAGTCCGTTGATGATAACAATAATAGTGTTAAAATCATCATCAATTAAAAATAAAGAAAGGAGAAGAATCCCTTCATAAAGCAATGCCATGACCGAAAACATTTTTGTTATACTTATTATTTCTTCAACCTTTATTTCTAAAAAGTTCAGAATGAAATTAGGAAAAAACATTCATTATAAAAGTATATAAAAACTTTCATCAAGAGAAACCCTTAATACGTGCGAGACCTTTTGATGGAGCTCTTAGCAAGAAAAATAATTCCCATGCTAGAGGGATACTCTTCTAGTGTGGAACAAGAAAAAGAACAAAACCTCTAGCCACTATGCTCTTTAATATCTTTTAAAATAAAGCCTTCTCGAAACGTTTTAGGACTTTTTAAACCCCCGATGTTCCCTTATAAATAAAACTGTAATAAACAGTAAATCCAATGTTACATAAAATGAAAAAAAAAAAAAAAGATTTCTTTACTTTCGAAACTTTAAGGTTTTATATGGATCAAACATTATTTAATTATGAGCACTAATCTTGTCCATTAAATTTTCATGAGCCATGTTTCATGAAAATACGGAGAAACTGTTTAATAGTTTGAAACCACCAGTAGTATCACATTATAGAAAAATGTTTTACAACTGTCAAAGCACAGGTGGAAGCAAGAACTTCTCTAGCTTATTTCGTAGTGGGGTGCAAAGAGACGAAGAAACTTAGTTAAAGAGCTAACTTTTCAATCTCGAGGGTACTTTGAAGACATTTAAGTCCTATCAGCTGGGACTTCAGATTTTCCACCTTATTTTTCATCGAATTTTCATTCTTTATCTTAACCCCTCTCCCTTGATCGAATTACTCTTTAGAAGGTTTCTCAGAACTTTATCGGGGTAAATTGCTTTGCTTTAAATGAACTCCATTTAGTAGAATTTGCATTCTAGAAGATAATCCCTAATTTTATAAATGGAAATGGATGAGGCTTAAGAATTCAATTCTAATGAGATTTTTGTTTTTAGTTATTCGCGCCAAATGTAAATTCTAGCATGGAAATCCTTTATTCTTACTTTATCCTCCATTAACAAATATTTCCAAAAACATAAAAAAAATTAATATTTGAGAAATGTATTTAAATATTAATATGCTAATTCTACATTAATCTAATTATCCTATAACAAGATTGTTTACCAGTGAATAATTCTGCAATATTAAATAGCTGATTTCCCTTAGGGAAAAAACTGATTTGACTGTAGTTTTAGCCGTCTGCAGAGTAAGATTCTTCCTCCGACCTTTGATTTTTATTATTAAAGAAAGTTTTTTTTTTTAATTATTGGTTTTTCAATAAAATCTATATTAATCATGATATAGACAAACATATCTATTGACTGCCTTCCAAATAAACTCCAACTTCTTCAATGGTAGTAAAGTAATACTAAATAAATTTCTAGATTTCATTTATATATATATATATATATATATATATATATATATATATATATATATAATTGTAATGTCTGTCTGAACATTGATTTTTTCTCGAAATTTCTCGATACTTTTTCGTTTCACATGCCATAGTCACGATCTGCAATTTGTGACTTTGGTGTCTGTTTGTTTGTTTCTTACATTCTCACGTATAAACGGCTGAACCGAATTTTATGAAACTTAGTACGTATATTACTATTAACCCAGCTTGAACTATAGGCTATACTAATATTCTCTGAGACAAACAGAAGTGGTAGTTATAGGGAAGGCTTGAAATTAAAAATAGCAATATTTCCGGGTACATTAGCTAGTGTATGTGTGTGTGTGTGTGTGTGTGTATATATATATATATATATATATATAGAGAGAGAGAGAGAGAGAGAGAGAGAGAAACTTTAATTTGATCATCCTAAAAAGCGAAATTTTCCTCAAAGGAATTCAGCATGTGGACAATTTTCATTCCGTATTGAATACATCCAAAACACTTCTCAATTCTATTGAGGTATTCTTATCAATGACAAGTAAATTCTATTTGACAACCAAAACTCGGAAGCCAAATTCATGATTGTATAAATCATTTTTGGGATTGAAAATATGCAAATATGTTATCGACGGAATCAATAATGACGAAGTTATTGAATATGTTATGACTCGAAATAATCCTATTCAATGTTAATTTAAAGAAAATGTTATAGTGTATATATACTATCGTGTGTCGTTTTGACCAAGAGTGACAATTCAAGAGGAGCTATAAAATGTTACTTAAATTCATCTGACCGAAAACAGTATTAACAGTCTTTTTAATTTTCCCAGTGAATAAATATACGTGACGTCGAGTAAGATCCTTTTAAGCATGCGGATCTCCAGAAGAGTGCTGCTCGTAAAAGAAATATATTGTGAGTCCTGTGGCAGCTATAAAATCTATTGGTATTTATAGTTCAGTCATTCGGGTTTAAGACAGAAATTATGGCTTTTTGTAAGAACTACTGCTACAACCATAACATAAAAACGTTTCCGAAAACTCAACGAGAAAGTAGACAATCTAATAGTCACAAAAGCAGATATGAAAAGATTTATATTGTTTATATATTATACATTAATATTTCGTTTAATGGATTATGGTTGAATGCTGCTAGCAACCCCCCCCCCCCGCCTTGATCCTTTTGTGGTTAGGAAAGCTCTCAAAAATTTAATGTTTTTAAAAATATTTATATTTTTCCTATATAAATCAAAGGCTTCGTCCAAATAAATTCTCTTCGACCCCCTCTTTAATTATTCGCTTAGAGAAGGTAATAGAACAATGTATTTTTTAAATAAACTTATGACAAATTTTGAACATTTGAGGAGTTCAAAGCAACTTTTTTCTATTTGTCGCTATCGTCTTTGACTCCAGTAATATTCCTCACACTGAACTTTTACCAATATTCCACCATATTCTAAATTAGAAAAGTTCAATTTCATTACCAGAGAGAGAACAACTTGCTTTAATTTTGTCTAAGTAATTTTTTTTATAATTAAATTTCTGGATATTTTTGTGTGCTAGAAATCTGCTGTCTTATGGGATCAGAAAATAGTCCCCTTATTACTTTTGAATGTTAGCTCTATGTTAAGGCATGTTTCTGTAGTCGACTTTTATTTTTTAACAATATTATGAAAATTTGAATTTAATGAGTTTAGGAAATTTAATCAATATTTTGATTGAACTTTACCTTCCAATTTATTTATATATAAAAAAAACGTCAGTTTTATAAGGACGAGAAAAAGATAAAAATTTTATAAATGGAATAAACAATGACATAATTCACTAAAAAATGTTAAAGTTAGGAGTGAGAGTTACGAGGCCTGAGATAGAGGCTCAAACCATGAATTAAGGGATGTCAACTCTCTATCACCATCAATAATTCTGTCCCCTTCAGAATAATTTATCTACCCATTTTCCCACTAGTATATAGCGAGCCTGTCTCTAACACTTTAAATTTTATACCAAGAATAATTTTAAAATTAAAACTTTGTCATTGATATTTTTTTGGGAACTTGTATAAGTCCTAAGTTAATTTAAATAACTTAATAAAATAAGAAGTCCCGCGATCTGCGCTTTTTTCAATGATTTTTTTTCTTTGTATTAAAAATCAACAGGCAGGTACTGGTTTTCTGCCATGCTGAAACTAAGGATTATATTAATGGAGTCATTTACTAAATATCTATTAAAGGTGAACCATGTGAAATTCGAACGGACAACTGAGTTCGAAATGAACACTCAGTTCACCAGCTGCACTAAGACTTTCGCCATAGTACACGAGGCTACCGAGAGACATCTGCATCATTCTCCACAGAGGCAGGTTAGTTGAACATCTCTGGTCTAATACACACACACACACACGCGCGCGCGCATATATATATATATATATATATATATATATATATATATATATATATATGATTTCTACCCTCGAAATATAATGGCTGCATTATCTTGTCATTTGTAATAAATAATATGCATTTGTATATTCTCTTGCAATAGTCAAGTACTATGTGAGTCCGAAAGTGGCTAGTCAAGCTATAAAGGATATATTTATTTTTGTCTGACGTCCTCCCAAAATTTCAATTATATAACGTATTAGGGGCCAACGTTATAAATATCAGGTTCGATAATGACTGAAGGGGATTAGAGGTTAAAATGATGTGTGAAATTCAATGTTATTCGTCGAATCAAGAAATGTCAAAAATACAAATTAGCTGATAAAGTATGTATTATGAGACATTTGAAATCAAGTAATTTGTAGTGTGAGACATTTGTAATAAAGTAATTTGCATCGTGAAACGTTTCAGATGATGTGAAATCGGCCTACCTTCCGCATGACATTTTTTAATTTATTATAAAGGTTGGGAGAGCGAAATGTTGATATTGAAATACCAATATTGTCTAAAATATGAAGTTAAGCCGCCTCAGCTTCGCAAAAAAAATGTTTTCTTAGAGTCTCCAATGTCTTCATTATTTTACATATTCAAAGGTTTGTTGCCTTGGGTCCAATATTACGTAATATATTATTCTGTTACAATATATTAATAAAGATTTATTTTATTTCAGAAATTCAAAGTCTATCTTCAAGATTTAATTAGAGCTAAATTTGCATTTAATTGTTTTCTGTATAGGATGTTCAGTTTAATAATATAAATTTATGATTTATGCGGCCCTTTTTTTTTGTCTTTTAAAGTAAAATAAAAGTGTTTTTGTTCATGTTTTTCCATGAGTTTGTGATTGCTAATGTTTTAGTTAATATTCATATTATATTTCAGTTATTTGACTTTGTTTATCAAGCTTTATTTCATTTAAAGCGTCGTTAACACGTATCTCCCTTTATAACAAGTTTTCTTCCATTAACACGTTTTCCCTTTATAAATAAAACTATAGAATGTTACATAGGAATGAAAGAGAATATTTTGTGTTACGATATAATAGATTAGACAACCAATATGATTTAATGGAGGCAATCACCCAAAGCAGATTTAATAAGCGATCGCTCAATGCATTAATTTACTAATCCCTCTAATGGCTATCAAAGTATTGGTGAGAAAAATATTTATGTTTAGAGTGGAGTGGAAGAATTTTTAGTATTTGGTTGTAATTTTAAAAATTCAGCCTTATTACACATTATGAAACTTAATTAACAAAATGCTATGATTTTGAACATTAAGTTTCATTATCACTATTATCGCGAGGACGAAATATATAAAATCAGAAATTTACTCAGTTCCCGTAAATTATTAATCATCTAACCTTATTTCGAATTACTAAGTGATTCCTTTAATGTGTTTGGTATTATCATATCTCCTTTTACAGTCGTGATAAACTAAAATTGACGTCTGTCGATTCTGTCATCTTTCCTGCTTTTGTCGTATCTAGGAAGGGATAGAAGAAATCCAAAAGACAGTAAGAAGCTCCTTTGGTTCGGGAAAAAAGAGCAGATCGTAGCGTTTTGGTAGCGTAGAAAGAACGGTTCTCGATAGACAACCCAAAGAGAATGTTCTACGAAACACTATGATGGGGCATGAAACAGAGGGGCTGGGACGAAGGATTTACGAAGTGTAGGGTCCTGAAAGTGGGGAATCAGACCTGACTATCCAACAGTGGGGACAAATGTCCTTCAAAGGTCAGTAGTGCCTAGTGGTAAGTGAATAAATGGTGTGAAACTTGCTTAGAATTCATTTAGAGAAACTTTAATAAATTGTTTTTTCTCTATATATGACTCTTTTTTTATAAATTCATTTTCGTTTTAGTTAAAGCGTGTTTTCATTTACTGTTTATGTTTTTTTGCGAATTTTGGTTTATTTTGTTTGGAGCTTACTTTACATGTTTTTATGATTTTATATATGCATATAAAACAAAACATCCCTCAAGCGTTTTATATCGCCTTGTTCAAAGACTATGACCGACTACAAATTGTGTTTGTCAATTAAGTGATTACATTAGGGAGGGAGTCCTAAAAGATATTTAGTGCTGTAAATGAAGGACCAAGTTCCTTCTACAGCTCTAAGATCAACTTCATAAATTTGGCAACCCTGTTTATATGTATGAGACCTTTGGGACAGAATTTTTTTTCGAGACGTACATAAGAAATGCTATTAAAGCAGGTGGCCATACAGAAAATGATGCATGTTCAAGTGATGGTTTGTGAGAAGGTGAGGGTGTAGTATGCGTAAAATCCGCGAGAGAGCATAGTCGGTCATAAATCGGCGCTATCTACGTCCGCCAGAGAGTCGTACCCCAGGGAGATATCTGGCCCATCGCCCACTACCGGTCTGCCTCTCTCGAAATTCCTCCCTCATTTATATTGGGAGCATGCAGACACCATCGCCTCATCCCTGCCAAAGCGTGCATCTCTTTGCTTTGATGACCGTTTTTGAAACAGGTGTTGCAAACAACTCGAAGAAAGTGCGCAGTTACAATTTACTTATTAAGTGCTTCATCAATTAAGGTTTTGCTAGTCAATCTAAGTTTTAGATATGACGTTAAGGGATCCTGTTTAGCGAATGTAGTAAAATAACGTTAGTAGAACTATATATATGTAAATGAAGCCCTTTTCATTCACTAGATTTAAATGAGGGTTCAAAGTGAAGAATGAAAGTTCAGTAATTTTTAACAGGAATATGACGAAGGCATCTTGGTTTGTGTCTGCTACGCACTTAAAAGTGGACTGTTTTTAACGAATAAATATGAAGGTTTGGGAGACTGTCACATTAAGTAAGTGCTTATTAGTTCTGCTGCTACTACTACTACTACAGTGTTTATAGTATAAAGGAAAATTAAAGTCTTTTTTAAGTTATTTTCTTTTCCGCTTTTTCCTAAGGATTCAGTTAGCCCCTGATCCATGTCATTCGGAATATTTCAAGAGATATTAAATATATTTCTTTTTTATAATGCAGAATAGCACCAATTAGTGAATACAATTTGACTGAGTAACTTTTGGTTGGCACTACCGGCTACTCTAATAGTTGAGTAACTACATAAAATATGTTCTACATAATCGAATCTATCTTTTTTAACATTATTATAGGAATACACCCCGTCTCCTGCATGTCAGACTTATTTTAAATTTAGATATAATATAATTTTCCAAGTACAAGTTGGCACTCTATTGTCCCTCCACATTCTCCTAGGTTGTGTTATTTCAATATGGCAATAGGGAGCCTTTGGAGACTAGAAGAACGTAGAAAGCTCGGTTTGTTCGGTCATCGATCGGCTTAGCAATACAGAGGGTCTTCGGTGTTCTGAAGCGACTTATCATAAAAACAGGAGGCACTGTATTTATCCTTCATCTCACTAGTATTCAGCTGACCTTTCTTTCTCAAAGAATATTTTAACTCCGTGTGCCTTGAATATTAAGTGAAAAAATGTCTTTCTGTTTAATTTCTGCATTGAGGTGTGTGCTCACTTACTAAACTGCATTGAGGTAATCGTTTTTCTACCAGATTTAAGCATTTAAAAAAAACTAAATATGCACTAAAAATAATTTTTTGTCCCACATTATTACAGGTAAATAAGTTCATTTTTTATTCAGACAATATTTTAATTCGATGAGCCAGGCATCAAACCACCAAACAATATTTAATATAAAAAGTAAAATATTTTCCAAGAATGAGCTTTCCATGGACGTATTAGATGTCGTAATCAAGAAGAACAAGTATACTTTCGATATATCTGTCATTATCATCTAACCAGAAAGGTAGGCTACTTATCTTCATTTAAATTGAAGCTCAAGTTTTCCATTCGAGTTTTTCTGCTTACCTGGAAAAAATAAATTAATTTAATTTCTCTCGGTAGTAAGTATATACACAATAGTAGATTTGTCAATTAGTAAAACTGTTATTAATAATTTATTTTTATTTTATAAAATCTAATATCATATTTAAGATAGCTAATGTACCGGAATATAAGTAATTAAAGTATATTAATTCTTAATGAAAGGAATCTTCGGAGACATATATAAAATACATGACCCTGCATTCAACATTCTCAGAACTAGACAGAAAATCAGCCAAGTCATGAGGGCATTATACCATTGATAACCAAAAAAAAAAAAAACACATTAAAATAGAGTACTTTCGAATTAAACAAACTACCTACTATCATCAATTGCTTTGTTTATGAAGAACATATTTACTGCCCTATGACATAATTTAAAATAAAATTAAGAGCTATTCAATTCATCAAATGCTAAAAACAGATTTCTACAACTAATATTAAAACAATACTCCGAAATACAAATATGGACCCTTATATCTATATTCGTAATTTATAAATCACAGTTCAAAACTATTAAACTGTGCCAAATATAATTCGCAACACAATCCCTGAACCCAAACAAACGTTACTTTAAACCAAGCACTCACTCTTTTATTCAGTCTTCTTACATTTTAAACCAATGTAAACTGCCAATACCTTAACGGAAAATTAAATTTATTGTACTTCGTTCGTAGGGATAATACAAAATGAAGAAAAGTTTCCGTTTCCAAATAGTCCATGTTTAATGAAATTTAAACTGTTTAAATCGCGTTTAATTCAGTTTTTAGGTGTATAATATCTCGAGCGCTATAGCTCTGCCTGGTTTCTGTTCTCCGGTCTCTTCTTCTTATATTGGATGTTCTTCGACTTCCTGTCTAAATCGTTGTTAGAAGTATGAGTTTGTTTGAGAACTTGAAAGTTAGTCCTGGTCTACGAACAAATCGATGTATCGCGATTGTTATGTTTCAAATCTAACGCCCAACAAATAATAATAATGAATTAAATTCGGAGGTAATTAGTCAATGACCACTAAAAAGTAAAGGATCTTTCACTGTAAATGGACTCAAGGCATGAAGAATGTTAATTTTTTTTTTCTGTTTAAAACGTTTGAGCTGATTTTAGGTTTGTCTCTTGGCGACTTTACGTTTTGCTAGAGATGAGGTCTTTGAGGAGATAGAACTACGACAAATGAATTAATCAATATATAAAATATTCCAACTGCTGGATATAGGGGATGTGGCAACAAGGCAGAAACTGGTATTGAGATGTGAATTGAAAAAATGGCTCAACAAAAAGCCGAGAGGGTTGAATGAACGAATGACATGTAGAGAGAATGAGTGATGAAAGAGCTCCATTCATTTGGAGATAATGAAGAGGATTTCAGGAGTGAAGTGATATTTCGGAACATTTTGATTTTTACTTCCTTTGAAAACATTTTCAAATTCCAATAGAATTATCTGTTTTGGCCTTCTGCGAACGCATTTTGACTAGTAGTGTGACGTCTGTACGTACGTTTATATGTACCTTTCTCGCATAACTCTGTAACGACTATTGCTCATGAGGTCTTCATGATGGGCTATTATATCACTAATTATAGCTTGGCCAGCTAAAATTTTGAGTCTTATTAACAAGGGGTTTTAATTCAGAGGGATACTGAAAATAGAACATAACCTGTCGTAGTATGTGTCTCATTCCTTCACATACATCGATTATTCGCCCTATCCCTAGGGACCGGCTTCTTTAAGTACAACCCAACGTACAAAACTCCTTTAGAAACCGTTAGTATTTTAGAGTGAATTTTCGCTTTACAACTGAAACGTGTTTGTCTCATTAAAAGTTTCCATTGCTCTGCGTGAATAGGTTTTTTTTTCATGGGCACATAAAACACATTTCTAATCTGAAATGCAAAACAATGGTGGAAAGAAAAGAACGAAACTCGCAGTTTAGGATAATCACCCTTGTTGGAATAACAATGTGAGCCAGTCCCTACCAACTATCTTGCTCAGGAAGGCTTTAGCCCACTAATGAGCTCTATTTAAAAGACCATTTCTTGTAACAATCCTCTTCAGCTTGTAAGATTTATGTATTACAATACTGGTTCCCTCCATACTCCCACAACTGGCTGTATTCCACGATGGATAATAGTCACATTCAAGAATGCCATATCTTAATTTCTTTTTACTTCAATAATTTGAAACCCTTCTTCTACTGCTGTAGGCGTCATTAATTTTACCCTCTTTCCTTTGGTACCCATGTTTTTCGAGACAGATTTTACGAGACTTATAAAGATTTATAGGGAAGATATGTGTAATTGATGTCTTGGGCTAAACTCAACTTAGTCATCACCATTTCTCGGGTCGATTAGAGACGAGACAATGAATCTTTTTTTTTTCTTTACACATAGCATGATGGTTTTTCGTGTCTTGAGTTATGTGAGTTTATGTAACTTCTTGCAAACTTTCAGAGAACCCAAGTTTCTTGTAAAAATCCTGTGTTTTCATTCCAGGCATCCCGAAGAACTCTTATGCCTGTTGGTCCCTAATCAAATCAGTATATTCTTTATTCTAATTAGTGTTTGTATTAATTCAGAGTTTCGTCTTATTTGGTACAGTCGCATGCAGAACAAAAAATTGTTGACTACAGTTATGTTTTTTTTTTTTTATTTTTACATTGCTATATATGAATATTTATAAAAGATACATAGATCTACTCCAACAACTCTTGCTTCGGGCATGCTTGCCAAAAAAACGAATAGGAAACGATCTATTGCCTTTAAAGCCATGCCTCCCTTACACCCGTCGGATGTTACGATTTTGTTTGTATGTGTGTGCAAGCGAGCATGTGAGAGAGGGAAAGAGAGTGTGTGTGAATGAGATGTAAACACAGTTAAATGTTATCTATTATCAGGTTACTGATAAACCTTTATAACCTAACTAAATATGTTTGTATAATGGAAAATATAAATAAACCTCAGGAGAAATTTGAATACTAAAATGAGGACAAAGCTTGATAGAAGGTTCGAACCTTATCTAATGTCTTTACTGCCTGTTGTAAAGTAAATCAGTTTCTCAGTTATATTTGCCCTGGCAACCATTTCTTATCTCTGCCCTCCGGACTTCTTCAACTTTTAAAATACTTCAATTAGTCAATTATATTTTGTTTTCTGTCTCCGATAAGAATTTAAATAATTTGTATCTAATAATTATTACGGAAATCGTTCATAAAGGTTAACTTTGGTGTCTTCGTTTAGTCATGTTTCTTGTGCTATGCTGTCGGATAGAGATTTCAAGTTTGAGATGGAGTTGTATCTGCGCTGGTCATGTATGAATAGTCTATTGTACGATAGCACACTAATGATTGTGGATCATTAGTCCCTTTTCATATAAATTTGGATATATGGAGTCAGTAACAGACTTACGTTATACTAACATGCATTTTTACTAAAATTGCAGATGTGAGGGGCGTAAATTTTAATAATTGCAGAGATTGATCCTTGGGATTATAACAAGTTCTCCGAAGATATATATATATATATATATATATATATATATCTGTATTATTACTTTTTATAATTTATTGTATAATCACTTTGGCTAAACGTAATAAGTTATTAGTATTTATATAGTAATTTATATCTCAAGAGTAAAGGATATTTTTACTAATAAAAACTAAAATGTAAGCAATCGATTTTGTAGGAATAGCTCCTGAGATCATTTATCCGAGATGGAATTTAATAACAAACTCCCTTTGTTAAAGTTAAATGAAGTATGAAACAAGGTTTGCTTCTTATTAGCCAAGTATGAGATGAGTTGAGAGGTAGGGGGAATGGACAAGAAGTAGCTCGGTCAGGTAAACATCGCCTATACTGCTTTGGATGGTCCATTATCAAGTTAGGAGCAGCTTTTCGGGATAACAGCTTATAGAGCGAACTCTACTCCTACTATATTAGGCCCTTTCAACCACACCGTTCATAACGCTGCGTTCAACCGCACAATGATAACGCTGACGTCATTAATACTAGGTTCCTGGATCAATCTTAATTAGTTAACTCCATGTGACATTTTCATTAAAGAGAATATTGAACTACTTGCCAACTTACTAATTGTTAACATTAACTCCTAGAACATTTCATCCTGTCCTAGTTGTCTCGAACAAACCAAGCTAAGTGTGCTTAGAGGCAGAGAAATCATAAATTACATTAACCATGAAATGTGGTGTAGTCCTTGTTTGAGGAACTGTGTCTCATTCCCTGATGCAGACTAGAATACTTTAAAAAATCCCTGAAATATAATCTTAGATATTACTCCTGTCTAGTCTGTTATAGTTTATTAAATATTTAAGATATTATTTTTAAGGTATCATTTGACTTTTTTGTAAAGTTTAAATTAAAAATTTGTTCATGATACTTCTGTGACCAATTTCAAAAAATGATAATATGAGATTTTTCTTTCTAGAACTCATAAACAGGAAATAATAATGATCTTATTCAAAAGGGTATCTAGCAAGATCTAAATTAATTTACCTAAATCTCACACGAATGTATTTGTGAGAAATGAGAAAATGTTATGTACGGCTCTGCTATTGTACCGTTGCTCTTTTCTTAAACATTAACTACAAATTAATGAATAATGTTTCCAGACTGGAGGATAATTTCTTTGTATGATAGCGAATGTCAAATGGCTTCAAACAATGTAATATAGCATTCATTACTCCTTGATAATTATAAATTCAAAGTAATAACTTTTACCATCAGACAGTACCTAGAACGAAATTGATTTTGAAGAGCCCTGAACATAGTGAAATATAACCAAACGATAAACTATGGTTAGCAAATGAAAAGACGAGGACTACTCTAAGAAGGTAAAAAATGACGGGGCTTATGAAACTAAGAAGATTTGCAACTTGCTTAAATGACACTGCGATAACATTATTTAGTTTTCTATTCTATTTTTTTTTGTCAGCAAGAACCCTGGGTAAAACACTTGAAATTCAAGCTGGACTTTAAATACCCGGGGCATACTGAATCCTTAAAATTAAAAAATAAAATATATATAACAACCTTAATCTTCGTGTTAGTCGATTAACTGGTTAGCGAAGAGCAATTGTTGAAAATTACATAATAACAAAGATGGAAGATAATTCGGATAAGATCATTTACATTTTACCCCTCTCTAAACCCCCACTCTTTCTGAGTCAATTTAGGTCATAAAGGAACTTGAGTAAAAATGTACATAAAAATTTTAAATTTCGAGTTTGTTAACATTAAAAAAACAATTTGATCGAAAGGGAAAGTGTTGCGAAACTTACGTGCTCGAAAATTTTGTATAGTAAATCAGGTATTTAAGACCTACGAAGCAATGAATGCATATGATTGGTGCCAATGAGGATGGCTAGATTCGCTTCCAGGTGCAGTTTCATCAATGCAGTTACTAGTAAACAACATTGCATTGGAGTGTTTAGTGAACATCAATGATTCGTGTGATGGTGAGTTATTGTGCTGTGTAATAAGAACGTGTAGTTAACGGTGCATATTGTGATGACGTCCTTCTACCTCCCCGTTATTAAATATCCCCTTGAGGAAGGTCATGTAGCACAGATCTGAACTTTACCCGTATGAACTGAATTTTTTATTTATATAATTTATTAGCGTCCACTCAACTGTGCCGAAAATCAACTCCGGTAAAGAAAAACCTATAAAACTATTGCTCTTCATTACTTTATCTACAAGATAGGTTATATACAATTTTTTCAACTGAATAACGGACGAATTATACAATTAACCCTACCCTAAACTCCACTTCCTCTGATCCGATTTCGATGAAATAACGAACGTGGTTTTAGCAGATTTCCCCTTAAGGGAAACCAGCAATTGAGCTCGTACTCATGACGCGAGTTTTGAAAAATTTCCTCAAATGTCCATCGATCCTACCCAGGAGATGACGAAAATGAGGCCCGTTCAAAATTATATATATATATATATATATATATATATATATATATATATATATATATATATATATATATATATATATATTTGTCTGTTAACGCTCTAGCGGTCGCAATTTTTGTTTAATCGTTACCAAACTTCATATTTAAGCGTTTTACGTAAAAAGAGAGATCAAGTTCGTTAATGGCTGAAATCGGACCATTGGGAGGGGGGGTTTAGAGGGGTGGATTTTCGAAAATTCAAAATATCTCCGATACTATACGTCGGATCAAAAAATTACAGAATCAATCTTATTGCAAATTAAATTTGCTAAAAATATTGTTATATACATTTATTCTCTATCTTGAATATTAACCGAGATATTTGCATTTGTATTCTGCATGTGCTCGGCAGCAGTGGCTGTTCGGACTTTCCGTCGTGAGCTCTGTCGGCCGTTTTTGTAATTATTCGTCCCTCTCGTGAATAGGTTTAGAGGTTACTTACTACTACAGCTGTTATTAGGCAGATTTCTCTATTGTAAAACTTCACGTGGGAAATCTGCTTAGTTTACGCAGCCCCTGCGTGACGGACTTTTTAGTTTCCGAGAATAAAAAAAACCTTGAGGCCACTAGAGCAAAAAGAATTATCAGGCATATGCTTTATATATATATATATATACATATACATATATCAAACTACTCAATATGAAATAAAGATTCCCCTTTGTGGTTCTGACTGTTTATGTTCTTACACATATGCGTACAGAGAAAGTATCAAAATATTGAGCTCGTAGGCTCTTAATAAGATACGTAAAGGGAGGCGTCTTATTGCAAAATTCTTATTTATTCTGTTTGTCGTAGAAATATGACAGCATAGGCCAGGAGGGTTGACCTTACTATCACACCAGTGAAATGACATTTCCTGAGCCGTTTCATTTCCTGACGTCCTTCTACCTCCCCGTTATTAAATATCCCCTTGAGGAAGGTCATGTAGCACAGATCTGTACTTTGCCCTTTTGACATTTACTTCCTATCCTCCTAGGCACTTATACTTATCAGCGGTGTCAACTGTCAACCCACACAATGTCACTCAGATAAACCTACCCACCAGAATACTCTTCGCTTACTCCTAGCACTCACTTGAGAAAAAAATAATTTGAGAATACTTGTTCCTTTAGTCACCGCAATTTGAGGGTTGTAAACATCTGGGTGCTTTAGCTTTCTTTGATGCTAAGGAAATAAATAAATAAACTGGAAACATAAAATAAAAAGTAAGATTGTACATGAGCACTTTTAAAGAACTAAATTGGTATACACCTAAGAAAAGCAACTTGGATTAGGAAGGGTAAACATTGTTCTTGATTTTTCGAAATCCTAGGTATGTTGAAAGTGTTTTTTTAATATATATATTTGTGTTTCTTTATTATATATGTATATACATATACCGGTTGGGCTTACAAACCAGCATACTTCACCTCTGTATCTTGACTTTGCAGATCACTATCAGTGTATCACACGGTTGTTCACCTTCTTTCTTTATTCTACTAATTTATCTCATTTTCAGCCTCTCTCGTGGTTGACTACCGGTCACTACTGAATTCACTGTCTTGTGTAGAGAGTCAGTTGGATTACTTCTTGTAGCGTGTTCAGCCCATTCTAGCCTTTTAGCTTTCATATCGACTGTATCTGGTATAATCTCATGTTTTGTCTTCCTTGTCCAATTTCCTAAGTCAGCATCCCATTTCGGGCTTATTGTACCCTTGAGAACTTCAAACCCACTCATGAAATTATCGTATCCCCTATGACTCGAGGAATTAAGAAACAATTCGGTGCGGTTTTGAAAAAAAATAGTGCGGTTTGCACTAGTTATCCACTGGTTCATTTCTGTGAAGTGGTCATTGGTAGAGGTTACTTTATCTCTGGGATATTTGATGAATTCGTCTACTATCGTGTATTTCATGTTTTCTTGGATTACCAACAACCTGTTTTGCTGTTTATATCAAGAGACCTGTGAGGGACTATGCTCACAGGAGTTTGTTTATCTTACCTTTATGTTCTCGCCCTCTGGATGATCCTTGTATTGTCTTCACTAACAACATGGGAGACAAGCACACTCTTTCTCAGTAAAAAACATTTCCACACTCTAGTCCCTGTTTGACTCCCATCTAAAAATGAGTACGGATTCAACGCGTAGACGCGCCTCTTGTCTCCACCACTCTTTTTGAATTAAAGTATTTTTTTTTGTTATTTCTCTTTGTACGAATTTTACGTCTATTTATTTTCAATCATTCTCAAATGATTTTGGCATATTTATAAACCATTTGCCAATAAATGGTTATATTTTTAAATGAGAATGTTACTTGCGGTTTATTTTGTTTTGTTTTTATGAAGGGGTTTCTATTTGATGTTCTTTAAAAATAAATAATGCAATGTTAAATTTGTTTACTCGTTTTTCTTTAAAAAAAGATCAGTTCTGATGATGGAGGCTGTGTCCTTACTGAAGGTGCTTAACAAGAGAATAAACTACTCTGAAGGATACTGTTCGCTTTGAATATCAGCCTTAAATGTCTAGTTTTTATATTGAATTTATGTGTGATTGTGTTTAACGTTTTTCTATCAGTTATAAGGAGTTGAAAGAGGATGAAGAAATCGCTTGAAAAGCCTACTTCACTTAAAATATGTTATAGTTGAAAAATTACATTACTTATTCTCGCCATCAACCTTAAAACTTAAAGAATTTCAAACTTTAGCTCTTTCTAAAAGCACACAAAAGCTAAAATTTTCTTTTTCTCTGAACTAAATAGTCCTTTTATGAATTTATCTTAGAAGAGAAGCTATTCTTTTATAGGATATTTCTGACCCAACAAGACTAAGCCATAATTTCTATTCAAATTTATCCTGTTTTCTTTGGGCTGTAGACTTGAAGAAGGTCTAACAAAGGGGACTCTGACAAAGCTAGATAAAGGAGGATTTGCCAACAAAGGGCTGCATAAAAGACAGACATTCATTACCCCATCGGTTTATTATACAATCTTATAGTTATCTTAACCGTGCATTATCAGATTTTTCTTTGTAAATCCATTTTCCTCTTCCTCTCTTTATACATTTACATCATCTTATTCTCGAAATATGAAACACAAAATCTTTGATGAAATACCATGATTTATTATTTTAAAAAAGCTAGGAAAAACAAAATCGATTTAAAAATCCATCGCGTGTGGCAAAGCATTTTTTTGTTTATAATTTCCACTGTTTCATAAAGCATGCAATTTTTCCGAACTAAACCAAGACTTATAGGATGTGATTTGCAATTCATGAGTTGATTTTGATTTCCAATTCAAGGAATAATTTAGCCAGGGAGATAAGCATTTTCTCGTTTCGTAACTGAACACATCAGAGAAGATATATGAAACCGAGGGCATGGAAAGAATAGAATAGATTTTTGTAGATTATGAGAGTATTTATTAGCTAGTGCTTTATTGTTAGACATAAGCCCTGGCCGAGGATAACTAGCATTACATTAAAATTTCCGTATGAATAAGTACGGCAATTCAAGGAAATATACATTCTCCATGAAACTGTACTTCCAGGTAAATCGCTGAAGAGGAATTGGAAGATCGGGGACGGAGACAGAAAATTACGCATTTACCAGTCATTTTTAGTTATACAAAAACACACACAACGAGCGCACGCACACAAAGGTGTATTTTGTTCGTTATAAAAATATGTATGTCGTATGCTGTGCCTTGATTACCTATTTATTAGTTCATAGCGGCTGTACTGTTTCACCTTTCGAACCAATGGGTAGAAATGGAGATATTCATGATTTTGAGATTCGGCCTCCCTTATAACCTACACTACGGCCAGTTCTAAATTATCAGCGAACTGTATATACTTGTTTCTCCTATAAGAACTTCAAATTACAAGAATCATTCTCTTAATTTTAAACTGAAAGTTGTACAAGCTGATTTCCCTCTAAATATTTAAGTCTTCGTGAGTAGTTAATGTCTTCAGGGTAAACTACTCAGTCTTTTTTTTTATTAATAAGGATTAAATAAATTAAGCAAATACAGTTTAGGCCAGTGTGACTTATAGTTATGCTGATAGAAAACATTCTAATTAATTGGAGTAATCAAATGTAGGTACGATGCGCAATTTATACCATACACTGAAGTATATCAAATTAACTCTAGTGCAACGATTAGATCCAAAATTTGCTAACTAAATTTTTGTTACTGAATATCAAGAACACGAGGAATCGAGCAAAATGAAATGTAATATTCTTCATCTCTTCAAGTGTTTCATTAAGTTATTGATTCACTATTTTTCAATGGTGAGGCAGTTATAATCACTTCTGTTTTGAAGTACAGTGTAATGAATATTTAGTCAATATTAAGCTAAAAATGAATGTTATATTGTAATTATTCTGCTTAAATCAATGTGTCGGTCTCTCTCTACTAATAAAAAGTCCGTCACGCAGGGGCTGCGTAAACTAAGCAGATTTCCCACGTGAAGTTATACAATAGAGAAATCTCCATACGAGAGCCGAACAGTTACGACAAATGGCCGAACTAGCTTTTGGCGGGAAATTCAGTCATCCGTTATCGGCCCACAATTAATAAAAATGCAAATATCTCGGTTAGTATTCAAGATAGAGAATAAATGTATATAACAATATTTATAGTAAATTTAATTTACAATAAGATTGGTTATATACAATTTTTTGATCCGACGTATGGTAACGGAGATATTTCAAATTTTCGAAAATCCCCCCTCCGACTTGTCCGATTTCAGCCATTAACGAACTTGATCTGTCTTTTTGCATAAAATGTTTAAATATCGAGTTTGGTAACGATCAAACAAAAATTGTGACCGCTAGAGCGTTAAGAGACAAATACACACACACACACACACACACACATATATATATATATATATATATATATATATATATATATATATATATATAATTTTGAACGGACCTCATTTTCGTCATCTCCTGGGTAGGATGGAAGGACATTTGAAGAAAATTTCGAAAATCGCGTCATGAGTACGACCTTAATAGCTGATTTTCCCTAAGGGAAATCTGCTAAAAGAACAAGGAGGGAAAACAACTCATATACAACATGTATATTATTGGCTGAAGCTCTTAAGAGGATGAACATACTTGTCCCACCTCTGACCCTTCCCCGCTACCTGTCTACGTACTTGGATTTGGGGGATGGGATCTGTACACCTCCAGCTTTGGACCTCCTCACATCACATAGAAAGGAAGTTCATTCTTTGACGGCCCTGTCTTGTCACCGTCTCTCGCCGAGACGAAGGAATGTACTTCCTTTCTATGTGATGAGAGGGCTCCACACATGAAGCTATTCTAAATTTTTGTAATACATTGAGTGGAGAGAGATTCGATATTCATGTAAGTCACACATTGTCGGTATATTTTCACTTTCCGTGTAAAATAAAATATCAAAACCCTTCGAAACATCCGTTGACATTTTTTGTAGACTTCTTGAACGAGCATATAGTATAAACCTTTATTAAACGGAATATTATTCGCACATGAGATCTCTTCCACGCCAATTTGGAATGAAAGGAACGCCTGTTCATACAAAATTATGGCAGACGGAACACTAAACGACAAATACCGAATTGCGTGATAACGAATCGTGAATGAACAAATGAAATTACTCTCCAAGTAGACAACTTCCAAAGTCCTTTCATTAGCAGACAATCATTTCGAGGTAGTTTGCTAGTTAACTGCTTGTAGGCCACGCAACTT
The DNA here is from genome assembly GCA_019009955.1 of Riptortus pedestris. Lineage (NCBI taxonomy): Eukaryota > Metazoa > Arthropoda > Insecta > Hemiptera > Alydidae > Riptortus > Riptortus pedestris. Next base: position 60,427,851 of record CM032229.1, read on the forward strand.
TAGTACTTTTAATATTTCTTTCAGGGCAAGAAAATTATTCGCCGAAAGCGGCGGCCAACGTACCACTTCTAGAGTCCTCATCCAAGATATAATAATAATCTACCTATTTTTCTTCTTCTTAAAGGAACGTTCTTTTTTATATATTAACGCTAATAGGAGCGAATTATTATAAGGACTTGGTTAATTGAATGTTAAGACCAACACATTAACAACATATAGCAAGGCTAAATACTTATTTACTTGATTTAGTTTTTTTCCGGTTGTTTTTATAGCCTTGATGATCCTCATTCACTAAAGAGGGATTCACGATCAGAGTTTTATGTCGTGCCTGATCACCTCGACGTACTCTAGAAATTCGCCCGAAGGCACTAGTAGGACCGTCATCTTCCAAAACACCGTTCCAATAATCTTGACTCCAGATGAAATCTAGAGAAGGCTGTAACACTTATTAATCCCCAAGCACCAAATTTTAGCAGTTTTCTCTAAGGGGATACCAGCTATTGAGATTGTATTCTAATGTCCTATCTATTACATGACAAAAATTAGGTTCGTTCCAAATTATATATATATATATTTGTCTGATTCCGCTCTAGCGGTAGCAATTATAGTTTTATCGTTATCAAACTCGATATATAAGAGTTCCATGCTAAATTAGAGACCAAATCGTTAACGGCTGAAATTGGGCAAGGAGAGGGGGAGGCTACTAGAGGAATTTTGGAAATTCGAATTATCTCCGTTATTATAAGTTGAATCGAAAAATGGTATACAACCAATCTTAATACAAATTCAGTTGCCTATAAATGTTGTGACATACGTATTTTCTCTATCAAGAATATTAACCGAGATATTTGCATTTTTTAGTTTTTAACTTTCAGTATAACTCCTACTAATGTAATATTAACATAAGCTGGTATATCGTGAACCAAATTATTCTAAATGTAAATACTGAATATTGTTTTCATTGAACATATACTGCGTGAGATACATGCAAATACGTTGTGTGGTGACATCATATAAGATTTTACGTTCTTAACTCGTAAATGTTTATTTGATCAGTCTATACTAAAGATTATATTTGTTATCAGAATCAGACCTGGAATAGTGTGGGTTTAGAGGAGGGGATTCGAAAATTCAAAATATCTCCGTTATAATGAGTCTCTTCTAGGAATGTTATAGAACCAATCTTGTTAAACTATTAATGTTCTACGATTGTTGTTCTATGTATTTTTAGTAACCCGAGTATTAAGAGTAAATTATTCGTATTTTCTCCCCTTCCGCTTATCCAGTCATTTCATAGAAATGGTGAACATGTGTTCAGATTACATAAAAAATATTATACCAGCACGTTAGAAATCTGCTTAGTTTACGCAGCCCCTGCGTGACGGACTTTTATCACACTTCTCTGTTACTGAAATGGTGAAATAAATATCTTCAATGGTGGAGATCGACCCTGCGGCTGTTTTACCTTCCCTTCACTGAGAATACACGAGACTTAACTTGCAAGATCATCCACAGCTCTATTTACAAAAGCTTTGCAACATACTTCCAAAACCTCGATAATTGAGCTGTTAAATATTTAATGTATTCCATACTAAGACTGAAAAATGATTATGATCCATGACAAATATAATTTTATGAATCTAAACGTGCTAATTGTTATTTTAGTGGGCTTTTTCAGACACAAGCTGAAATTCTATTGTCGTTTAGCCATAAAGTCTTCGTTGAATAGACTAGGTACACATTCGGTTAGTTTGTGTTGATCTTTTAGACAGTAGAAAGAACAGTAATAGGAACTCCTAGGGCGGAGGTGGGAGGCACTGGTCCCTTTGTATTTCGGAGTCCATCACTGGTCGTAAGGGGAATTTGCGGTTGAAACTAGGTTAGACCTCCAATTCTGTCTCCTTCTGTACTCAAACTCTGGAGACTCCAACCAATGTACTTTGTCCTCTTCCAACTGAAGATGTCAATATTTAGATTATTCTCGAAATAAACTTTCAGATGTCCCATCCTCCATAGATAATCTAATGACAAAGGACATTATCTCTATTTATTGTCTTAGGCACGTAAAATAAGAGACTCTGCGTTTCAAAACATTTCAAATCAAAATTAAGCAGTCACACAAAATGCTTTTAAAGAAATTTAAAAGTAATTACAACTTGGAGGCTCTGGGTACCCAAAGGCTAAAATTGTAGATATTAATGTTCTCAATGCCGTAGATTCGATCCCCACTTAAGCTCAGGATTTTTGTTGGTAACGGACTCAACCTATGAAAACCCTAGTCCAGCAGACGTAAGGAAAGGGTTGTAACCAGATTAACTCCCTTTTATCTTCCAATATCTATTGGATTCTATAGATATTTCACAGTCATTGGCTACACAACTAATAATAAAAATTATGTCAAAAATAATTTTTCACCACCTTAGAAAAACGCTATCACTGAAATATTTTTCTAAACATGAATCAGTCCATATTCCCAGTCCTTGGATTTACTGCTTGTTGTTAAGCAAGGAACTGAGGGAGTAAAATGAAGAGCCAAGATTAAAAACTAATGAGAAAAGTAAGCATTGTCTTTAAAGCATATCCCACAGCTCTGGGTATATTCTGGGGTTTCACACTTGAGAACCCTGAAGGCAAACTTTTCTACTTGTGTCTTCATAGTGAGCAAGCTGAATTACCAGCTTTAATGCTACGTTTCTTAAGAGAAGAACTAAGTGTATTGGAATATTTTTTAAGGGAATTTCAATATTTTTTGACCTCATACAAAAACCCAATTTTAAATTTAGTGTAACATTTAAATTTAACATTTTAAATTTGGTTCTCAATATAAATAGTATATGATGCTCCATATATGTTTAATCACCTATGGGATTATCATTTTGTTCTGTAATATACGAAAATGTAATAATGGTGATAATATTTTGTAATTTTTTGGATGTCAAAACTTGCAAGTTTACTAGAGAAGATTAGATGTATTGTCAACATAATGGGAAATTTTATAAACATTTTACATTAACCAATGCAACTGCATTTAAAATATGAAGATACTTAATGATAAATGTCCTGATATATAGGGAAGAGATTAATACATACCTGGAGGAAACCAATTAAGATTGTTCTGGTGCAAGCAATTAATTATTTCTATGCCCCGTAGCCTGAAGTAAGTTGGTGGAATTAAGAGCTTGTTCCCTGCTTTAAAAGATTGTAATCCAACTTCGTGGGCTTATATAAATTTCATGGAAGGGAGAGGTTTATAATTAAGTTTTTAATATTTATCTTGGCTGGAGAGATATATCGTCACGAAATTACTCAGTTTGACAAATGATGCTTATATTCTATAGAAAAGAAATATATTTAAAATTACCAATACATAAGCTTGTAAATATTTTTTTTAAGAATTAAATAAATATAATGCATGGATCAAATATTGTCTATACTCAATATTGATAATTAATCGTGAATTTATCGGGATTGGTACCATTTATAACCTAGATTTAGAATTGGAAAAATAGTGATGATTTTGACCAAATTTTGATATTTTTCATACATTATCATCCCACGACTTTACTTAGTTCTAGACCCCCCTCCTCTTCCTTCCTTCTTAAAGAGGACATATGGCCATATTGTAGGATTTACTTACTCCTTTTTTTTTAGTGTTCAGTCTCAGAAAACCCCCACTTATACTTATCACACATTATCAATAATCTGATATATCATGAAAATTTCAATTCCAAGTTTAAATTTAAAACATAGTTTAAATTGTATTTTTGCTACGTGAAATATACTCAGATATGTTTATATATGTTAGTGGTGTTACGTCATCGATTAAGGATTTATGTTCTAGTATACTTGATTTTTTTTTTATTTTTCAACACCATGCTATGTTCCATACTAATCCCTGAAATCGGACCATGGGGAGGGTTAGAGAAGAGGATACAGAAAATTTGTAATATTTTATCATGAATCAGTCCTACAGTTTATTTTTTGATTAATGAATTTCGAAATGTTTACTCCCGATTTCTAATGACATTTTAATGGTGGATATTAGAAGTATCTGATTGCTTTCGATTCACAACAGAATTTTTGTATTCTATGACGATGCACTTGTATTGACGAAGACGATTTATTTGCCTCCCCGAACGATATGCTAATGAATATTCTTCTATTAGCCATACCATCTTAATGATGATATGAAAATAAAGGGATTATTCAGAATTTACGTTTTCGCTAAGAGCATTTAAGCCACCAATCACCACATTTCCAGCTTAAACTTCAAATCCTGTTGTTACGTTTCTGATCACAGGAATAATATAAAATAGATGGTATGAGATTAGCAGTACCCCGCTCGTGGGAAAGTTTACAAAACACGTGAGGGAAGGCATGGAAGGTCATACTGGAGGATGAACAGGTGTCAAAATGAAAGCACCTGAAATTCGAGGTTAACATACATTTTGAAACAAATAAACTCAGGGAAGGAGGTCCTCAATTACATATACACCTTATTAACTATTACTATTAAAAATTTGTTTGTTTATTATCTATTAAAACAACAAGGTACAAAACAGTGCTTATAAAAAGTAGCATTTTCACTTAATTAAATTATAAATAATTGCCATTATGAAGAGAGTGACACTTGAAATAACAAAATACTGTTATTATTATATCCCGTTGTCTAACTAGTAATTAACAGAAATATTCTATATTCGATAATAAGTATGGGTTTCTACAACTATAGATATTGTGATGTTGTCACACCTGTCGGTGGAGACCGTCGTCACTGGCTGATGGTCGAGTACAGCTGGCAAGCGCTTTCGATGCAATGGAACCATCTTCAAGCCCTTCAAATAGTTGTACTCCTTTTTGACGGGCTTTGAGATGGTGCCATCTCATCGACAGCGCTTGTCAACTGTACTCGACCAGCAGCCATTGACGACGGTCTCCACCGACATGTATGACAACAGTTTCATTTATACTGACGGTTCTAACCATTTATTTGAATTAATAGATATGGTGCATCAGTTTATATGTGCTTTCTAATAATAAATAATAAGAAATAGATTTAACTCGGAATCATTTGTGATTTTGGATCTAACTAAGAAGTGAGCAGTAACCTCGTTGCATAATAAACAAAATTCTGTAAATAATATTCTCTAGAAAATTTGTCTCTGTGTATTACTTATTAAGATATTTTTTAAAGAAATGTCATGTTTCTATAAAATATGCTTTAATAACGTTGTTCTTAACAAATAAAACCGATAATATGGTATTGTTTACAAGATAGCGTACAATAACTGACAAGGGCACCAGGTGCTGGGCTCGTGCACCACATAGCCTTATAAATCGTTAAGTGGATCAGGGATAGACATGGGAGAGGTTATACTAGATGGGGTTATTGACGGGGACCAATGAGACCAGCCAATCAAGTTCATGGTGCAATAAATTACAACCGCCGTAAACGACATTGCTATTGTTGTGTCTCTGTTGTCGCTATCAATTGCCTCCGTGCCGGACAAAATACAGACATTTGAACTCCTCTTTTCAAATATATAGGCGAGGACATTCATTTGTCTCAAAAATATTTTATTTTTTAAAAGAGAGCAATTTTGAAATGAGTTTGGATAATCAATTTTTAATGACATTTAATATAGATTTTCAAAGCAAAAGTTATGGAAATATGAACCTTACCTATACACGTCTTTATATACTATCTCAGACTCATATTTCAACGACCCTTGACCCAATAAGCTGTTGTGTGGTATTCCGATAGTTTTTAATTTCAGCTAAATGTTGTTAGAACGCTGGTCCTTAACACTTTCGCTGCGGTTGTCATTTTTTGATAATACCTCGAAATCGGGTGAATTATTTGTTTGACTTTATTTAATATAAACATACTTTTAATCATATTTAATGATTTTAATAGAAATGCGACAAAAAAAATTAGCCTGAAATGCATTTCCGGAAGTGTCCTTCCAGAGGGACACCCGTAAACAAGGAATTCCACTCGCCTTGCGGTTTAGTATCAGTAGACACCTTTAGTCATTTTATGCTAAACCCACTACTCATTATACCTAATGTTTATTTATTTTAAAGAAAACTCAATTATTTTTATAAGAATAGCAAATAACAATTACTAATCATTTACAATAACTGATTATCGATTCAAATATTTTTTTGTTGGACATTTTTAATTATTTTAACAGCGTATTTTGGTTCGCCATTTACAAATATAAGATCAATTATCCCAACTTTTTTGCAGGATTATTTGCGTGGAAAAAGCAAATTAACTTATTAGAATGACAGCTCAAGTGAAAATAACCTTTGGTTGAACTTACTTATACATACATTCTACACTGATAAAGTTCCTGAAAGTTAATTTCTTATCGTTAACTGTAGTTTTTTTTCCAATAAAAATCATAAAAAAAATTAATTTACAGTTGTTATTATTAACTTACGAATAAAAAAAGTCTATAAAATCTAAATTTCACATCTAGAAACATTATATTTTAGTTTAGGCTTATTATTCAGCAAAAATGTGTTTTTCACCCTTCCAGGTATAAGACTGTTTTCCTCTTTACTTTTCAAAACTAATTGAATGAGGTCATGAATCACCTTTTGCAGTTACCATTTTTAACCCTCTTCATTGTTCAATTGGCTTAGCACCTTTTGTTACATTTCTTTTAGTAAAAATAAACATAAATAACTACAAGAACAAACTTTTGACATATTGCTTTCTTTGAATAACCATAAATGTTGAATTTTGTTAGGTAAATGAAATGACAACAAATTTTCGTTTCAATGCTGTTTATTACGATAAAACCTTAGTTTTTATATTAGTTTCTGCAACAAGAATTCAACAATTTAGTTAATAGTATTCAAATATATTAAATCATGAAATAAATAGAAATTATATAATAAATTTTACTTAGTTAGAATCAATTTTTAGAGAAAAAAAGTTTAAAAATCGATAAAAAATCTTTACGTTGGCCGATTTGAAAACGGTAAAAACCATTGGAAAGCCCAAACAATACTAAAGGCAACTGTCTTTACCAGGAGTTGAAAGAGTGAATCCCCTCCATTCACGAGCCTTTTGAGTCTAATGGAAAAAGTAATAGAGGGGTGTCCTTCCGCAGGGTCACAGGTGTCCTTCCGTAAGGACACCCGCAGCGAAAGTGTTAAAGATATATTAAACAGCCATAAACTTATGAAAAATGCAAATCTTCACGAATATCAGAAGAATATCACTAACTACAAGCAGTACTGCATTTAATATATATATATATATATATATATACATATATCTTTGGGGTTTATTTTTATGTTGCTCTAAGATCTATTTTGTTGTTGTCTATCGTTTATGAGTCCCTAATGTCTTAAATGAGCAACAGGAAATTTAAAATGGGAAACAATCACCACTTCAATTATTTCAATATTTAACAGCAAATTGTAACTCTACGAAAAGTATAGCAATTTTAGACTTAGGATCAAGGTTTTCAAACTGAAGATGAAGTGGAAAATATATCCTGTTGGTCGACTATATAGAACCAACCGAAGGGTTGTAGGGGAGGCCAAAAAACAAAACCATTATATCTTTTTCCATGCGTGAAAAATGTGTTTCATATGTGTGCCTTTTAACGCCGTACAATATAGGCCCTATACATATTTTCTATACCCCTAATAGGGCGGGGAAAATCGCAATTTTGGGTTTCCATTTCCCCAGAACCCTTTTCCTCTTAACCCTTTTTACTGTTGAAAGAACTTCTGTCTATAAATTTAAAAATAAAATATCGACTGAACATCAAAGACATTTTATATTCCATTCAAACATTAGTGCGTTAATGGACATTATACATATCTCATAAATATATAACTCTAATTGGATAATTAAACATAAAATAAAAATAAAAATGAAAGGCCTCAGTATTTGTATTTTAGGAGAGCCGAACAAGAGTTTGTACTATATTAAAGTTTTTTCAGACGAAATGAAGTGTTAGGGTGATGGGAAATAATATTAAAGCGTATTCCTTTTACATGCAATATGAAACTTAAAGTATGTAAGAATATATATATATATATATATATATATATATATATAAACCAATCGAACGTAAGTACTCACAACACTTAATTAAAGAATAACATATAATGACCAAAATCGCAATTGTTTCTGGCGATAAAATTGTTTAAAGTGGGATACAGGTAACTAACAAGGTACATTTAGATTTATAACTAAATCTCCCGCCCGTCTTCTCGAAACTTTTTATTTTACATAGTTTTATCGAGAGATGAGAATTATGAAAAAAAAATTTTTTTGAAAAAATTAATTAAACAAAACAATTTTGAATTTCCACACAATGGCGGGTATTGGCGAGTCTATCAAAAATGTGTTATTTTGTTACCTTATTTTCTGTGGTGATATTGTTGAAATTATTATGAATTTACATTTATTATTGAGTACATAATACTTGTAATATAAACGAATCCAAGTCCACATTATAATATAATGGACTTGGATTCGTTTTTTGCGGGAATGAAATATTTGTAGTGAGATGACACTTAATAATGACGAACACTATCGATACCTACTAATACATAATCGATGATTATAATTTTCATGTTTATATTTTCACCTTATTTTGAATAATAATTAATTGATTAAGTAAGAATAATTAAGTGATTAAGTAGGAAATGATTAATGTGTTAACAAGGTATTTATTTTATTATATTTTTAATATTTAATACTTAAGAAGAGTATATGAGATAAAGTATAGAGATATAGCTAGCAGAAAACCAATGGTGCAAAGCATCTATACACTAGGACGAGAATTTAGTGTAACGTTTCTCACAACTTAATTTTCATAAATCAATCCATCACTTTAGGCAAACAACGCTGCAGGAGAGAGAATGTCCTGGAGCGGTTTGCTATTTAGTATCATTGCCACATGTGCCAACCATTGTAACTTCTCAGTTTTCATCATTTGGAAACGATATCACGTTTCAGAAGCAATATCTTCTATTGTCTTCCTTCTCCAGTCTTAAGTCAATTTGGGCATATTTTTACACCATGACCTTACGTTCAAGCTTTACAACTTTTGTCTCCAGTCATCAACACCAAATACATCAGTACAAGATTGATAATATAGTTATAGATCCTTAATTTCAAATGTCGTGACATTGTCCTTAATCTTAAGACTCGAAGGAAAGCGTGATTGGCACTAGTTATTCTCTGGTAAAATTCAGTAAACAGTTCCTTGATAGAGGTTCTAATAGCTTCCTGGTATTTGATGCTTTCTGCGTTAGAGGACAGGGCACTTTCCAAGTGCAGGTTCCAGCTTAGTTTCAGTAGTCGTAGCTTACCTCTTTTGCCGCTGATATCGCCGGACCGGCGAGAGACACCATATCTTTTTTTTTGGACACTAGGAGATAGCTGTTTTCATTTTCAGCTGTTTTAATTTTCATAAGGGAAATTCGTTATTGAGGTCGTAATAACGCGATTCGAAAAATTTCCTAAAATGTTCATCTTTCCTATTCAGGAAATGACGAAAATGAGGTCCATTCAAAACTGTGTGTGTGAATGTATATATATATATATATATATATATGGTGTTGTGTTTTTTTGGAGTTTTGGTCAGTGTTAGTTTTATGTAAAACTAAAGGTCAAGCACTTTGACCAGTGGGGGGGGGTGAGGGGAGGAATTAATAACATTCTTAATATCTTCGTTATTATGGGTCGGATCGAAAAATTGTATTGAACCAATGTTATTGAAACTGTAATGTTCTATGCTCTTATGTACATATTTTCAGTATCTTGATTATTATCCGCGATATTTGCATTTTACAGTTTTCGGCCTTCAGTCCCGAAAAAATAAAAAGCCCTATATTTTAAGCCTAAATATCAAATATTTTTCTCATTGAACGTTTAAGTTTTGAGATACATGCTAATACGTGACGCACATTGAAAATATGATTAGTTAACGCAGTCCTTACGTGGCGGACTTTTTTTATTATCACCGATTAATATGTAAACGAATTTTATTTTAATTATAATAAAAATACATCTGTACATAATGTGTGTTTGTGTGTGTGTATATATATATATATATATATATATAATATGAGTGTGTGTGCTATAAAGTACGACATGTATATATAATGCAAGGTGGACAAGTTGTAGAGAGGGAGACTTGGCCTGTAGTATTAGAATACTGCAGAGGGTAGGAATGAGGGCGAGGGTAACATACCCTTTGGCTGCCTGCCGGCCAATCTCCTAAGTCTTTTCAACCAAGCCTTCTCTCTTAGCTCAGAATTACATCTCTTTTTTCGTGAAATACAACAAAATATTTCTCTTCTCTCTTTTTTTCTTTTCCATGAACATGTGTGGGGAAAATATCCTGCCACAAAACTTCAAATAGACATTTTTATTTCATTAACCCATTTACAATGTTGGTAATGTTTATGGAAGCTGTTATTTGTCTTCTGCTTGGAACATTTAAGCTTTTATTATTATTATTTATTTGAGATACCGCTACAATGGCGAATCCTCTTTTAACATGTTTGAATATAATTTTACAAAATTATATAAATATTAAAATTTTTACAAAGCTAAATTTTACAAATGTACAAAATAAATAGGATGGACAAGACTGAATATATATTGTTAGTATATTTACAACATGAGGGAAAAAATAATAAAAATAAAACCAAAAAAAAAAAAGAAAAACTATAAATAGTTAAACTGGAAGGAGACAAAACTTATATTCCACGTACAGTGTTGCTATATATAACTTTCATAATGGTAAATAATAGCTTTTATATTTCATCAAATAATCCATTATTTCTTCAATCCTTAAAAACATCATCTATAAATTGGCTACTATCGAGTAGTAGTTCACATACATTTGTGGGCCATGGCTACGTTTTTACTTGTGTGCAGTCAGTTAGTATGTGTTGTACAGCCAGCGTTCTGTAGCGACATATAGGTTCATCTTCCCTGCTCATTAGATATGAATATGTTAGTCTAGTGTGTCCTGTGCGTAGGCGTGTAAGTACAATTTCTTCTCTTCTAGAGTGTCTATTATTTGAAGTCCAGTTGAGCGTGTTTGATTTGATTTCTCTAAGCTTAATGTCAGTGTTATAGCATAAATTATTCCAGTCATTAACATTAAACCTTTAGGCGAATACCGATTGGCAGCGATAATTTTCCTTCTAGCTCTCAATAGTTCAGTCATTAAGAGAACAAAGAACCAAAATCTTTAAACCCAAGATACGACCCCCTTCCAGCGCTGTATAATTAATTCCGTGAAAATTATAATTAATGTGACCTTGAAAACTTCGTCTCAGAACTTTACAAATATGTGAGCCTAAAAAAAAAACTGCTGCTTCAGCTATTAAGTCGCTATGTCAGGGAGGCATTCATTATCTGCAAATATTATTAATAACAATAGTAAAATCGGCCACGGTACTTAGGGGCTGCGTAATCTAAGCAGATTTCCCTAGTACTGGTTTAAATCTCTATTGATCCCATCTCTCCCTATATTCTATAATTCTACGTAAAAATCAAATGAGTGGAATTGGGTTTTTTTCGGAAGGCTGAAAATGAGGAAGAACGAATAATTCGCATAATATTTGATATTAGCCACAGATGCACACACAAACACACACATGAATTAGAGGAAATGGTGTGAAATGCATGTCTCTCCAGTAGACGTCGTGCACATTGAAGTGTTTGCCCGCTGCTAGGGAGAAGACTGAACATTTTAAATTTCTCCGAGGACCAGCATTGAGTAGTACAATATCTATCGCACGCAGAGCAAATCGATAAAAGTAATGGGAGAAGCTGGAAAGGATGCGCAAGTTGTCGTTTCTTTGTGACACTACGTAATGATCTCCCTTCTCTTTAGCATCCCTGAGACCTCTCTCAACTCACATTTCAAACTTAGCCACTTGTTTCCTTCTATTTTTTTTTATTAAATCTGTACGCTGCACTCCATTTTTTTCATCAAAGATCGTTTTAAATCATCGAGGATTGTGTCTTTGAATTGCAAAAGAGCACTCTGTAAGATAGGAATGTAATTTTTTAGTAGGTCTTCAGATTTCTTATTCGCGTACAATAAAAGAATAAACACTGACTCTCTATTGCAGTATAGAGATCAGACTTTTTAACAGCATTCAACAACTTAGGAAAATTAAATTAGGAAAAGTAATGACTTATCGGCCAATATGCTAGTTCAAGGATTTCATAATTTTGTGGAGTTTTTATGGAAAGTGGCGATATCCATTTGGCTTGATATCCATATTGTACTGGAAATTACATGGCCAAGCATAAAATTTAAAAAAAAAAGGAAATTATGTTTTATCTTTCAAAGAAAAATCAAACTTATATTCTACAAAATAGTTCTCAATTGAGATGTGCCGAGAATTTAGTAGTGCAATGAATACCCGATTCTTCTTGATTCATGCACTTTTTCTCAATAAAGTACACTCGTTACATGGAATTTTAAATGATTGAGTATATTTGTTATGTTGATTTAGCAATTTCAGTTTATCAAAGCTTGAATGTTCTCTCAACATTATCAAGATATTAACAAAATCTAATCAGTAACGACAAGGGTACTTTGAACATGTATGTCATATTCTAAAAACACTTTAATTCAATGCTCATTATTCATGAGATTAATTTAAAAGTAGTGCCCCATCACTGGGTACTATTTTATTTATTAAAGGTGTTATTATGGACGGCGTAAACCAGGAAAAGGTTTGAGTGAAATTTCGCAGAACTTGATACCTCCTATAAAATTAATTCCTTCTTTTGAAGGTTACAAATGAACATACATACATATGTTACTTTTTCTAGTAAATATAAAACCCTTATTCACGAATTTTGTATTTATCCAATTTCGGAATTATGATTTTGATTGGTTCCACTTGATGAAGGTTAGTATTATTATTATTATAACCATCGGATTCGATATGAATACAACCAATTTGTGAAAAGCTAGAGAATCACTCTTGTCAGTGATCTGTCAATGACACTCATGTCTAATTCATGAAGATGAGCCATTAAATCTTATTGCAAAGTTTGAGATGTTCTCATCAATATTCATTCGAATAATAGGTTGGTCAGCTTGTGTCTCCTAGCTATTTCAGACTTTGTATAATATATTCAAATACAACACTTTATTTTCTTGATAACGGTATTTTTGATAAATCCTATAATCCCGTCTTCTATTATTTGTAAGAAATTTCTCAATTGAATATTTTCTCGCTAGAAGCATCAGTGGCAGGTTTTGATCATGCATTGACAGTTATGCTGGAAATAGAGAAAAATGATTTACATTATAGAGAATATTCTGCGAGTTCACTGCATTTCCTAATTTTTACAAATATAAAACTTTCCAAAAATCGCTAATTGGAAGGTATGTCCTATAATTCATACTTTTGTCATCGAAAAGTTTAAGAAGTACCTAAACATATACAGTTTAGCGATCATACGTAGAGTAAACCCCTTCGTTTATATATATTGAGTTAAAAAATGTTAGAAATAACTTAATATCTATATTTTGTTGAGATTATTCATTGGGATCTTTCCAAACATTTTCAATTCACTAATATATACGTAAGATCACGATTTGTGTTCCCAGACTCCTACCTCTTCGTACTAGACCTTTCCTTTCTCGACCCATTTTGCTGGTAAACGAAGAAGTTATATTCAGAGTCGTAGATTATTATAAGACTATATTACATTTATCTTTTCAAAAAGCTATGACGTTTTGTGTTACTCCCTCTACCTCCTCCCCATCCTGGTTCTATTTTAGCAGTGAACGTGATAGCAATCAGTCAGAAATGTCAGACACACACACACATATATGTGTGTGTGTGTGTGTGTGTGTGTGTGTGTGTGTGAATGAACCTCAGTTTCGTCATCTCCTACGTAGGTTTCCTGAGCTATTGAACAAATATTTCGAAAATCCCTTTAAGTGTACAACCTTAATAGCTGATATTCCTTAAGGGAAATCTGCTTCAAAAAAAAAAAGTAAAAGGAATGGTATTTTCTTTTCTATGTAATATGAAGATTAAAAACAGGAGAGCTAGATAGTGGAATCTTGCGTGTTTGGGTCATATAATTATTATGTCCCGGCTTCGTGTCAAGTTCTTCAGAGAGTAAAGTTTCCTTCCAGCTTTTTGTGTTTTTTTAAAACAAAGTTGTAGACAGTGTCTTGGGAATAGATTTCCAACTAATCTCACTCCAAACTATCTTAGCGTCAGATTAGACGCATAATTCTTCTTGTCTCTTGGGCGTAATAAGTAGAACTGAATTACATCTTTTTTACCAGAGAGTTGTTTTTTGTATTCATGAGAAAAGAACTTTGAAACATTTATCAAAAAATACGAAACGTTACGAAATAGAGCTCAGTTATAAATTGCTTCATTCTAAGTCTCGACAGGCCATTAATAATAAATAAACAAAATGTTGGGAAGACATCCCGATGTAAAGTACTAACGAAATAGTATTTGCCTAAATGCTATTCAATTACTACTTATAAACAAACTTTTCTCATTATAAATTCTATTAAGAGGAGTCCCTCCTAGTTGGAGGTATATCTCCAATAAAGGGTTAATCTTCTGCCAGTAATGGGCTAGGATGAGGGTCAGCCTCCTATAAACTATTCACAGCCCCCAGGAAAGGCAGTCCTCTACCTTACAGTAATAGACCATCTAGGCGCCTTTACTTTTAATCTTCATCTTATACCTAGCCAAGAAATATATAATCCCATTATATATTAAAATAAGAAAATTCAATCTAATCAAATTGTAAGTGTGTACTCCTAATAACAAAATTTTAGAGATAGTGTATAGTTATTTGTTTAGTTAGGTGTGTCGCAATTTGAGCGATTCGCCACTGTTTATTATGGTTATAAAAATAAAAGTCCGTCACGAAGGGGCTGCGTTAGCTAAGCAGATTTCCCTAGTGCGCCACGTATTTTCATCTGTCTCAAAAAGTAAAAATTCAATGAGAACAATATTTGATATTTAAGCTTCAAATAAAGTGCTTCGTGACATAAGCACTTATTGATAATATTGCATGAGTAGGAGTGAGGGGTTTACTCCAGGTCGAAAGCTAAAAAATACAAATATCTCGATTAATAATCAAGATAGTGAAAAATAAGGAAAAAACAACATTTATAGAACATTTAATTTGAAAGAAGATTTGTGTATAAGACCACTTTTTCGATCCGACGTATAATAACGGATTTGTTTCGAATTTTCGAAATACTCCTTCTCCCTCTGTCCGATTTCTGCCGTTAACGACATTGGTCTTAATTTTTGCATAATACGTTTAAATAACAAGTTCCGTAACGATCAAACAAAAATTACGACTGCTAGAGCGTTAACAGAAAAATATATAAAGCTATATATGTATATATTTTGAATGGGCCTCATTTTCATCATCTCCTAGGTAGGATCGATGGCCATTTGAGAGAATTTTTCGAATATTGTGTCATGAGTACAACCTCAATAGGTTATGTCGCTCAAGGAAAAGAAAAGCACGGTTACCTTTTCTCCAGCGGATAGTAATATGATCAGAAAGCCAGTTCTACAAATTTACAGTGTGCAGTTAAAATGTAATTGATATGTGTCTCGGAGTCACTGTATCATTATTCTTCCGAATTTTAACACTATTTTTATTTTTTCCGAATTTTTAAGATGAAGTGATTTATTTATTTGAAGTATCATTTTATAATAGAAATAATTTATTTTTTCATCGTCGTGATTTGTTGGGTGAAGTCAAACTACTTCAGCTTTGCCGATGTTTCGGCATAATAATTTTGTAATAACGTCGGCTAAGTTGGAGCAGAGTTATTTTAACCTAGTACCCTAGTACCGGTTATTTTACTTATTAACCAACTACCACACAAATGAAATGATAGGTCCAGCGGCTGTCATCAACTGTATTCCAAGAAATTATTTATAATTTTACAATTTCCTTCTTCTCTAAACCCCCAACCCCCCCCACGTCAAATTTCATCCAAAAGCAAATCGAATCGTTTAATTCATGTATTGTACTAATAGGAAACCCAGGTCGATTGTTCTCGTGATCATGAAATGGTGGATTTCAAGGGGATATAAGTTAGACCGGTCACATGGACATGTAGTGATTTCCAGTTGTCTTCTGCGTCACACTATTCAACAAGAAGGTTATTAGGAAGAGTGGACAAACATCAACTATAAGTACCATGAGTTATACTGGTGAACTGACTCACGACTATGAGATTACGGACTACGACAATACCATCAATTTGCACCCTCCAGTCATTTCCCACCGATATGTTCCTAACAACGTTTTCATATCAAATGCTTAAACTTAAGTTTTAGAAACAATTAAACAAATTAAACAGCTTACTGTAGCACTACATCACGACTGCAATGTTTGTTGACGATGTCAAAAGATGAATAAATTTCTATTCCACTCATTATTTAGTAAGGGTTGATGCATCAATTTTTTTCTAATAAAGCTCGGCATGAGAGCAGTGATATAAGAGCTAATGTAAAAATAAAGGAAATCTATCATTATATAAGATGACAAATGAAATACACTCTCATTGCATAATATATGCCTGTTCTGCAAAACTTGTTTAGAAAGGCAAAGAAGACCTCTTGAACCGTAGTGCTACCTTAAAACATGACTGCATAATTAAGAAATATTGTGACAGGCATGGTTGGTTTCTTAGTGGTCTTACTGCAAACTGGTATTTGATTAAATAAACTAAAGTGCTTTATAAAAATATCGTAAAGGAAATGTCAATGTTGGTTTTACGTACTTACAGAGGTTTATATATATAAAGAAATACTATACGACAATAAATATATATATTGTTGTATGAACAATATTAACGAGTTCGTCAATCAATTAAACAAACATTTTAAAGATCAAGAATAATATTCCACAGCATACTACTGTATCGTTAAACATTAAAGTGAGTATGATTAGCCCTTTTAGTGCCGAACGGCGATATATCGTTGCGCAAGTGTGCGCCTATTATACGCATCACAGGAGTACTGTATTTCAAAATAACTTTATAACACGTTGTAAATGGTTTAAATTCATTGCAATGCAATTAAAAAATTATTTATCTTAACTTTTTATTATGTGTCTCTGCTTGTTGGTTTCTAAGCACTGTATAGCACTGTATGCAATAAGGTAGAAGCACGGCACGGGATGGTTTCTTGGGACCGTAATCCCAATCAGTTTGTTACTTATCAGATACCTCACGAGGCATATGCGATATCGTGATGCATATCTTCGACGAGGATAAAATCTTTCTTTCATTTATTCATGGCCGACCCAAATAGCAGTAAGTCGTTCTTTGCAGCTAGTGTTTGAAAACCGTCCACATTTTAATACTGGTTCAATCAGTAGCAGAAAATTTTGTGCAGTTGCAACAAAAACTACACCTTACTATAGTCATTTTTTCAAGCAGCAATAAATTCGTCAAATTCCCCTGGTTGCCTTTGCATAGGCACCAATTTTCATGCGATACTAAAAGAGTTAGGTAAGTGTTCTTTAATAAATACAATTTTTGAAAAATTAAATTCTTAAATGACCACATATTCAAGCAAGTGCTTCGCTTTAAACCTTAATAAGATTAGTCTCATTCGCTCTGTGATCATTATCTTCCATTGATGGAGGTATTCACTTTGATTTGTTCTAAATCAGGAACTTAGTGCAATATAAACATACAGGAACGATGATAACAACAATATCTAGTAATGGTGCTGCCTTTGTGAGAATGGCCTACCATCCTAGGAATTTGTACTCTGCAGGTCTAGGATTCTAATAACCAACTATAAGCCAGCCGTAGCTCGTAACTTTCCATAACTGTCAGTGAATTGTCCATTTAATGGAGGTAGGAGAGCAGGAACTACTACCACAACCCAATAACCCTTCATTGCAACATGAATCTTGCTGGGGGTCACAGGATTCACTAATGAACTTTATTTAGTAACTAGTTTCCTTTACGCTGCCTTTCCAGTTAAGTTAATTTGTAATTTGCTTGCAACTTAACTGGAACTTACTGGTAATTTATGGTAACAAAAAACAAGTAGAAGTTGTTTAACGATTTGACAGAGCTTTTCTTTTATGAAATTTACAAGAAGAAAACTCAAGGCGTCAAGAAAAAATAACTACGTTACTTTACTAATGGTCCTAAAAGTAATCATGATAATTAAAATAAGATAATTAATAAAGCATTATTAAGCTACTAATACGTAATAATTACCCATTACGTAAATTTAATCAAATATAACAAAAATGTAATACTTGATTAAATTTAGGTAAGATTAAATTTACGTAACGTGGAAGATTTCCCTTAAGGGAAATCAGCTATTGAGGTTGTACTCATGACGGAATTTTCCAAAATTGTCTTCAAATGTCCATCGATCCTACCTAGTAGATGACGAAAATGAGGTCCGTTCAAAACTATATATATATATATATATATATATATATATATATATATATATATATATATATTTGTCTGTTACCGCTCTAGCGGTCGCAATTTTTGTTTGATCATTACCAAACTCGATATTTAGTCGTTTTATGTAAAAAGAAAGATCAAGTTCGTTAACAGCTGAAATCGGACCAGTGGGAGGGGGAGTTTAGAGGGGAGGATTTTCGAAAATTCGAAATATCTCCGTTACTATACGTCGGATCGAAAAATTACAGCACAGAATCAATCTTATTGCAATTTACATTTACTATAAATATTGTTATATGCATTTATTCTCTATCTTGAATATTAACCGAGATATTTGCATTTTTATTAAATCTGGGCATCTAACGGACGAGTGACTTTCCCGCCAAAAGCTAGTTCGGCCGTTTCCTTAACTGCTCGGCTCTCATAAAATTTCTCTATTGTAAAACATCACGTGGGAAATCTGCTTAGTTTACGCAGCCCCTGCGTGATGGACTTTTTCTCATGAGATGGGCAAGTGAGCTACAGCTCGTCCATACAGGGGACGTTATATGTTATATTTTCTAACTACAGATAGGATCAACAGTTTGTTTGTTATAATTTACGTCCACTTTATGCTACTATGGCTAATCGGGACGGGTTATCTACAGGTTACCACCCTTTTCTAACTAAGGTGGGCCCAAGGAGTTTATTTAATAGGGTCAACAGTGGCGGGGGGAAATAAATTATTCAATGGAATCCTTCAGTTAAATTAATTTGTAAACGCCATTAGTAAAGCCTCACTACTAACGTAACACCCATTGACAACCATTGGAACTTATCAGCAAAAATTAATGATTGCCGTTTATAAATACTGAATACCACAGGCTCAGAAAACAGTAATGAATATGTGAGTGACCCGAACTGCACATATCCTTCTATGTTTATGATCTAGGAAATGACAAAATTAAGTTGTTTATACATGGAGAATAAATCCACTTAGTGATACTAAGGTTAATTGGTACGGGTTATCTTCAGGCTGCCACCATTTTGTTGCCAGGGTTGGACTAAGGATTTCATTTAACCGACGAGAATCGAACTCGACACCCTAGGTTCACCATGTGAAAATAAGGCAGACGCTTCAACACACATGGCTAACCCGAGCCCTACATAGAGAATAGAATGTTAAACGAAAACATGATACAGAAATAACAAATCTGAAAGCAACGAAGCGCTCCTTAAATGGTTAATGTGGTGGACTGATGCAGAAGTCCGAGATTCGCCGTCCAGTTCAGGAATGTTATGGTGATGAATTCCCTTAATAACCCTCAGGGAGCTATCACTCAAAGGAAATATATGTTTTATTCTAATCTAAACCTGTTCAATAAGAAATTTATTTATTAAACCAATAAATTTATTCAATCCATTAATTGCATGTGTACCCCTCAATAACAACCAAACTGGGAATAGTATATTGTAAAACTCACAGCTCACATAATGTAGTATAGTCCCAAAATTCCTTTTCCAAACCAGAACGTATATCATTTTCGTTCCATAAGTTGATTCTATTCGGTACAAATAAACATGAATATACGTATTAATACATATATATACGTACATACTCGTATGCTTAATTAAAATAATTTTGGTGTTTTTAAAAACCAAAGAGTTAATATTCTTTCTCCACTTTATGAGCGCCCGTAATTAACTTAATAACAACATACTTAATTAAATGTTGGTTCAATTAAATTAGCTTTTTCATACAAAAATTGGCCATCAGTAATCCCTTTCCATGAAGTAAATGTGTACTAAAAAAATATGGCGTGGGACGTTAACTTTTGTAATATTGATTCAGAATTATAACCGCCATGAATAAAAAAAATGTAAAGTGCCGTGTTATTAAGAAGCCTACGAGTCACGCAATAATTCCTTCCAGGGTGCTTCGAGAGGTATGGGGGTATTACAGTCAGAATAAATAACTATTTATTTTCTACAACTTCTAAGAAATAGGCGTAACTGTGCCACAAATAAATTCACACTAAAATAAACATTGCCGTTTAGTGTCTTTAATTTAGTGTAAGTTGACATTTTCCATGTTCTTTCGTGGTAATCTAGCTTTTCTTAACTACCTAAACCGTTATGATGCTTTATTTTGGTGGACAAAGATACGGGCGTGGGAGAGAGATCTTACAAAAGGGAGTAAAAACGGATTAATGGCATATATTTACACAAATGATGTATGGATTATAGTTGCTAAAATATGGAATAAATAAGCTGGTAAAAGCAGATTTAAATTGCGCTGTCGAATACAAACTAAATATCAAAAGTGGAGTTGTTAACCAATCCCTAGCTCAAACCTGATGGACATACATAAATCAGAAAATAGGTGCAAAGTTCCTAGATTGTAATTCGACTGCCGCCCTGGTTCCTAGTAAAACACAGTAGGCCTCTTCCTAAGGTTTGAACAGTTTTTTTTTTCTGCATGAAATTACAAATAAGTTGTATTAATGCCTTAGCACGTTCATTCAGGAATAAATGCAAAAATTTATCTTTATATCTCAACTACTATAATTCTGATAAAACAATTTCCGGTATTTAGGCTTCAAAGACGTTACGTGATATATTGTTCATGAAAGTTTAGTAGGACAGAATAACTTGGTTAATATTCATGTTAAATAAAAAACGAATATAACAACAAATACGGAATATTGCATTTGCAACAAGATCAGGTGTTAAAACGGAATTAGTCTATTATACTGTATGTCCAGAGTTCGAATGCGACTTTTTGTATGCATATATTGATGTACGCATGTGCATGTGTGTGTGTGTGTGTGTGTGTGTGTGTGTGTGTGTGTATGCATATGGGTGGGGGGCACCATTATACTCATGGTCTATGAGAAAGGTGTAGAGTTTAATGAATATACTACAATTTCTGTAGATCAGCTGTTAGAATAGACTATAGACTGTTAGAATGGTTTAATGAATATACTAAAATTTCTGTAGATCAGCTGTTAGAATGGACTATAGACTGTTTGAATGGTTTAATGAATATATTACAATTTCTGTAGATCAGCTGTTAGAATGGACTATAGACTGTTTGAATGGTTTAATGAATATACTACAATTTCTGTAGATCAGCTGTTAGAATGGACTAGACTGTTTGAATGGTTTAATGAATATACTACAATTTCTGTAGATCAGCTGTTAGAATGGACTAGACTGTTTGAATGGTTTAATGAATATACTACAATTTCTGTAGATCAGCTGTTAGAATGGACTATAGACTGTTAGAATGGTTTAATGAATATACTATAATTTCTGTAGATCAGCTGTTAGAATGGACTATAGACTGTTAGAATGGTTTAATGAATATACTACAATTTCTGTAGATCAGCTGTTAGAATGGACTATAGACTGTTAGAATGGTTTAATGAATATACTATAATTTCTGTAGATCAGCTGTTAGAATGGACTATAGACTGTTAGAATGGTTTAATGAATATACTATAATTTTTGTAGATCAGCTGTTAGAATGGACCAGTATTTATTTATTTCCTTAATCCCTTCACAGCTCCCGCAGGCTCCCTTCCCGCCTCATTCTACAGCCTAATTTCATTGAGGTACTGTATCCGATCTCTTCCCCGAAAAAGGGTTTATATTTTGGATATTTCTTTTATCATATATCATATCGCTTAAATACAATATTCAGATCTTGTTGCCCATTCAGATAATAAGTAATTTTATGTAATGACTTTTGAACTATATTATAAAAAAACCAAGTACCAATAAAAATAAAATCAATTCATCAAGTTACCCAATTTGTTATTGTAATATTGCAGGCCTTGACAAAGGTATTAAATTATACTGAAACCTCGGGAAGCTGATTTAGTTTTATTTCAACCGAAGTGACAGACAACCACATAAGATAAGGATAGCACAAACGGCGATCATCGCCAAGGAGATTTTCAAATTGTGTGACAAGAGTTTGAACATAATTTTGACTAATCAAAGTAACTTTAAACCAATGTGAGAATTTCACCAAATTATTTTGAAAACATAGTTCTCTGAGTTTTTTCCTCAAACTAGAACGATCAACAAATGCCAATATAAATAAGACATCAAGGCCAATTACTCGGATCATCGCTATTCTTATAAGCATTCCGACGACGAATGATTGCTGAATAAGGAAGAAATAGATGAATAAAGTATAGCAAACTTTCAAAGAATTACTCAAAGACACTACCAAATACAGGTTAACTTCCTTGTTTCTTTCATGTATTAAAATAAACAAAAAGGAATTTTGTTTTTAAATAATGAAATGTAAGTATGCGATATGGAACTAAGAAACTTATGAATTGCGCTTTATGTAATACTGACTAATTTAATTAGTTAATGTATGAATATAAAAGCTAATGAATTATAATTGGACTAAGCTGCGAGATTTAGAAGGCAACCCTCTTGAAGTAATCCCAAGCTGATAATCTGTTGTCTTGACAAGGATGCCGCATTGCAGTGAAATTCTCTGCTGTAAATGAATTATTTCTATGAACCTTGGGAAGAATTCTTAAGAAATATTTCATGAGAGACATATTTTTTATGTCTCCACCCCCCCCCTCCCACTTTCATTATAGTCAAGATATAGTTCTTTAAATAAATATTATAGCACATTATAAATGTCTGTTGCAATGTTTTCATTTTTCAATGTACAGTTGCTACGGATTTCTGCAGAAAAAAAAGTAGACGGTCAGAAAATGTGCATTATTTTCTCATTGCCTACTGCATGGGATTAGTCAACATTAAAGACATGAGGAAGGTTGGAATGACATCCATTCGAAACCATAAATATTAACACAGACATTTCTTCGTGGCCACGACTAAAAAGACAGACTACTAATTGGCGAGTTAATACTTAAAAATATAGTCCACAGAAGGATACATTCAGATACAGTGGAGAGGGGCAAACAGAGCGACTAGAAGGTAAATCACTGGATATTTAGCTGGTTCAAGGAAAGTTGATTGAGTCGGTGTAGAAATGGTTTTTTTGAGGGGTATTTATTTATAAATTGAGGCTCTAGTGGGACCAGAAGGGTACCGAGATTGTGATAAAAGTATAAACTCGTTGACGTACAGAACTAGGGCATGGCTGCATCAACGACAGAATCTCAAAGCCTGACTGAAGCAGAGAATGTAATATCTCGTTATCCAAAGTGCATTTCCCATGAGAGGATGGAGAGGAAGAAGGAAAGAAAACTTACTACGCCTGTCTATGATGAAGTATGGAAGACACAAAGATGATATGTGGTGATTTTACTGCTCAGGTAGACAGAAAAGCGATGATATTGTAAGCTGTAAAGTTATAAGAGCTTAACTTCAATGTTCCCTCGTAAGAACTTGCACAACAGAAAACATGGACAAGCCTGGCTATACTCGCCAAATAGACCATATTTTAAACAGTGAGACTCCATCTGCATTTCAGGTTCATAGAGGCTGACTCTACATCAGACTATTTCCTGTCACCGAGAAACGAAGGTTCCTAACCAAAACAAACCCAACAAATATCTACGAATTACAGTAAGTGATTTACTCGTTAAGCTACTTTTCAGTGCGACAGTTTAAAATCAATGCAGTTATGAGTGAAGAAAGTCCCGAGGGCAGACAAAATGTTTGGATGCTTAGAAATTTCATAAAAACAGTGTGAATATACCCTTTAAATTGAGAAAAAATAAAGAGTGAAAGTACTATTGAAAGTGTGAAAAGTTTATAAGGTTCGCTTTTCTAGGAACACCACTAAGAATACTTAGGGAATAAATTTTTTTAACGGCCAAAAATATAAAGACCTCTTGGAATTTCATTGGATTCGAGATTGATTAATCTGTTTAACTACCAGATAATAAGTTCAACTTATATTTCTTTCTCTTGTTCATTGATACGTTTGTCCGACTTACACAGAAAAACTTGCCCTCAAGCAGCAAAAAAAAACTTGCAACATGACTTTTTATACTGTATTCACAACAAATAAATCATTCCAAATTTATGCAAGATGTAGGGTAAGAATGTGAAATATGGTACTACATGAATCAGTTAAGTATTTTTAAACATAGTATGATTCAGATACTTGTCAGGGCACGAATAGTCTTGGCTGCAAGTCGAAAGAATTTTGAAAGGAAAACAGTTCTAAAATTAGTAATAAACTCTATTTTTAGAGAACAGGCTTCTTTTTCAATATTAATTTTGTTACGTTAAATAACATGGTACTCATCAAATGTAAGTTGAATACGTTTTTTGCGGTATGCATTTTGTGTAACTCCATATGGAATAGCGCCAGATTGCGCTAATAATATGTTCTGCTTAAAAAGCTTCACTAATTTCAGTGTGACATTAATACGAAAAAAATGAAATAACTCAAAATTATTTGAAAAGAGAAACATTTTTTTTACAAAACCCGACTCCACATACAAAATAGTCCAGTACTAAATTATCTAGAATTTATATCTGCTTAAAAAAATAACGAAATTTATAAATTTTGTAGGATAATTGGACTCAAAGTGAGTTACGCTTCAACGCCCAATTTACCGAAAATACCCCGACGCAGGAATCCTATGTACTTGGCCTACATCCTAAAGCACATACCAATATCAATATTTAAAAGGAATGACCCCCTAATATTAATATAATCCTTACAATTTTAACTTAATTTTAATAACACTCGGTTTTTATAGTAAAATTTACTCCATTTGTCTAACATACTATCACTTCCAAGAGCCCTGCCTGGCACAGCTTCTTCAGACGTCTGATCTCAGACCTACTCCTCATCAACAGCAGCCATTTTTCCAAATACAACTTCAAATGGAGAAGTGGGCCAAAAACGTCAAAGAATAAATATGATCATAAAAAAAATAAAAAAACGCTGAATTACTATGACAAGAATTGTTAAGGTAGGCTAAAAGCCTCATTAGTTTTAAAACATAAAAACTAAGAAAGAGGAGTGAGATCAAACTACGAGTATAAGGCAGAATAGCACAAGACATACATGTTTTATCCCCTTTACTGTTAAGAAAAACATCGATATACTCGTAATATTGCGCGACGATGCGATCTGCTACCAGCATATTCACAGTGGAACTTGCAGTCAGTTTGCATTGTGAGAAGGCCTCTTAAAAGACCGAGCCTGCCAACCCTTAGCCTTAATATTCAAAAACTATAACTATCATGTTCCTTTACTTTACATACCGAAAATATTTGTGTTTTTTTTAATAACTATCAGAGAGGTAGATAATCATAAATTAATTGTGAAACCAATGGATTAATAAACGGCAATTTAGTCAAGATTTAATATAAATTATTCGTTAAATGAGGGTTCATTATTTATTGGGGTTTTATCAACCAATTTGGGGTGATAACTTCAATTTATCTTGATTTCTCTCAGTAGCAAATGGCGAATTAAAAGATTTGCGTGAATGAAAAGGTATACACAAAAAAGGGTTAGTTATGTTTTGAAGTGGCTTTGGCTGTTTTTGGTTTTTAATTGGTTAAAGCTTCTAAAAATATAAAAAAAAAAACCCATGAACTAATTGATTGTTGGTTATAACAACTAAAGGTCAAGGCTAGTCACAAGTAATGACGTCACCTCAAATTGACTGTATGTGACCAACAACACCAGTGATAGGGAGAACAATACTTCAGTAAGTCATTTAATTCACGATTGAAAATAGATAATTGTGATGATTATGTCCTAGGAGACTATGGACATTTTGGATGTGATGATGGTCATTGGACTGAATTTTGATGGAAAAACACCTAACAATGATTATGATTAAAAGGAAAGAAGATTTCCCCCCCCCCTACTG
This sequence comes from Riptortus pedestris, assembly GCA_019009955.1. Taxonomy (NCBI): domain Eukaryota; kingdom Metazoa; phylum Arthropoda; class Insecta; order Hemiptera; family Alydidae; genus Riptortus; species Riptortus pedestris. The sequence continues at coordinate 60,454,147 of CM032229.1, forward strand.
TGACCGGGAAGCACTGACAGACAAACCCCCTTATCCATATTTACAAGGAGTTAGACCTTGCGAGATGCTTCTATTATTTGAGAGGAGCTATAAAGGAAGAGTATTTCTGTTCACAGTCTGGCACTTTCCAAGGGTCTAAGTTGATTCTCTATACCTGTCGTTTATCTTTCTGTCCTAATAACGTTTATTATTATAACCGTTTACCTACCTTTCTTTGCAATACTAAAAATTAACATACTTTAATTACCTATTACACCCTTGTGCTGGGCGATATACCCGTACTAAGGCAGGTTTTCCTTCTTTTTTTAAATTGTGGGGAGTTAATCCTATTTAGAAAGTTATTCCAGCAGTGTCCTTTAAGAATTGAGAATCTTACTCGAAATAACTGACACATGCCGAGCTAAAATAAATGGATTAAATATTGATTTCCACTGTTCATTTATATTGCAATGTAAATAATGAATAAACACACACACACACACACACACACACACACACACACATACATATATATATATATATATATATATATATATATACATATGTGCGCGTAAATTTGTTAATAGAGAGAAAAAGCCAACTACTCACTAAAATTAGCTAAAAAAGAATTAAAAACCAGGATCAAAGAAAAAGGATTTCCTTCACACTATGTCGCGCATACGCTACACACACACACACACACACACTGTGAAAGAGGCTATTTTTCTTACAACTTTCTTTAAAAGAGTACCTTCACTATCTAGCAACCTATTAGAAATTATAGTAGGAAAGACGACCAAAATTATTGAAATGTAATAGAAAACGCAAATTTCAATATTTCTTCTTCTTAGTTCTTTCTTACATCGTATTAAACCATGCTTTTTAGTTATTCAACGCAAACTTAGCTCGAAAACTGTTTTAGAGATTCAAGTTAACTCTCATTTCCCAATTCAAAAAGCTCTAAGTAAAATATAATTACATCACGATCATGGGAATAAATATCAATAATTCAAATTAATGTATTTCACAAATACTTATAATGCAATTCCTATTTATATTGACGTGAAAAAAACTAGGCTATTACAAAAAGAAAAGCTTACCTGAATATATGAAATATAAACAAAACTCTGAAATAGGTTTTAATAATGTGGGTTTCTAAATCCAGAACTGAGAGGATTCCCTTCAACCCCAATGGAGGGTGTCGGATGTCATCCGTCTTCACAAACCCAGACAACAGAACCCATTAATACTATATGTTCTCACTCTTATGACATAAAGGGATTCTCTAGTCCCTTAAACCTGCATTAGGAATCAGACACATTATTTCAGTCTATTATTAAACATAGTTCTATTTCATTCCAGTTTTGCATATGAAAATAGTTTTTATTCAATGCGAAAAAGTATTCCGATACTTTTTCGAATTGAATAAAAACTATTTCCTAAACGGACTTTTCCATATTTAGATAAATAAAACTCGAGGGCTTGACTGATTTTTTTATTTCAATTCAGCAAGGATAAGGTTCATGTTTCAGACCATTCGAAGAACAACGACATCAAACTTTTAAAATCCCATCAGCCGTTCTGTCTGTAACTTTCCCCGCATGTTACTCAAACACTTAAAGATGGCCAAATATTTTAATGAACTCATATATTTTTGAGTCAAATATAGCAAGGTACAGCATAGAATAATAGGGGAACAAGCGCTTCTTTTATTAGTTCTGTTTGAGAAAAAAAAAAAAAAAAAAACTTCAAATTGGTTTCTTCAATAATTTAAAAATTGAAATAATTTGTTCTCACAATTTAAAAACAGCAGTTAAACTTTCAAAAAAACAGACTGGTATTAAGAACTATAATTTAAAGTGGTAAAACATTTCAAATATTGCTTAGTTAAAAAAAATATATTATGAAAAGAGCTGGGTAAGCAGCCTCCTCTTCCTATGAAGTATAGATTCTCTTCTTCTCCCCGCCGAACAAACAGAATATTCTTTGATGATCCAAAATTTTGACCTCCATTACTTCGAAAAGGAAAAAATTTATTTGTTTTTCTAATAATTTTCCCTCTATTCAGTTAAAATACGCTTTTCCGAGGTACTCTATACTACTGGATTAAAGTTTATCAGTAATCCTGAAACATAAAATGAACTATAGTAATCTACCTGAGGGGATTTTCCCACTACGTCCATGGGTGACAAGTATCTGCTATACTAATATAAATCAAACGTACCAGAATACTTAATACTTAATATATAAAGTATATTAGATAATAATTTGAAGTTTGGAAAGAATACTACGTTACCAGGCATAGGCCGCATTAATCTTCAGCTAATTGCAGACTTACCTGGAAAGAATTAAATAAAACAACATTAATAGTTGCTGTCAGTATTACCTGTGCTCCACACACCTCATTTATTTATTACAATATTGAAGTGATTTAACATATTATAACTCATCAACAAAGACTGACTAAACTATAACATTTGTCCGAACGGATTAATTTGAAGCATGACCCTACCAACTCCTAGATTCCTCAATGCTAGACCGAACATTTTGAAATCTCCAAATAGATTTCGAAAAGCACAGTAATTCAATAAATTACTTCTTATAAATCTTAAAGTGTACAAAAAGCTTTGAATTATAAGATTATTCGCTTGAAAAACGTATTCATGTTTACCATATCTTATATGTCATTAAATTATATAAATTCGAAGTCTATTTAGTTAATTAGGAAAAATTAGGAGTAAACTATCTTCTCTGCCAAGAGGTGGATTAAGATTTTCAATAGAGCTTTTATAACATTAACCCTTTCCACTCCAAGGCTTTAATTGAATTATAGTATCTTACGATTCTATAATATGTTTCATTCATTCGTGACTCAAACATTTCAGTAACAAAAATCCCTCCTGTTTTAAAATTTTCCACAAAAAGAGGTATTACACCATGTCGAGTATCACTCGACAGTGGAGCTAGTGGAACAAAATCAGTGTCGAGTGACACTCGACATTGGAGTGGAAAGGGTTAACCAAGAGGGTGCAAAAGTAAATAAAAATCACTGCCTGCTTGTGGCCTTGCTTAAGGCATCATCGCCAATCTGAGGGATTTCTATGTCCACGGAAATATTATTTATTTATTTACGTCCACTTTATGCTACTATGGCTAATTGCGAAAGGTTATCTACAGGTTATCACCCTTTTCTAGCCAGGGTTGGACTAAGGATTTTTAGGAGGGGAATAAATTCCTATTGCCCAGGCGGGAATCGAACTCCCTACTCTAGTTTTTCCATATGAGATTAAGACCAACGGCTTAACTCACATGGCTAACCCCGGTTACGTTTAAGAAGCAACTTCAATAACGAGAAACAAATAGAAAAAAAGCCCCCATGGTGGGGCCCATGATGGTATTTTCAAAACATTTCTGCAAATGTCCTTCGATTCTACCCAGGAGATTACGGTTATTTTATTCTTTACCTCCATTTGAATAATAAAGTAATTTTATACTTTGCCAATTATATTGCTTTAAGTTATTTGTATAATTAATCGCCATTGTAGTGGTCGTTTTTAATAAATAAATAAAACTAAAAAATAACTCTTTTCCTAGCTAAAGTGATACTAGGGATTTATTTAGTGTGTTGTCATTCAAAAATTACCTTTGTCCACTTAGGATTGTACACAGTTTAATTTAAATTGTACTACTAACTAAGCTAATTTATTTAAACCAATGCCATAAAAAACAAGGCTAACTCCCCACCCCCCCACGAGTATTTTTTTTTTATGAGTCTTAAATACTTTTTTTTACACAATCTTTAAATTCTTTATTTATTCATTTTATAAATGTTTACACCTAAGAAGTTAGGCTTGTAAAAGCTTAAACAGAAAGTGGCAAAATAAATTATAGAACTTTGTTGTTTCTTCTTCCAAGATTTATATAGCAAGGCGAAATGGGATTCTGAACCTTGATTTAGCCGAGGCTGTTCATGAATAAGGGAAGTGGTTTTGACCTGACTGATAGCACATGAGCATGTAACATGAAAGAGCAGAATGGGCTTCTCAACTAGGGCGGGCCTTGTTTAGTTTGGAGCATGGCTCTCTGACATTTATGCTGACATTCTAAACTAAAAATACTTCACTAAGTTTTTAAATGGCTGTCTATAATGAGGTTGATGACGAACTAAACGTTCATTTTCTTTCTGTTAACACTCATTTCCTAGCAGTAGGAATATTAGTTTTGGAATGAAATCAAAAGGCAAAATTCTACCGTCCGCGGGAAACTTGTCAAAGAAGCTCAAGAAAATTGTGCTAAATTTTTACAAGTACTAAAAAAGAAGTAAATATTCTTCATTTATGTTAGAAGGTTTCAATGTTCTAATTGGTTTAAATATATTTATTTCACGCCTTTCTACTGTATTTCCAGGTGCTTTCGCACTAAAATAATAAATTTACTTAAGATTATATCCTTTCTTGTTCAAGTTTAAGATCGGCAAGTGTTAAGTTTAAAGTTAGTTAGTGAGTAAGCTCCTGAAGAAGCGTTAGAACACCATGAAATTTGGGCTAAATTATTTATATTTGTGTAATATTATTTATTCTTTGATTAACCATAATACACTGTTGTAAACAAACATACTGTTGACAATTTTAATTTATTATTTTATTTAATGATTGTTGAAATAATTATCCGGAAATGATTTCTGTGAGCATATTTCTAAATTCTAAACAAAATTTTGGGAAGAAGGAGAAATGTTGAACGAATGCCAAACTAAGTGTTACGAAAGAATAAATAGATCATTAGTTTACTGATTAATAACTTATTCTTACTCAAATTAAAACTTGTCATATATCACGTATGGTATTTATCCCATCCTTTGAAATTTCTAAATTTAAATGTTATATATATATATATATATATATATATATATATATATATCAAAAATTAACTAAATAAAGCTTAAGAATAATTAAATAAATATTATCAATATTCTCTTTTTATTCGCATGTACTAAGTACAAGATTTTTAAAGCTTAAGATGTTTCGAACGAAGCACGTGTTCAATACATAAACTGATTTTAGTTAGGGATGGTTAAGTTAACAATGTAAGAACATTATGTGCGGTTATTGGATATACTCTTATAATTTCAGGAGTTTGGGTAAAATGTCGAAATATAACTCCATTAACTTCAACTCCTTATTTGTCTGTCGGCTTCAAATACTTTAAAACAAAGTTCAAACATAAAGGTTCTACTATCTTGCAATCAATGAAGGACATACTATCAGCAGGCACACTCAGCCCAAGTAAAGAACGTAGGCTCCAACCCAACACCTCTCTAGAGTGAACCTCATACCACATTCCGGAAGCGCCCACTTCCAGTTGTTTCAAGCCAAAATTGAGCCATTCTTCATAGGCTGGTAGGGATACAACGCTATCCTTATGAAGCTACGACGATCCCCTAACTGCGACCTAAAGGAAGACAACTCGACTCCTTGAGGCCTTTATAATTTAGGAAGACAGGGGAAATGGGTCAAAGAAACAGGATTGCCTTGTCTAACCCCAAGACTGGACAAAACGCACAAGAGAAAGAGATGCTCAAAAAGCAACGAGAAAAACATTCAGGATCGCTCGACGTCTGTTAGAACCAAATCCTATTAAATGTTGATCTTATTTAACTCACAGAGTCCGATTCTTCCTCCCGAGTATTCTGAAAGACGGTATCAAAGAGGAAAAGGTTAATTGCAAAACCAGCAACGCCTACCAATACTGATTTTATTCCAAACAACAACAAGCCAAGTCTGAATGCCTAATTCTCATGAGAGCACAAACATTTTTTTTCAAAATACTTCACCTCCAACAATTACTTTTGTTTTTTATTTATATGATGAGTGAATATTGAAATAAAAAAGGCATATACCTTTTGACCATTTTATAATAAGCCTCCATTTAAAGTGCCATTTTTAGTAGATTTCCCTAGAGGGAAATCACCTATTGAGGTTGTACTCAGTAGGCGATTTAAGGAAAATTCTTATAATGTCCATCGATCCTACGCAGGAGATGACGAACGTAGGGGGTCGTTAAAATTTAAATATATGTGTGCTTATATATGCTATACATGTATACTATGTGTCGAGATCTATTTTAAAGAACAGCATACGGATTATAAATAACCATTTGTATAAATATGAAGTTAAACAGATGCTCTCCTCTTAAACTTGCTACTTAACAGGTCAAAAATTAAATTAGATATATCTAAATTAAATTCCTTAAAACGAAAATTTTAAACCCAATATTTTTTACTTAAATACTCTCGAGGGCTGATTAGGAGGCTAACTCCAACTCGGAGTAGCTTATTGTTTGTTTTGTGTGTGTGTGAGTGAAAGTGTGTGAAAATGCGATATATACTGTCTGACGAAAATGTACGGATTTTTATCAAAATTTGAATTTCAGAAAACAAATCCGACAGTTGGAGCAGGTAGCTGATCTCTTCCCAGCGATGCAGCTTAAAAATAGAATGTGTATATATATATATATATATATATATATATATATATATATATATATATATATATATATATAGGTTAAGCTATTCAGCAATATGGAGGGATGATATATGGAACCTCTGGAAAGTGGCAGAACTCCATAAATTGAAAGGGGCAATTATTGGTAAATAGGATGATAAAGGGATGGAGTGTGTGTGAAAGCAAGGGATTATTCGGCACCACCTAGTGATTTAGTCTATGATGTCCTCTAAGTAGGACCCTCCTTTCAACCCACATCGGAACTGTAAATGGGACTCCATGAAATTCTCCTGGTCCAATAATAAAGGAGGTGCACGGGAGATTACCTCTCCTTCAAATTCTTCCCCTTCTCCCGCCTATATTTATTGCTCTTCCAATAGGGCCCTTGCTCCTATCTTCCATCACCTAGGAACCCATATGTTATTTAGACGATTTTAATTACATTTCTTAGCAGATTTCTCGTAAGGGGGAAGTTGTTTTTCTGATGCGATTTATGTTAAATTTCTTCAAACTTATATATAAACGGAATTCGATATTTAAGCATGTCATGTAAGCCCATGTTCTTAAGTATCACAAAATGTGCGATTATTTTTATTTATTTATTTAAGATGCCGCTACAATGGCGATTCATCTTTTAACATGCTTGAGTACAGTATTACAAAATTAAATAAATATTAAAATTTTTACACAGCTAAATTTTACAAGTGTACTAAATAAATACAATGGACAAAACTAAATATAAATTGTTAGTATATTTACAACATGAGGGGGAAAAAAAAATAAAACAAAAAAAATATTAAAAGAAATAGCTAAACTGGGAGGAGGCAAAACTTATATTCCACGTACAGTGCTTACTACATACAACTTTCATAATGGTAAAAAATAGCATTTATATTTCATCAAATAATCCAATATTTCTTAAATACTTAAAAACATCATCTATAAATTGGCTACTGTCGGCCAGTAGCTCGGATACATTTGTGGGAAATGTGGGATTAGAGAATGGGTGAAATAAAAATCCTTAAATAGCTCCATTGTTATCTGTCGAATTGAAACATTTTATGTAACCCACCTTAGTGATAATATAATGAACTATAATATATCATAAAACCCAATCAAAATACATATTCAATAATCAGTACAAATTGAATAATTCAAGGTTTCTTAATGTATATTTATTAAAAGTCTCTGTTACCCAATACACTGAATTTTAACTAAATAATATTTATATAAAGATAATTTGTGATTATAAAATAGTGATTACTTACAAATGAGCAGCATAAATAATCACTAGAAGAAGAAATATAAAATTGTACTATAAATACTATAAAATAGGAGATCGCAGTTTATTGACGACAATATAGTACCTGTTTAAAATTTTTTAACAGATTTCCCTTATATTATATATATATATATATATATATATATAATTTCAGAGAAAAGATCACTACAGCCAAATTTGGTATTAATTCAACATGGCACACATTGATCACTAATAAAAATATACCAATATTTGAAAAATTAAGGTTGCAATTTGGGAAAGACAAATCATTCTAGGTTTCACTGTAATTACATGAATCTCGATGTAATTTTAGGTAGTAATAGCTATTTGAATAGCAATAATAGTTTACATTTCACAAGCCTTATAATGAAAGCAAGGGGGGAAATGTTAAATCTGAATTCAGTATATAGAACTGAAGGCCTATGGATATGTTCCTTATGTAATATGAATGAATTAGAAAACGCATATAATTTTATAGCAGTATGTCCAGTGCATAGTGAATTTAGAAAACAGTTCCTTGGCTCATCAAAATTTAGCCAAAATGAATTTATTTTGTTTTTGAATGGCAAAGATTGGCAGGCCCTTTATAAATATCTATATGTTGCACAAATATATAGGAAGTTACTAGTAGTTGAGTATAATGGATAAGTTTTTCTATTTATTATTTTAGCAGATTTCCCCTAAGGGAAATCAGCTATTGAGGTTGTACTCATGACGGAATTTTCGAGATTTTTCTTCAAATGTCCATCGATCCTACCTAGTAGATGACGAAAATGAGGTCCGTTCAAAACTGTATATATATATATATATATATATATATATATATATATATATATATATATATATATTTGTCTGTTACCGCTCTAGCGGTCGCAATTTTTGTTTGATCGTTACCAAACTCGATATTTAGTTGTTTTATGTAAAAAGAAAGATCAAGTTCGTTAACGGCTGAAATCGGACTAGTGGGAGGGGGGGTTTAGAGGGGAGGATTTTCGAAAATTCGAAATATCTCCGTTACTATACGTCAGATCGAAAAAAGTTACAGAATCAATCTTATTGCAAATTAAATTTACTATAAATATTGTTCTATACATTTATTCTGTATCTTGAATATTAACTGAGATATTTGCATTTGTATTCTGCGTGTGCTCGGCAGCAGTTATGATCGGACTTTCCGCCGTGAGCTCTGGTGGCCGTTTTCGTAACTATTCATCCCATGTGAATAGGTTTAGGGGTTTCTTACTACTATAGTTGTTATTAGGCAGATTTATTGTAAAACTTCACGTGAGAAATCTGCTTAGTTTACGCAGCCCCTGCGTGACGGACGTTTTTTTTCTTTTATTTGTAAATAAATATTAATAATTATTTTATTTTTTGTTAATTTTTTTAAAATAGAATTCATATAAAAGATTACTTGTTTTATTTAGAATATTGTAATATTATGTTAATTGTGTTATTATGTTTATTTATCTATATAGCAATAATCAATCATGCTGATTAATAATTTAGTAAATAATGACCAAACTCAACAGACAGACTTATGAATCCATGTTTATGTATGTTATATATAGTATAAGGAAAGATATTATTATAATTTAATTGGATATTTAACTTGTAAATTACTTAAAATTTCAAAATAAACATACTTTATTATATACACACACACACACATATATATATATATATATATATATATATATATATATATGTATTGTGTCTGTTAACACTTGAGGTCGCAATTTTTGTTTGATCGCTACCAAACTTGGAATTTAAAACAACGTTTTATGTAAAAATGAAGATCGAGTTAACGGCTAAAATCGATCGAGGGATTTAGAAAATTCGAAATATCCCTGTTATTATATGTCGGACAGCAGATTTGTATAGAATTAATCTTGTTGCAAATGTAATTTCTATAAGTGTTGTTATATACCTACTTTTTTTCATTATCTTGATTATTAACCCAGATATATGCATTTCCTAGTATTCGGCCATCAGTAAACTACTACTCCATTTCATAATAACAATGAGCTATCATATTATGAAGCACAGTATTTGAAGCATAAATACCAATATTGTTCTCATTGAACTTTTACGTTTTGAGATAAATTTTTAATCATGAATTTTAGGTTTTATTCAACTGTAATTTGAAATACTTTAATGTTTGGTGTTCTGAGAAAACAAAAATCAAAGTTCGATCGATGATACCTATTACATACTCTAAACTGACTAAACAGACCATTAAAACTATTTTGATAGACGAATCTTATAAAAAATGGGACGAAAGATGGACAAACACTACTAAAGGACGACAATTACATAAGTACATACCAACTGTATACCAGAGACAAAAAATAACACTTACCAATTCTAAACAAATACAATTTATATCAGGACATGGACCTACGAAGAGTTACTTGTACAAATTTAAACTAACAAACACAAATACATGTAAATGTGACGATGAGACTGAACAGACATGTGACCACCTCTTATATGACTGTACATTACTTGACGGACCAAGAACAAAACTCATCAAGTACATTACCTTACAAAACGGAACTTGGCCGACGGACAAACCGAAACTTCTACTCAAATTCAACAAGGGATTTAATGCATTTATTCAAGATTTGGACACCATTTTGTAGATATACACCTATTGTTGTACACATATGTAATGTAATGTTACATATGTTTTTTTTTTTATTTTTATTTTTTACTTTATTTTTGTTTTTATTTAATTAATTTATAGTTCTATAATGTTTACAATTATTATATAAGAAATATTATGTAATGCTGAAATGTGTGTAGTATCCAATGGATGGAGCACACAACATGAAAATAAATTCCCACGTTAGAGGGATACTCTGCGTGGAAAACAGGAAAAATCAAAGTTCTATTTCTAAGTTATTCTGTCCCCATCTTCATAAACATTGGAGATAAAATAAAAATAAGTCATTTACAACAGTTTGGCGGTATGAACCATGTCTTACAAGACACTGATTCTAAATTGCACCTCTTTAGGTGTCTATATTACAAAATATTAAGAACCAAAATTATGTAGCTTCCAACACAAATCATTAGGGGTAATATGTATATGTGTGTGTATATATATTACTCGATGACACTGCTGAAGAATATACTCTCTTTTATATTTAGGCTTCTGGAGAAAACATTTAGGGATTTGGAATTTTATAAATTCTTACTCGAATCCATTACACTATGTTTGTCTTTATTAGCTTTATTAATGCTAATTAATGGCTTATTGTACTTGTCTAACCTGAGGCTCTCTCAGTTTTAAAATTACCAGAACAAAAAAATACTGATAAAATAATTGGTATTATTTAATTTGTTTGAGTCAGGCTGATTGAAAGCATAGAAAATAAGGAAAATCCAATCACAAGAAGACAAATCACATTCGATCTCTGTTCCGAATCAATTTGCCATTTGAAGCGTAGATAACCAGCGAATTTAGATTCCCGGGTTCTCCATGGTTTATAGATAGTTTGTATTATTCCCATTTGTTTTTAGAACATTTCTTTTATATTGAAAAACAACCTTAAATATTTCTACTTATTTATTTAATATATAAATTCTAATTATTCATTTTTGGAGCAGGTTAACCGTGTTACAATTTCAATTGATTAACTTGGAAACACGTTTCTTACCTGACCAATAGGAATTTATTTAGTAACGAATGGACAAATAAAACCGTTAGTCTCGCCATCCCTAGAAAAGCGTGGTCCCATAAAGCGGAGGTTAATAAATAACAATTATCTATTTGTTGCAGATATATATATGTATAAACATACACATTGTCTGTTACTGCTCTAACAGTCGCAATTGTCATATGTATACTAAATATCAACTTCGTTAATGGCCGGAATCGAACTGTTTAGAGAGGAGGGGATTTGAAATATCTCCGTTATTATAAGTGGTATCAAAAAATTGTATATAACCAATCTTATTGACAATTTAATTATCTATAAATGTTTATATATATATATATATATATATATATATATATATGTGTGTGTGTGTGTGTGTGTGTGTGTGTGTGTGTGTGTGTCTATAATGGATATTAGCCGAGACATTTGCATTTTTTAGTTTTCAGCCTTTAGTAAACCCCACTCCTACTCATGCCCTACAACAATAAGCTGTTATATTATAAATCACATTATTTGAAGCCTAAATACCAAATATTGTTCTCATTGAACTTTTACTTTGTAAGATGCATGCAAATATCTTATGAGATCAACTACGATTATTCATTCTCCGCTTGAAAATGTTTATTTGATCGTTATTGACTGAAATCAGACCTGGAGTAGTGGGGGTTTAAAGGGGGGATTCTAAAATTCTAAATATCTCTTCCTAAAATGTTATAGCAGCAATCTTACAATATTAAACTATTGATATTCTTCAACTGTTGTTCTATTCAATTTTTCGGAACTTAAGTATTAAATGAGTAATTCGTACTCTCGTGTTTTCAGCCTTCAGTAACCCTCCCTCATTCTACTCATCGGTTTTTAAATATACATAGAGAATATGTGGCGAGATTAGATCACAAATGTGTTATCCAAGCACGAGAGAAATCTGCTTAGTTTACGTAGCCCTTGAGTAACGGACTTTATTAGTATTACATAGAGCTCCACAACTCTAGCTATCGGGCCCGAAAGAAAAGGACGGAAAATGGAACCCACAAAAAAATATAAAGATAAAAACAAAAAAAGGGATTAAACTTATAACAATAAAAGAACATTTGGTAATGGATGCCGAATATGACTGACTTTAATCCATCGAGAGGGGCTCTTTATATAGGGCTAATCCTGAAGTAAACTTTGAACTGCCGATCGAAATACGTTCAAAAAGAGCATTTAACGTGAATTAATTATCAAAATTCATCCGTATTACTACTTAGTGTACCGATTGTAAGAGTGTGTGTGCATGTTATTATCAAAATCCATCGGCGTTATCTATGAAAATGCTAGAGCACATGGTGTCTCTACTCCAAATTGGATATAATTCTTATTTAAAAGTAAAAACAATACATTCATACATCATAATCTTAATGTGCTCTGTGCTGGGAATACTCAGAATATAAAATATATGGCCATTTATAATGGGCTTATGTAATTCAATGTCAATTTCATTACATCATTCATAATAACAGGAGTGGAAATTACATATTCCAGAGAAGAAGTTTAGATCTACTTTAAAAATAAGAAGTGGATTTCTCATTGCAGGAAATGGCGTTGTTGGCAAGGATGTCAATGGGTCTCCCAGCAAAATATGCGTGCTCAAATATTATTTTATTTATATAAATTATAAGAAAATGTATTTTATTTTTAATACAATTCTGTATACTGAAGACACGAGATTCATTGATTAATACAATGCTCTATATACGGCGCTGCTGGTTTTCTGTTGCTAGACTTGAGGAAAAAAACACTACAGGTTATCACTTCCGCGAGGTAACGTCCAAAATAAAATATATCCTTCCTAGAAATGCCCAAAATACAAAATATCGTATCTAGGAATGGTCGAAATACAATACATCCTGCCTTGGAATGCTCAAAGTACAATATATACTACCTAGGAATCCTCACATTACAATATACCCTACCTAAAAATTCAAAAATACATTATATCCTATCTAGGAATGCTCGACATACAAGATAATCCACCTAGGAAAGCTCAAAAAACAAAATATCCTACCTAGGAATGCCCAAAATACAATATATCCCACCTAGGAATTCCCAAAATACAATATATCCAACTATAAGTTAACAAAATACAATATATCCAATCCAGGAATGCCCAAAATACAATATATCGTACCTATACGTAAACAAAATAAAATATATCCCCCCTATGAAAGCCCAAAATACAATATATACTACCTAGAAATGACCAAAATACAATATATCCCATCTAGGAATGCCTAAAATACAATATATCCTACCTATAAGTGAACAAAATACAATATATCCTACCTAGGAATGCCCAAAATACAATATATCCAACCAAGGAATGCCCAAAATACTATATATCCTACCTATAAGTGAACAAAATAAAATATGTCCCACCTAGGAATGCTCAAAATACAATATATCCTACCTATAAGTGAACAAAATAAAATATGTCCCACTTAAAAATGATCAAAATACAATATATCCTACCTTTGAATGCCCAAAATACAATACATCTTACCTAGGAATGCCCAAAATACAATATATCCTACCTAGGAATGCCCAAAATACAATATATTCAACCTAGGAATGCCCAAAATACAATACATTCTACCTAGGATTGCCCAAAATACAATATATCCCATCTAGGAGTGCCAAAAATACAATATATCCAACCTAGGAACGCCCAAAATACACTATATCCTGCCTATAAGTGAACAAAATAAAATATGTACCACCTAGGAATGCCCAAAATACAATATATCCAACCAAGGAATGCCCAAAATACATTATATCCTACCTATAAGTGAACAAAATAAAATATGTCCCACCTAGGAATGCCCAAAATACAATACATCCCATCTAGGAATGCCCAAAATACAATATATCCTACCTATAAGTGATCAAAAAACAATTTATCCTACCTAGAAAATGCCCTAGACGGGGTGTTGCGTTCCTGATGGACCTCTAAGACGTCTAGGACAAATGTAAGAAGCCTGGGTACAAAGCCAGAGCAAAAGGCGACCGTCCTGTTGGAGGGAACACTACACTAGTTCAGTTCTCTGCTGAACTGTCTCGGAAAAGTATGGTAATGTTGGTTTCGTAATGGAGGCCCCAATGTTTCTCTGATTTCCGCTACAATTTCAATGTCAGATTAATAAATACATTTCATAAATGAGTTAAATGTCTATATCAATGGTTTTAAATATTTCCTTTTAATTTAATCATTTATCTTAAAAGCAAATAGAATGGAATAGTACCTCAATCATTCAGATTTAAAATAAGAACAACTAATAAAGACCCTCTGGAAGGCTTCACAGTGAGTGGCCAATAAAACTTATTTCTGAAAGCTGCACAGACATGCATACCATCTACCAAGAGGTACAAGGGGTATAGAATAAATAACTTCTAAGAAAGTAGTTATGAAGTTGAACAGGGAGAGGAAAATGAATTTATGTATCCCCCGCTTAATTAGGGCAATAGGCAATGAAAAAAAAAAATGGGAATCATCATCTATAATCAACATTAAATACTTTTTATATTTGCACTTATTTGTTTGAGTAACATTTAGGACATATTTTCAACTTCCTAGAATAAAAATATTGTCATATATAAATACAATTTCATACACTTTTATTTGTCAACACAATTTTTGTATTACACTTAGTTATTTTAAAGAATTGTTCAATTCTTATTTCTTCTTATAAAGGGAATAATCTCTTAAGAAGTTCCGCTGAATTTAATTTCTGTCTCGACGGGCAAATAGGATTGCTTGTTTCAAGCTCTTCCAAGAAAAGATAACAAGTCTGTTTTGCAAGTTAATGAGTAAGCTAATTTTTTTCATTTATTTAAAACCCCACAAACTTTGCACTAGACAAAGACTTTAACGAGCTTTAAGTAAGCTAACAAAAAGAATAGATTTAACCTAGATTTAAAAGTTGAAAGGATTATTTCCTCTCGGCCTATCTTTAGTTTTCTTGTGTCTTTGTGTCAAAATTACCTACTTGAAAATTGGTATACCTGACGTTCTTTTTTCGTTAAATGTAAAAAAATATTTTTGATTTCCCAATTGGTCTTTATATAGGCAAGCTAACGAAACTAATTTTGGCTTCTATAGTTCTGTAAATAAATATACCGGGGCTCAGGTTAGCCATGTGAGCTAAGGAGTTGGTCTTAATCTCACGTGGTAAAACTAGAGAGGTGAGTTTGATTCCCGCCTGGACAATAGTAATTTATTTAGTGATGAACAGAGTGGTAACCTGTAGATAGCCCGCCCCTATTAGTCATAGTAGCACAAAGTGCTTAAATCTATTGTTAATAGATAACATGGTAATCCTAGAGAGGCAAGTTCGATTCCCGCCTGGACAAAGGAATTTATTTAGTGACGGAATTCATTAAATAAATTCCTTAGTCCCACCCTGGGTAGAAAAGGGTGGTAACCTGTAGATAACCCGTCGCAATTAGCCGTAGTAGCAAAAAGTGGACGTTAATAAATAAGTAAAGTAAGTAATAGATAACAATAACAATAAATAAACCAATTAAGCGGAGTAAATTCACATTTATTAATATATGAGATTTAAAATCAAATTTCATTTTCATTAATTATTTACATTGTACATCTAGTCTAAGACGTTGTGGTTCTAATTAATTGCATTTGTCTAACTATATAAACAATATATTCTTGACGATGTGTTCTTAACGAAAATACGTTTGTCCAGAAGACAAATAAATTATTCATCATTCTTCTTCATCATTTTAATTAAGAAGTTAACATAAGAAGGTTATTATATTAGTTAAGATGAATGGGAATATCAGTTTCTAGAAACCTTAATCATAATCATTGAATGAGCACATTTTTCCCTTAAACATATATAGTACTGAAGAATGATAACCGTTTGATTTGAAACCTCCTGTACTTGTATTTATTTATTACATGCTTCAGTAAATAGCAGTTTCGGCTTGGTCTTTTAATTCTCTATAGAAGAGATTGCGTGTTAATGTTTTATTTTAAATTAAAAACTATACTACACGAATGAAGCTGGCAGACGTGCCATTCTAAGTGGATGTATGTTGTTCATTTCCGTAAGACAGCAATTAGTCCTTGTTAGCAAAGGAGCTAGGAAAATTTTTGACAACTGTGGTCAGTTTCTCCTGTTGTGGAACTCTGGGTCCTCCATATCTTGTTACGAATCTTCATATCTACCCTCATTCCTATTCATCAGTCGAAGTACCACATCATGGCGTTCACCACTGGCAATTTTTTATTCGTTGAAAAAAACCATAATGTGCCCCTATTTATTTGGGTTCCCAGACACTCTATACTTATATGAGAGATTCTATTGATTCTGTGGAGTATTGCCGGGGGAAGCTGTACTTCCCTGCTTTGGCAAGAGTCCACGATGCACTCCCATACACAACTGTTGGTCTAATAGCCATTTATAATATTCCATGCCTCTTATCTGCAAGCCTTTAAATACGACTCCTCGGAGAAGACCAAAGCCACAACAAGTCACTTGAGCATTATATCTGGCAAACACCGCTAATCATCGTTAATATGTTTATTTCTTCTATTTAAATATGCCACTGTATTCACTTGCAAATTATTTGTTTTCTAATTTTTACTTCAGGCTTTTTGGAAAATACACATTCCTTCATTTAAAAAAATCAACCGTTACGTGTGAGCTTTAGGAAAGAACGTGTTAAAACTGACAGGTTTAGAAA
This sequence comes from Riptortus pedestris, assembly GCA_019009955.1. Taxonomy (NCBI): domain Eukaryota; kingdom Metazoa; phylum Arthropoda; class Insecta; order Hemiptera; family Alydidae; genus Riptortus; species Riptortus pedestris. Next base: position 60,471,315 of record CM032229.1, read on the forward strand.
TGTATAGAAATTTGCTTTTGTATCTCCAAAAATAAATGATTTTTGACACCAAAATGCTGCTAAAATCGAATAGCCACCACGATATTTTCAATGAGCTTAGTAATACCATGGGTTTGGGGGCATGGTGTCAAGGCAACTTCCAATCACTGGAGACAGTCTACTTTTGCGTTCGCAACCTCCTGCAACACATGCTTTATCCAAGATTCATCTTGGACATTAAGAACAATTCAGGAATTACCCTAAAATCCTAAAGTTTGTCTCAACCTTAAGGCCGTACTTGATTGATGCTGAGTCATAAGCTAAGCAATTCAGCTAAAAGTTAAATATAAAAATAGAAAATGAATTTATGTTACCTATAGCTATTCTAGTTTTCTTTAAACGATGTTCTACTACATAGAAGAGAAATTCATCCATTTTAAACTAATTGTGCAATTAATATGGTATCTTTAAAAGGTTTGAATCTATGTTAGAACATAGATAAAATATAAATTGAATATTCGTTACAACATGTTCCCAAAGACCTTGGAATTGCAGAATATTTAAATAACATACTTTGAGGAAGAGATAATGAATGGTATTTGTTGAGTTTTTCGGCCGAGCCTTTGACCAGCTGGGAGTCCAAAGCATTGGAATATTCTAGTCCGTTCTTTTGGCCAGGGGTCAAAGAGAGTCCCTGCCAAAGTGAGTGAATGCCATTGCTCATTACTTCTTTAAATTAACATCAACAAGCTACCAATTGCACAATATTCATTTTTTTAAATACATTTAACTTAATTATTTTGCATTGAGAATTCATTTTTGTTTACATTACTACTAAATTCTTATTTATATTACTCCTATTTTCCAGAGTATTCATAAACCTTATATTTTTGTACTCCTTAATGTAATAATGATCTTAAGGAATACAAATAGAAACTACCTGCTCTACGTGAATAGAATCTGAAAATATACCTAATAGTGTATTCGGTTATTATTATTACATTATAATTATTCATGTTTCATGAATTTTAATAACAGAGAGAAAACAATTTTTTAATTTGCTCCAGGCTGTGAATTTTGCTGTGCGAGTAGTTTAAAGTTTTTGAATTTAAATGGCCTTTTATCCATTAAATCCATTTTTTATTGTTTATGATATAAAAGTATATATATATATATATATATATATATATATATATATGTGTGTGTGTGTGTGTGTGAGTGTGTGTGTTTGTTTGTTTGTGTATGTATGTATACACATACATCAATAGACCAATTACTTCTCAAAGTTAACGAAGATTCGAAAACCTTCCTAAATTTTTAGATAATTATAACATCGTGTACTGAACATTGTTATCCTTATCTATTTCAAATATTTCTGTGCCTGTAGAGCCGATAAGTAGGAGGAAACCTTCATAATTGCTCACAACAATGGTTTTGCATTATAAGAATCAACTTTTTCTCTCTTGAAGTTGCCGTTCAACAAATTAATAAGGCATTTATATGATCATACAATAATCAAAATAACGGTATGTCAATTATAGTAGACTTGGGACTTATGTAAACTGTTGTTATCTAAAAATATACAAACCAACTAAGGAGGCTTCCAAAGAGTCCAGGACTTCGAAAACTGTTTGCTATTCACAGAAATGGAAATTAATGACAGTCATTTGAAACCTTGGATAAGAATCGAGCTAAAGCGGCATTCATGATATTTTCAAAACCTTGTACTCCTTGGATGGTGATAAACTACACCTTAAGAGAGATCATCCCGCCTTATGTGAAGAATAACAAACAGTGTTGATATGTGTTTCTCTTATGGAAACTACCTGCCGTTAAACATAAAACATCTTGCCACCCTTGATGTGCTCCCCCCCCCCTTAATGTTATCGTATATGAATGCTCCGCACCATTTTAGCTGATTTGGCTTAAGGGATGATTTTGCATTTGCGGTTGTACTGATGGCAGAATTTTGTGAACGTGTGTATGTAAGTGAATGTGCGTGCGTGTGTGTGTGTGTGTGTGTGTGTGTGTGTGTGTAATTTGGGTTTAAAGAAAACGTAAAATCACAAATCACGTTAACTCCGTTATATAACCAATATTGTGACATAATGGTACTACAATTAATTTAGTCTATTTTTTCCTCTAACTCGAATAATCTCAATTTGTCTTTTTGTGTTTCGAGCCTACATTAAATCCCTACACATACGCATAGGGCTCTCATGGAAAGCATTCAGATTACAGCACATGGTCCGTTTAAATTTCAAGTTTTGTTTACTTTCGGATATTATTATGGGAGCCATTGAGAACGGTTTTTAATACGAAGTCATTATAAAGGAATTTATTTATTTTAGGACAATTACTGCCCTACACAATTTTCTCGAACTAGAATATTAAGGAAGTTATTTGTATTTTGCCGTTATCAGCCTTCAGTGAACTCTCCCTCTTACTAATGCGATTTCGAACTAAAGCTAAAATATCACTAATCGCCCCTTGGCCTAAGGAAGGTGACTCCTATACCAGCCAAAAATGGGCACAGGTATGTTCCTATAGGACGTCTTTCTGAGGATGTAGACTTGTGATACAAAAGAATGTGATGGCTAAAAATACGGTGTTGCTCAGGAAAGCCGAGTGAGTTAAGGCCTCGGATTTTTTTTTTTTTTTTTTTTTTTACGTATTTCCTCTACATAGTAACTCTATGTGGAGGGATTTTATATTCTGCACATCCCATTTATATGTGCATTTTGTCAAAACATTTAACAATTTTTATATGATAATATATATATATATATATATATATATATATATACACTATATATATATATATATATGTGTGTGTGTGTGTGTATATATATATATATATATATATATATATATATATATATATATATATATATATATATATATTAAAAATGTAAATAAAAACATGAAAATTAAACTTGACAAAGAAAACATTAATTAGAATAATTAAGGAATACAATTAAATAACCAATAAAAAAATTACATAATATTAATATTATATTATCTTATGTATTGCTTTTAATAAATTTAGGTGTTTTGAAAATAAGGACTGATTGGCCATGGGGGAATATTAGTCTTTAACTGTCTTTGTATGTCTTGAGTCAGTCTACATTAATAAATCAGGTGGGTGAATGTCTGTTCAGTGTAAGTAAGAGTTTGTATTTCCGTGTCCAGTTAGTATTTGTGTTTGATAAAATGTATGTTAGGATAGTGGGATATTGGTTTTTAAAACAGGGGTATGTAATTTTAGATGTAATCTTTTATCTATTTGATTCCATCGCTGTTGCCACAAATTAATACTAGGAGTAGGAGTGGGGGTTTATGAAGGCCGAAAACTGAAAAATGCAAATATCTCCGTTAACAATCAAGATAGTAAAAAAACATATATAATAACATTTATAGAACATTACATTTTTAATAAGAATGATTCTATATATTTTTTTGATCCGACGCATAATAATGGAGATATTAAGAATTTTCGAAACCCATATCCCACTGGTCATATTTCACCCATTAACGAACCTGATATTACCCAGGAAATAACGAAAATGAGGTCCGTTCGAAATTGTGTATATATATACAGGGTGTCCCAACTTCCCGTGCCACCCCCCCCCATTTATATCTCCAACTATTTTAAAGCAATGCTGTCACTTGGTGTGCCATAATTGGCAAGAAGAATCCTTGCAGTCCATATCCAACCTCGTAATCTTCTCCAGTAATTCTCCAGCGACCGTAAATTTAGATTTTTCAATGGAATACCCTACTTTTTATGGTGGATTCTTGTAGAAAATAAAATTCTAAAACGAGTTTATATCGGTGAATTTTTCGATTTGACGCATCTTTTAGCCGTAAAATGCACACATCTTTATTTCCGAAACGGCATATTTAATTGAAAAAAGCTGCAACATAAAAGTTGCAGTCAAAATTATTTATGAAACAAGCCTAAGGGGAAAGGAATGGATTCTGAAGTTAAAAAATAAAAACCCAAAGTTATAGTCGCTGAAGAAGCACTAGAGAAGATAATGAGGTTGAATATGGGCTGAAAGGATTCTTCAGGGGACCTAATTATGGCACACCAAGTTTCAACATTGTATTAAAATAATTGGAGATTTTAAGAGGGGTGGCACGGGGACTTGGGACACCCTGTATATGTATATGTTATCACCCTGTGATCGCAATGCATATAAAAAATAAGCTGCTATATTATGAAACACATTATTTGAAGCCTAAATACCATATATTATGTCTCATTGAACTTTTACGTTTTGAGGTAAATGCAAGTACGTGGCGCATGTGGGAAATGTGCTTAGTTAACGCAGCCGGTGCGTGACGGACGTGTTATTTTACAGTAGGTAATTACAACAACGACATCTTTACAAAGGACCTTCCACTGGCTGTGCAAGTCAGAGAATGGCATGTAAACTATGACGGGTCATGGCAATTGATTTAGATCGATACGTCATGAATGAAATAGATTATCCCTAATGAAGTGTAGACTAAATACTAAAGGAGAAAATTAAATATAATAAACATATTTATGATTTCCTCGGCCCCTATATTATTATCCTTCTTTTTTTTTAATAAATTATTTCATTTTTGTTGTAACTAATATACATTAATTAATTAGGAACCCTAAAGTAATGTTTGCTGTATTATAAATTTCTCAATTTAGTATTTAGACAGCGATTCATTAGGGTTAGGTATCGATATTTTTATTTCCTGACGATCAATTGCATGACTTTGTATGAATGACATTCACTGACTGGCACGGCTAGCGGAAGAAGGTAACGATCTATTTGTTGTTTCATTTTCTCTCCGACCTCTTAGTGTTTCATTTTCTCCTGGTGAGACGTCATTTGGGTGCGAAACCATGTGGGTTGAGAAATAAAAATGATTTTAATAATCATTTAGTGTTTTTTTTTCTTCTTGGCCTTCCGCCATAGATAGGTTAAATGATTTTAAACAGGTAGTTTATTCATTATATGTATTTCTTCCTTCACTTAAAATGGCTCTATAACAATGTGGGCCAAGAGAGAAGTTTGCTACACTCGCTATAATATTTGGTACCTTGGTCGGATTGTATCATGAAGAAGGCAAAAAAAAAATCCAAGAAAATACCTGATCTTACAGAATCATTTACGAACATTAAAAATATGAATGCTAAAACAAATTAAATTTATCACGACATACTCCATATTTGTGTTGAGACCATATTAAAATAAATAAATAAATAATTTTTCAATTTTTTTTTCATCGCAAATGTAAGCAAATGGTAAAAATTTATTGTGTAGTATCAACAATAATTTTTGCAGGGGCAGACTGAAAGGGACGAGGCAGCTGCTGCGGCATTGTGTTCTAAAAGGGTCATCACCACATCACCATCTCAGGTTTCCAATTCAAGCGGTGACCTCAACCAGCCAGTATAAGGCAATATCTTCAGGAATGTATATATATATATATATAAGCGGACCCGACAGACGTTGTCCTGCATGATATTTCAATCGATTAGGATATTAAATTTAATAATATTATGTTTAAAACAAAAGCTACTTTTAATAACACAAAATACAACTTTTGTTATGTGCACGTTTGCCTAAAAACAAATAAAAAATGAAATTTCGCGAATTTTTTATACAGGCCTCTCTTATGAACCCCCACTCCCGTTTGAACCTAAAAAATTTAATATTGCTTATAATCATGGAAGAATTAATGCTAATTTACATATAGAGTTTTGTTAAGTTCGGGTGAATCGTTAGTGCCCAAAAACATTGTTGGCTCCCATTATAATGATTTACTGTATATCTCGTTCACACTTCGTTATACGACAAAAGTGAATATAACAAAATTTACTCTAAATAACAAAATAAACAATTTTTTTCCTGTGCATTTTTGCCGAAAAACCAATAGGAAACGAAATATTGCTATCTTTAATTATAGGCCTTTCTTACAACCCCCTGTCCTGCTCATAATTCATTCAAATCGGTCCAGCCGTTTAGGAGGAGTTCAGTGACATACATTCGTACAGTAGAATTATATATATATATATATATATATATATATATATATATATATATACATAAACATACATATTTTAAGTTAGACGTCCACTCACACAAGTAGGCACACTTTTTTCCCCAGATGTTTTTGAGAATGCTAGTCAGAGAATAGATGCTATTGTATTATGTTATTGTTATGAAGAATAAAAAAATCCGTCACGCAGGGGCTGCGTAAACTAAGCAGATTTCCCCTGTGAAGTTTTACAATAGAGGAATCTGCATACTGGTAACACACACCACCGTGATTAAATACAAACGGTAATGAGAAATCTTTCAGTTAATTAAAATAAATTCCCATCTGCAACGGCTTCTTAATTGTAAGAATAATTTATATTTTAATAACTACCCTTAGGGGAAATCTGCTAATTGAGATAAAAACGTGCAAAACTTTTTTTGTGCTTAATAAATAAATAAATATATATAATTGGTCCAGAAGGAGTGGAGATTAGATAATAGCTAAAATCTGTACTTTTTTGGCGACAGTGACCATTCTTGCAAGTGTGAAATATCCTTAGTTTTCGCGTCTCTTTACAACTGACTTTTCGGACTTGAAACTTCCGTGTATTTGTTATTCGTTCTCTAGAAATACAAAGACCTTCTTATACCTTCAAGGGGCATAATAAAAGCATGTGAATTACGGTTTAGAAAATAACCAAGAAAAGTTTGCAAATAAATTCTAGCCAGAATATTTAATTCAAATACTTGGAAATTTGAACTATCCACCCAACAAGAAAAAAAAGAATTTACAAAACAATCACAACAATGTTCACTTTAATAAAGTTATTAAAGTGTCGTTTAGTTTATAATATGTAGTCAGAATTGCTTATTAAATTTTGAGAGCTAATATTTGTTAAGAGATGAGAGGTTGAGACGAGGGGGTGACTTGATCTCGCTATAAATAGAGTGCCACATAGGACAATAGTGGATCTCGTCCAAATTCTATAGGTAGGTGGTCCAAAGGCGAAAATCATTTAATAACACAGATTATAAAGCTAATAAGAAAATGGGGATTGGAAATAATTTTTTCTTCATAAATTCCTGACATCTATAAAATTTATGTATAGACATTATTTTCATTAAAGGTTTCATTTGAAAGCATTTCTAGGGACGTGTAGCCTGAACTGAAGGGTGCTTGACTATAAAATGTCTGTACAATTTGACAAGGTGAAATTATTTTTATGAACAGTGCCCTAATCGTCAAAACTCCCAATAATTTAGCATCCGCATCAATGATTTACAAGTATTTCTCGTAGCTACATTAGGAAATAAATTATATCATCATTATATATAAATTACGATCTTGTTACTTATGACTTGTTACTATCTTGTTACTTTTTTTTCACAACCATAACAAAATATGAAACCCTCCTAAGAGATCTGAGAGTCAGGCAGTACTGTCTATTTGGGAGAGTTCTTGTTCTCCATTTCTACACGTGGGATTTCATTTTAAGAGAAGTTTCAAACCACATGGTAAACCTACTTATTTTACGCAGCCTCAGCATGGCGTTTTCCCATTAATACTCCCACCAGTTGTTAATATTAGCCTTGTCAAAATAACTTCTAAAAATTATTTTAAAAAATGGAAAAGAAATTGAATATATTTATATGAAATAAAAAATAAATCTGGGTCACTATAGCATTCGGTATGCGGCTGGAAAGGTCGTTATGTTGGAATAATCACCTTGCGTGTTTGCAGATTATTAAAACATCTGGTGAATAAATTATCATGCACACTAGGTTTGGTCAGCACAAATGCAAGTCTAAGAAAATCTTCAATTAAACTAACAGTTATTAAAATGAATATGACTTCTCAGAGAAACGTTTTTTTAGTACGATTAAAAAATATATTAATAAAATAAAATACTAAAAGTGAATATAGTAAATGTGCATAGAAATATAAAATTTATCAATTAAAATTGTCATTCTTTCAATTTCATAGGAGTCTTTACTATTGTCAATAGACTAAAATTGTAGACATGTCGTCAATAAATCGAATTTATAGGTGAAAGGTTCTTTAATAAAATAGCACGTTTCTTTAAATATTTGTTGCACAAACTGTTCTTTTCATCTTTTTGTCGGCAATCACAAGAATGGTTCAAGATTTATCTGAGACGGCCTAAGTCCAATTAGGCTCCCACAAAGGACCTCCTGATTCTCTCCAATCTCACAAGGGCACTAGCCTTTTTGTTCGATAGACAATGCCATTACCTGCCGTGATTTTACACAACCTGTGTAAACAATATACAGTGACTTATAGGATGGTGAATAGTTTACTACACAAGTGTAGACAACTTTTAATAATTCGTAATAAATTGTCGAGCACAATTTATAATTATCATGAGGCATTATCTAGGTCAGTCAGAGTAACATGGTTACCGATGATAAGAACAATACTCCGAATTCATAAAACGTCAAAATAGTAGGTATTTTTCCTGAAGTATTTGTATACCAAGCGAAATTCATAGTTCTTGTGAATTAGCTCTTTAAATATTTCGATAATCTGAGGAAAATTCGCCAATAAGAATGCAACATCTACAATTTTTAATTTATTTAGACCACTTAATAAAATATTCAATTTTCTGTTCATATGTTTACTAGATTATGTAGGAGGTGGGAGGGGGGGGGGCAAAAAACGTAATCGAAAATATCTCAGGCCTTTGATCAACAAGTGTAACCATAATTTGTAGTTAAGCCTGCATAAGCTTTTAATATATATAAATGGTAGGAAGAAATTTACTATTTTCGACTCCTCGCCCTGGAGAAATTTTGATATTTGCAAACTCAATCTACAAATTTCAATAATTATAATTAGAACTTTAATTCTGAGCATCAAGGATAATAGACACTCAATTTGAATGTGATTGTGTAAATGAAAATACAACACAATTCACACCCGTACAATCACGCACAAAACACATTCACACACAGGAGTTTTTTGGTATCTTGTGCCATCAAAATAAAAAGTTATTATATATCGTATATATATATATATATATATATATATATATATAAAGCACTAGACCCAAAACTTTAAATTAAATAGCGATCGCACTTTACTCTATAGATTTTAAGATAGTAACTGAGGTTGATGATGAGGATTAGCATATAAGAGGAAGAGATAGTATATGGCAAATCACATTTTCTTTAATTCATTAGCACAAAATAAATATGGTAATAAATAAGGAATCAAATTCAAAATGTTGAGATGAAAGTATTTTTAGACGGTAACGCTGGTGAAAAACGACCTCATTAAAAGTTTTGCGGAGTTCGCATTCCCCATAGAGCATTCATATGTTGGGAAATTAGTTCATGAAACGGAGCTAACTGAAAGTATTAACTTTTAACCACCACATTTGGACTAATTACATGGCACATATACATTTCAGTTATCGCGTAGATCTATTTGATAGCCGAGGATAAGATATTGCTAATAAGGTTGGCTAAATAATAATAGATATGTCTTCGTAGTAAAATTTGATTACGCTATTTTCTTGATTTCATAACATGGGCAATGTGTTCTTTTAAAAACAAATTCGCTTAGCTCTTGGATGATCAGAAATCCAAATAGATGTTGTGCGTTAGGAAGCTTTATGCGTCTGCATGCATTTCGTTAGATATCGAACGATCTAAGCTTCATAATGCAAACAGTGTGATCAAGTCTAAGTCATATAACACCATATAGGAAGACCTGAAATGAACCGTCTCCTATTGACTTTCGGCCCTCATTCGAGATCGATCAAGTTTGAATAAAAGTTCAAAAAATAACGGATAATTAGGTAATAAAACATTACAAGTAATTTAATAACATACAACAGGTTAGGTATAAAATAAATATGGAAGATGATAAATAATTCCTTTATTAATTCCAATCAGTTTTGTCATTTATTTGGCAATTATTAAATCAGGGTTTAAACAGGAAGGTGTTTAATTTAGCTCATAGTGGCTGTTGGGTTAATTGGATTGTGGCAACACTGCACGAGGACAATTAGTCCATTAGCCTAATGAGATGTTCATATGCCTAGTAATGGTGAGATACGGATATTGATGGCCGTGGCCTTTCATTCTATTATGTGTAACATTTCCTAGTTCAATATAATGGTCATCATTTTTCATGAGCTTTATTAATTATTTTCCTTATAGGCTGGTTTTTAATAAGATTCTTCACATATCGGATTTGTTTTAGTATCGAATATGGACATAAATAACTGCATCGATTTTCTATAATGATATTTGGAGCACATATAACATAAAAGTAAAAGTTCCTGCGCTGATAGTTGTTCGATGAGCTGGGATGGTAAAGCAATAGATTACTATCTTGAATTGCTAAGTTTATGGACTGATGGGTCAATGATGGATGATTATTAGTAGTTACCTTCTTGTTACAGAGGAGCTATTAAGGGGAGAAAAATATATAATATACTTGTTAAATGACCTTCTATAATATACCTACTAAAGTTATAGCTGTGAATTCATAGTTCAGTACATGAGTACTGAAAAGTGGGTCGTACAAAAAAGGCTCATATACACTTATGAAAATTTTAGCAAGGGTTCATATTGGTAAACACCCCCTACCCCCCAAGAGGCTCTTTTGATTTTAATCTATTCTTCTTGATAGAAATAAGACCGACTATTTTCTCTAAAATAAAAAACATTCAGATAACATTTCAGTAATAAATTCGCCTAAAGGCACTTTTATACAAGGATATTTAAGAGGACATTGACTTTCATTTAAAGAAATTGTAATTAAATATGGGTGTGGCTTGTGAATTCGCTTTGAAGTAAACTTTTTCTGGGATTAAAGTGGTGAGAAAGTCGGGGGGAAGAAAATTAGACAGTAATGCTAACCCTAAAACCTCCTAAAGAATTCATGCTCCTGGCTTTAGCTAATAGGCGTGAAAATAGAGTTCATTGGCCCTCGGGGTTATGTTTTTTTTAAATTACTTTTTCCTCTTTAGTATCTCCTTGCTAATTATCATTAACGCATGGCAACCTTATCACAGGTGCTGAATTGCTATAGCGGGGCCAATCCCTTCTACTAGACGAAAATGATTGCGATACCAATTATAGCCTTTGCTAAATCGAATATATAAAAAAAATATATATATTCTAGAAGGGAATCTTCGTAATTACTAAAAAATTGAATAAAGCAACATTTAAAAATATTGATAACGAAAAAACTTGCATTTAAATATTAGCAAATGACAATAATCGATGAAGAATAAATGTTACGTAAGTAAAAATAGAGGAGAATATTCATATAATAAAACTTGAAGTTAAAGGCTTTAAAAAAAAATCAAATCAAAACCAGGATATTTGTACATTTGAAAATTTATAGCAATTGAAATTTACAATGAAATAATATAAGTACATGGGAATATGTACGTACAAATTAGACTTCTCCAAATTATTTTTAATGATCATGATTAAACAGCTGATTTTCAGTTGTAGATTAACTAATTAAATTTAGTTTTCTTCATGCTCCTGATGAGACATCTTGTGGATGTAAGATTTTTAAAGGAATTTGATAAACAATTTCGAACCTGACAGTGATGATTTATTTTATCTCACCCAGAAACTGAGCAGAAGTGATTTTAGTTATCGGAAAGGAGTTATTTATAACACCTCATCAATCGGATTCTGAGCTAATTTATTAGTTATTTATGTTTAAAAGTGAAATTTTTATTTAAAGTTAAACTCAATGCCACGTTTTTCAGAGCACTTGCTGTAAGAAACAAAGTACTTGTTGCTTAAGATAAAAAGTATATACCAATTAAATAAATAAATGTTTGGTACTCGCTCTCAAAAGTTGCATAAAGTGGATGTTAATAAATTTGATTATTTATTTTTTTGCTCACTTGCGAGCACACACAATATAAAAGAATAATACTCTTATATACAAAAACTGTCATAAATGCTATGAGGAAATCTTTTTCATATGACACAATTTTGGAGAAAAGAAATAGTAATAATTTTGGAAAATCGCAGCTTGTGGCCAACCTGAAAATTGAACCTTAAAGGAAATATGCTATAATATCGCACTTAAGATTTATTACATATATGAGAATATTATTAAAAACGTCTCTATAAAAATTTCAATGTCAAAATTTACCTAAATAATGTGAGTGCATATTTGCCCACCTTCTCTAGGTCTATTGATAGATACAGTTTAGCGCTGCAAGGTAAACTAGGGAATGACGTAAGATCCGAGCTCAATACATGCTTGTGGTCGCTCTCAGCATCCCTAACTGCATTTATAATAAGAGCATTTCATACATATATCATCGTAGGAGATAAACACGTTTTAATAAATCTGTTTATTCAGGATGTGCTTGTATTCAATTTCAAAAAAAAGAACATTCCACAACTAATGTATTTATTCACGTACTTCAAATTTTATTTTCCAGCTGAAAGTGACAAAACATACAATTCATGGAAAATTTACGTAAACATTATAAACAAATAAAATAATGCCGTTAATATTACAATTCAATAAAATAAATCGAACAGTTATAGGTAATGAATAGCATGGCGCACAAGCATAGTAATTTTTCAAAGCATCACAAACCCAAAGCCTTATTGCGATATTTAAGCAGATTTTCCTTCAGAAAAATCAGCTATTGAGGTCGTACTTATGCCCGAAAAATGTCCTCAAATGTCCATCGATCCTACCCAGGATTCGACGAAAATGAGGTCCGTTCAAAACTGCGTATATATAATATGCATATGCCTGTTAACGCTCTAGCGGTCGCCATATTTGTTTGATTGTTGCCAAACTCGATATTTAAACGTTGAACTAAAGGTCAAGTTCGTTAATGGCAGAAATCTGACCTGTAGGAGGGGGGGGGGGTTTCGATAAATCCTTAATATCTCCTTCATTATGCGTCGGGTCGAAAAATTATATAGAACCAATCTTATTGAAAATGTAATGTTCTATTGATGTTATTGGTTATGTATGTTTTTTTCATTATCTTGATTATTAACCGAGATATTTACATATTTTAGTTTTCGGTCTTCAGTAAACCCCTGCTGTTATCATGTGACATTAATAATAAGCTGTTATATTATGAAGCACTTTATTTGAAGCCTAAATACCAATCATTGTTCTCATTGAACTTTTAAGGTTTGAGATAAAAGAAAATTTTGTGTCGCACGCGGGAAATCTGCTTAGTTAATACATCCCCACCGTGACGGAAGTTTTCCATTTTTCTTATCTTTAATAAATGACCCTTAAGAATCGAGCTAAGCAAGGATCAAATATTAATATTACAGCCTGTATTGTGTACTTATGTCATAAATTGTTCACTACATAATAAAAAATAGCATGAGGATATGACTAATTAAAACATGAGGAGGGGAAACGTACATTACTATGTCACTCACTAATTAAATTACTTAGAGAGGTTTTTCATTGTTTATGAAGTAGTTTTTTTTTTTGTTTTTTTTTTAGCAAGATGATCTCTTAGTTGAGTCATTTGGGTGGATAAAGGAAATCTGGCGCACTCATGCCATATGTCTTTGTTTATCCTGAGTTTATGGTCTCGGAAAATGTTTTGATTGTCTCTTCCCATCAAGTGCGCTAGAAAATATATTACATAGAATATAATAGATTTATCTTTGTCGTAGTATTTGTAAATTTATGGAAAATCACTCAATTTCATCGATTCAAAAGAATCCGAATATTTGATATCTCGGAATACAGTTGTCATTCGTCTCTTTTAGCTAAATAATATACGCAAATAAAACACAGTCCACTGACGACTTATTCATTATTTTTTATCTGATACCCAGCAAGATTATGTTGTTTGGTCCTCTTGTATCCAGGTGGCTACTGGTGGTAAAAAAGATAGACCCCTTATTCTAAAACCAAAGCTTTATTTGAAGGGGGGGGGGGGGGTTTGCCAGACTCTTGATTTATGGTGATTGGTTTGGTTTGTGAATTAGCTGGTGGCGGGTATGGGTACCACCTGGGTTGTTGATAGAAGGAAAAGGAAAGAAGAGGAAATGACGATAGGAGGAGGAAGAAGGAAAAGATAATGACCGTCCATTCGCAATAGGTACAACTTAATCCTAATGTCTAGCCTAAACTAAATCTAACTACGTATATACAGGGGGAGGGGTATTCATAATTAAACGGGAAAAAATCCTAAGAGAGTGTCACTCCGCAGCTACTCTATAGAACAATGAAACATGAATTACTCACATAAACATCCTTCATTTTTTAAGAAGCTGCAACATTCATAAATAATAAATAAATCATATATTATCTAGGTTAATGGTATAGTCAGATATGTTTGTGGTACAAAATTAGTCCATAGTATGTCCTCTCCAGTTCGCACGAAATATCAACCAACTGTAGACTTTTTGTTAAGACCCCTTCTACAAAGACATCCTTGCACGAAATATTATCAATATGTTTTTATGGTATAGCTAAAAAGATGTGAAAAATACTCGGTATTTGTTAAAAATAAATATTTGTCTCTTTCAAAAAATGTATCTATTACTTTGAAATTTTTTTTTGTGATGAGTTACGCCAAATTAATATTGTAAAAACATATCGAAGAGAAAAACGATTCTAAAGCTTATGTACAGGTAAAAGTAACTATTAATATTTTGTACATTAGAAGAAATATTAACATTTTTAATAATTGATTGGGTGTTTCTTCAGTCTCCTATTAAGTGATTCTAAATACAAACATGATTGTTGAATATATATATATTAGGAATAGAGGAGTTCAGACAATTGAGGTTTCATTTCTCTAAATGTGAGAAATTGCTATTAAGAAGAAAAGCAGATTAGCAAACAGAAAATGAATAGTAACTATAGGATTGGATGCTGAACTAAATAAACATCGAGGCTGTAGGGACTCAGCCAGGGTCTGGTCCTGTTATTTCTGGACCTTAGTCCGACTGAAGCACTTTTATAAATAAAGGCAACTAGACAACAGAAAGTCATTTAGCGCTTCCCTTTTCGTTTTCACAACTCCCTGCTTAGGTAGTCCATGTTTTCAACTCTATTTCATTTCATTTGTAAATTTACTTTGTCTCTTTTTAATTTATTTTTGTATGAAGTTTTTAAGAAGTATCAGTATTAAAAAATTTAAAACTACAGAATTAAATAAATATAGTAAATATTTCATATTAAGCAAATTACTATCAATAGATCTAATTGCAAAACAGTTTTAAGTCAATTCACTCCATTAAAAACATCTTCGTCTATAGCGAGCTGTACGACTGATGAAATAGAAAAATCTGTATGCTGAAAGGATTAATTGCACCCCTCAATATAACGAACCTCAATATCAAATAGCTGAAATATATATTAAATATTGTGAAATAATTACCTTAATAAATTCAATCCACACATTATACGGCTGTGTGAATTTTTCGAAAGACGCGTTATGAGTTCTTAAGGGAAATCTGCTAAAAGCAATACACCGGCCACGTCAGTTGATCATCAGACAAACAACTTACAACTCGCATCAATATTAACACTGGTAGCCATAACAATTCTCAACAAGCTCTTCTAAATCATAAAAATCCTGATTCTTTAACAGTAAACAACCTACAAGTAAAACAAATCTTGAACGAAACCATATACACATTCACTTTCTGGCTCAAAGGACATTCTGAAATTCTGGTAAATGATCTTGCTGAAATATCAGCTACAAAGATACAACTATCCCAAAATGCTAAACAGAAACGCCACCTAACAAATTGTCAAGGCATTGTGTTGCCATAAAAATGGGAATCCGTCTCACTAAGTACAGCATTGTTGCATGCACATTCAGGTCTGCTCCATGTTACCAAGGGCACATTCATGTAAAATAAACATTTTTAATTTTTTTTTTAAATATATATGATGATTAAACCTTAAATCTCACACCCTTTTCACCAATATGAATGAGCTATGTTTCAAAATTTTTATATTTTAGTAGATAATACATCATAAACTTCATTTTTATGGTGTTCCATACATTGAGTGAATTTTATTTTTTCCTGTGGTGTTAAAATAAAATTGTAACAGAAGATATTTTCTTGATTTTGTTAAAGTTCAAGATGCCTCATAAAAGTTCATTGATTGGCAAATGTTACGAAACCCAAAGATCGCCTTGAAGAAAGAGCCATCCCTAGTTTATAGACAGCAATTCTTGTTACGTGGAACGTAGAAAACATCAATAAACCCGGAAAGATAGCTGAACCAGAGAATAAGACAACATCTCAAATGTACATGAAATATGCAGGTGAATGTGCTGAAGAGCTTTTTGAGTAGCTTAGATTCGAAAATATATAAATACTTTAGCATATGCTTTCAGCAACTCTGGATCTATTGTTTTCTTGGTTACTGTTGTTTTGTTTTTTTTTCTCTCTGAAAAAAATATTATGCATAGTGAGAGAGTTAGTTGACTGAGTGATGCCCTCTGGCCCAAATCTATGAAGCTATTACGTTGGCATAATGGAAACTGCATGTAATTTACATTAATTATTCCTGTGAGTAATAGAAATAAGAAACAAAATACTTACTCTTAATTAGAAATAAATCCAACATAACCGAACATATTTCATAATTTATCCAAGAAAGATTGAAAAAGCAATTTCATGGAAGTTAGAGTATCTCGTAAAGAGATCCATCAAGCAGGCAGCACCTTGACCTCCTGTCTCAGGTAAACTACATTAGGTTTCTTTATATTCCATCTTGATAAATTCATATTTCCTTAGCATTAGTAATATTGAAAAACATAATTAGTTTTTTCTATTTTTGCTCATACATACTTGCTCTGTTGCAAATTATATTTTTATAATTTTATATAGTGGGTCTTTCATTTAATAAATTCCCGTTTTCTATGCAGATTATAAAAAACCTAGTATGATAAATGGAGAGAGGGGTAAACATATAACAAGAGACAAAGATATTACAATACTTACTACAAAATAAGAATTAAAATTATTTAAAATTTGGGAAAGTTAATAGATTCCAATTCCAATTTTCATCTTTAGCTTGCAGAGTCTGCAAAAAAGTGATGAACCTGAGCACTTACCAAGATTTTCTAATCCCATTTCCATAGACAAAGTTCTCAGTCCAATTAGGGCCTTTCATCAAGGTAAAAGCGGGGGAAGAACACTCATTGGTTTCCTTCAAAGCTTGAAACATGGCTTTGTGCTTTTTACTTATCTACCGCAACATAAAGTGTATCCAATGAATGAAATGGCGTTCTTTGAGATACAGCAGATAAAATTTAGGTCTGAGACACAAGTGCACAGAAAGTATATCCGTTCCAACGCATTTCTATATAAGGAGTAAGAATTTAGCTTCACACCAAATAAGTATGTGCTCTGCCATGATATTGATGTTAAGTGCTCTTTGCACATTTGTGGCATAAAGCATGTGAACAGTAGAAACGTGCATCGTTGTATAGACTTCGGTCTGCCAAAATGAGAGATCAAATTACGACTGGTACTCATATTGCAGTGAAGACCTCGTATCTTGTGTATAGCGTATTTTATCACGTCAAAGCTTCAATTGTCAAATAATAAGATCATTGCAACAGGCAAACTTTATGCCCTAGTGTGGCTTAGCCTTATGCGTCATTCTGTGGTTTCGGAGAGAGTTTAACTAACTTACAAAATGTTAAACATTTGCAGTTAAATTCACGTCTCAAAAACCATTAAAGGAAGAATGCGGATTTGCAGTAACATCATCTATCATCATAATTGTTAAGAAGCCATATCTGAAATGAATATCTTTCTTTTCTTTTTTTTTATAAGTATCCTTTATTGAGTTATTACAAGAAATTTACAAAATAAGTTATAGTTTTCCTTCTGACCACTACAATATTACAAAAAGAAGCATAAAAACAAGATTTCCTAAAAATGGATTGCTTATAAAGGCAATTGACTATAAGTAGGATGTCATATTGCAACTTAGTGTGAAAGAATACCTAATAATTCGCCATTAACACTAGAAATTGAGAAATGAAACTGAGGATCACATTCATCTTCTATAAACAATCATTATAGCATTATTAAGATGATGTGGTGTTTGTCCACGGTTATTCAATGGTGAGGAATGGAAAGGATCGTTCGAGGATAAAAAATAATAAAACATTCTTGGCACAATTGTTTATTTTGCAAACGTTTCGGCCCAATTTTTAGGTTTTCATAGGATCCTTTATGTGAAAGAAGGATGTGGATTATGTGAATCAGACTCTATTTCACCCCAAGGGCAACAGCCTTTGTATTGGACAAACCGTCTAGTAAAATACAAACGTAGTGCCAACACTCAACAAACATTGATCAAAATGAAATTTAATTATTTTATTCATTTATTTCTTAGAAACGTAAACTATGATTGAGTCATTGGCCGAAATGGTAAAACAACAAGTAATGGAGAGATGGCTTTTTTGCTGTTTGTTGAAGGTTCTTCGTCTGGGAATCAGAAGGCTTAGTGGCGAGTTTATTATTCATATATTATACTTCTCTAATATAGATATTAATAACTGCCAAAGGGGCCGGAGGGACTGAAAACGGGGATTTAGATATGTGAACAGATATTCACTGCTGCCCAGTAGAAATGACCTATAGAAGCCCTGTACCTAATTCCTTCTGTGTGAGCTACCAGTGAAGTTGTCCAAGTAATCATCCTATAATCCTCTCCCTCTATCTCTTCCCTCTCCCTATTGTATACATATTTAAATTGTACCTCACTCATGGCTGTAAAAATTAATATTTTTTACATTGGGTGGCTTCATGTTATATATATATAAAACCTTAAAACAATATTATACTAAGATTAAGAAGTTAATTAATTGTAACTTTTAAAATATACGTATAGGTAACAAGTACTATTTCCCATTAAAAGTATATTAAAAATAAATTTTGTTTTCTAAAAATGGACAATATTATATCCTATGTCAGTCAATCATTTTCTTAAGCATGATGTCAGTATTTGCTATCAAACCTTCGTTCATTTTCTTTTCAAATAAGGGTTTAAAATATTTTAGACGTTCTTATTTTAATAATGTTAGTATTATCTGTAAACTACTATTTTCACAAAAAATGATTTACGATGGAACAGGTAATTGGTTTGAGGAAACTTTAAGATGGTAGAAAAACGACAAAACATTCTACAATGAAATGGTCAAAAAGTAAATTAAATTATTGTGCAACATATTTTTAGGTTGACGCACCACTGTCTCATCTCTTTGAGTTCTCAAAACATTAGGAAACCTCTATGGCAATATTCCGCTGAACTTTGAAGTTAGTAATCCATCAAATTTAGCTACATTAACTGCAATGATTGAGCATGTTTATGTTTTTCTTCATATTTAATATTTTTAAAAAATCAAGGACAGGTCAATTCTTATTCCTTTCAAATTTAGAACATAGAGAAAATAAAATGCTTTTGTAAACGGCAGATACAGAGCTGTTTGCTGGAGGACAGAGTTTTTGCCTTCCTTAAAATAGCAGAACTCGGTAGAGGTTCAATCTAGTCCACAGAGATATGGCTACCGTGACACGTCTCTCATGAGCACGCAAATCGCCACTACATCCTATTACTTAAATGCATACTTTTGTATCACCTTGAGTCAGTTTATTTTATTTATTTATTTATAAAAAAAAACATAAATTACAGTAAATCAGAAGAGTTATATCTTAATTATTACATGAATTATTAGTATTAGACCACATTTTTAGAATTAGCATACTTTTTATTTAAATAGCTTAAAATACCTAAATCATAGAATTTTCGTTTTCACTTCTCACTCGTATTACTCATTTTAATGGAAATAATAAAGGTTAATGATATATTTATCACGAATTTTAAAGATAAACTAAGTCTACAACATATCTATTTATTCCGGCAAAAAAAAGAGAGTACGATCGGCATTGGGCTAATCCGAATTACAAAATTCAGAGAGAGGAAACTCACTAAGTCATTAATCTAATGCAATAACCAGTAATGCATATCATTGGGTAGTAAAACTTGTAAAATGTGTGAAAAA
This sequence comes from Riptortus pedestris, assembly GCA_019009955.1. Classification (NCBI taxonomy): domain Eukaryota; kingdom Metazoa; phylum Arthropoda; class Insecta; order Hemiptera; family Alydidae; genus Riptortus; species Riptortus pedestris. The sequence goes on from CM032229.1 coordinate 60,491,368, forward strand.
TGCATTTTGGTGAAGTATAACAATTTGTATACTTGCCTGAACACGTGGTTATAAAGAAAATTGACTTTTTATACAACCCAAGATGCTAAGCCCCATTAACCCCACGTAAAAAAGAGTCTGTCACGCTGGTCTAAGCAGATTTCTCACATGCTGCATTGCTACGCTGATGTCAAGAGGGAAAGGTTTTGAATATAGTATCAACTGACTTTTATTAACATTTTTTGTATTATGAAATTTTACAAAATACATGAATATTATGTTATCAACTACGCATACCATGGTCTGTCTCAGATAATTATAGTTTAAGGATACTTACATCTCTCATAAAATTAATTTAGGATCAAATCAGATTCTCCTGAATAATCTGGACAGAGATGTTGAAGCACAACGCCTACGCTGAGTCAAAATAGCTCACCAATCAGTTTTGACTACTAGGGTTTCTGCCAAGTCATTAAATCTAAACTCATCCTTGTTCGTGAAACATTTGATTTCTATAACGAAATTATGGTTCCAATAATTATTCAAATTTCCCAGTCGGATTAGCGCAATTATCTTATCACTCTCCAAAATAGGCTTCACTCTTGAATTCCATTCCAAGCCTTCACTAGTCACGGAAGAAATTTCTGTATCATAATATTCACTACTGCATTCTAGGTCTGAGCTCTGCAGAAGCCTATAGAGTATGGAATAATTCAAAAGAATATAACAGGTGTAACGACATCAAGCACAACGAAGTATGATGCTTCATTACAAACAAAACTTGCACAATAATTCTGCATCTAAATTTTAATAACCTTTGAAAACTCGTTAAATATTTTTTTAAACGAAACGCTCGCTATGTGAATTACTTTTTTTTAAAGCGTAATGAAAAATGATTTAGGTCTTTATCAGTATTATCGTATCCGTTCTTTAAATTAAAGTCCTATAAAAACATTTCATTTCCAATGATAAAATTTTAAAAAAATGGATTTTTCTGCATTTACAGAAAGAGTTTATTCTATAGAATTTTCAAATTGTGAACTTTAATCCGAAGAGTGTGGCTAACAGCCTCGTGCATGTCCCATTTTGTATCATGGAAAATAATGTCACCGTCTGAATAGTTTTATAACGTCAGTGAGTACAATTTTGAGATACCTATAATTATTTGAATCTGGATTAAATAAGATACTATTATTAGCAAGTAAGACATGATGTTGGGCTCATTAGAGAAGTGAAAAGCGTGGTTTATAGGTAATTTTGTTTCATTATTATTTTCTGTTGATGTTGAGAGTGATGAATGAGTTATTCAAGGAAGTTTTGTGGCTCCTCACAATTTATTCCAAAAAATGTGACGGATCCACAAAACTGTGTCCTCAATAACCTAATTTAGCTTGACTCAAAATATAAACAAATGGTGTTCAGAGAAATTAAATTTAATACAAATAAAGGCATTTTCATGAATGTTATTCTTATTTATTAACATCCACATTATGGAATTATTGCTAAACTGGTTTATATAAGTATATATATTTACATCAGAGAAAATACATTTGGTTCGCTCGGCGTAGTAAGCAACCTAACCCGTTTCCCGGACTTGAGAGCCTGCCAAGTCGATAAATAAATACAACTTATTCCAAAGTAATAACTTACTCTGCTGTAGGCTCTAGAAAGCCAAGTATATTGGGTCGTTGGCCTTAAAACACTCGGATAGCTTTCATTTGTGAGTATAATGTTTTAACATATACTATTATAAATATAAAATTCCATGCGTTTGATATAGCGTACTAGGCACTGACATCACAAAACAAAACTACTGAGATGGGATATGGAAAATATCGTGTATAGTGAAGCTTTACAAAAACATTTTTAAGATAAGGAACTTATAAAGAAACATTCTCCGTTTCAACCTGGACAGACTAGAGACCGTTTGGGCAATCCCACCCAGTAAACATTTTTAGCAAAAAAGGCCCGCTATTTTTGTACGTATTATGAAATATATCACAACATTATAATTCATTTTTACCCTCCTTATTTTAGTCACCACATTTGTTCCCTTATTTTTTGTTCATTTTATTGGTTTCTCTGGTGACACATAGACTACAGAAAATTAGAACACCATCAAATATTTAGTATTTTTTATGGTCACTTAATAACCTGCTCAACTCTTTATAAATGGATCGAGGGTTGTACGGGGGGTTCTCTCAACAGCGATGTAGAAATGCTTAAGTCATTAGCTTAATCGTAGTTTTTGAAATTTCACAAGAAAGGTATTAGCGTTTAAAATGTTTTTAGGCAATATATATAAGTCAATGACCTCCTTTATTAATATATTTATTCATTAAAAAGCCTTCTAGGTTGAACAGCTTCATTATTACTTTTATTGATAATATCTTTGTTTTTTGGAAATGGTGTTTGACCCACCCAAGGTTTATAAATAAAGATATATATATATATATATATATATATATATATATATATATATATATATATAAGCAAACAAACAAAAATGTTTTGAATAGAAGCATTAATTAATAAGATGTCTGATTCAGAAGGCTCTTATACATAGATTTATATTAGTAATGAAGATAATACACACATATATATATAATATATAATATATCTGCATATTGTGAATATTGCCGGAAGAAAAAAAGTTATGTAATGCTCTCATTAATTAATTTTTGTCAATTGATCGTTAATTATGCTAAACTTAAGCTTAGATTCATGAAACTGGATTTCAATTCAGTGTGTAAGCAAGTGGCAAATTCCAACATACCTCCGTTATTGTGCATTGTTTTGAAAGATTTTATATAATCAATCTTCTTGGCGAAGCAAAGTACTATGATTGTCAATATTTAATTCATTTTCACTCTTTAGTAAACCCATAGTCGTACTAACTCGAATTTGACTCTTAGCAACTATATCACTAAACATTACATGTTCACCTGTAACATGTTGTTTACTTGTTAACCTTATCAGAGAGCAATGGGGTAAGAATGTGAAATGGCGTAACAAGTTTCATTTCAGCAAGTGAGAAATCTGGTTAGAGCATATCTATGTGCAGTCGCTTGCGCGAAGGATTTATTTTATAATTAACCAAAAGTCTGTATTTGTTTAAATGAAAAATATTTTATCCGATTACACGAGCCCTGGCTCAACAAAGCTCAAATCGCTGCTTTCGAACTTCTATCAATGTATATCCTTCCCTATCATATCAACCCTATAAATAATGTTAACCAGGCTGAATCAGAAAGAAATGCAACTAACAATATTCAATCCTAGAATACTATAAAATGCTTCCTCGCAAACTACAAATAGAATATGGAAAACTTATAGAACCTTCATTATAGTCTCCTTCACCACAGTGCTTAGGACACTAATCAATATTTATTTTATATACGTGATTGAACAGCAAATTCTAATGAACGCGTAACATTTGTGTATATAGAATTCAAATTTAAAGTAACTGAATATGAAGTAAATTTCGCAATCGGAATATTAGCACAATTTTGTACAACCCAAAAATTTATATCTGCCTTCAAAATATTAAAAATACCATTTATTAATATCCTGAAAAATTAATTAATTATTGAGAAAATGATGATAATCAAAGAACAAAATCTTCTTCAGACTAAAATTCTATTATTCATAATTGAATATCATAAATGGGTAACTAAGAATGTCTTGGACCCCAATAGGTTACACAGAAATATTCACGATTATACTTTCACAAAAGTATACAACAGAAAATTTAAAAGTATTTTGAAGTTTAAATTCAAAGAGGCGAGAACAGTTTTAAGTAATTTTCGCCATCATTCGTTCTAAAGAGGTGAACCTCTCAGTATTGCCAGGAATCACAAAATCCTTAATTACTATAAAGTTACATTTACTGACCTAATGAGCATTGTAGGACAATCATTACTTTTTGCAGGCGAGTATATCCTGAGTATAATATGATGTGATTTTTAATGCATTCATGGAAACTCCATTTCATCGTTGGCGCACCACATAAGGACTAATTCCTAAGGAAGCAATCTTCCGACATTTTTCCAGGTTCATTTCCGCCAAATAATTGAATGGTTTTAAATAATTGTTAATAACTCATCCATATATGAATCGATCTAAAGAACAGTCCATCTGAGACATGAGAGACACCTCAATGATTATTTCCTTCGTTCGAATTATGCAATGGTTGCAGGTACAGCTACTCTCAAACCGTACATGTGAAAAAACAAATCCAACCTGTGTGTGTGTGTGTGTGTGTGCGCGCGTGCGTGTTCAGCAACAAGTGTGTACAATTATACACATTCAACACATCGAAAACTCTTCTAGATTTTTTCTTCGAGATTCCAGTAATGTAGAATATTACTTACCGTTCTAAGAAATGAAACGTCATCCTGCTCGGATCCTCCTTCGCTGTCCGCCATGCTGACTGGTTACAAGAAACTTCGCTCGAAACTTAAACTTCTACTAATTTTAAAAAAAGCACGTGGCCCTACGGAGGCGGCATAGCCTAGGGGCGGACTCGTCTCGACTCGAGGGAGGCTGGCCACGGACTGGAGGGTTTCAGAACCTGTTGGTTGTGCCTCCCACTCCCACCCCCGCCGTACAGGGGTGCCAACTGTCAATAACGACTTTAATCTGTACACACATTTGTTTTGTATACACGGGAGATACATATTTAGTATTGGTAAACACCCTTATTCATATCCTCTCAGCCGAAATATTTTGATCAAATTGTATATATAAATATTTGTATTTATCTTCCAGACACTTCATGAAGTCAATTAATGTTAACCAACATTGAACATTGAACTCCAAAAATGCGTTAAATGCCCTTGAAATAACGTCTTTAATTTGTACACACATTTGTTTATATACATGCGATACGTATTTCGTATTGCTAAACACTCTTATTCGTATCCTCTAAGGCGGAATATTTTGAACAAATTACATAAAGGTATTTCAATATATCTTCCATATCATTTATTAAGTCATTAAATACGTGACTCCATTACTTCGCTGCCCTTAAAATAAAGTCGCGTTTTCGTAAATTTTGAATTAATAAGATGTGGCTGCCCACATCAATTCCAAACAACTCGAAGGATATCCTAAACAAGAACTCAATAAACCCTCACTCCTTGTTAAGGTTAGAAATGAAAAGTGCAGGATGATAACTTTCTTATTAGAAAATAAGAAACCACATATTTAAAAATTTCAGAATTTTTATTAATGTACTTTAATGTAATACCAATTATGTTCTAATTAGTGGCCAGGAGTCTGGCGTCAAAGTTTATGTTGCACATTGGAATAGCTGTTTCACAAATATAAAAATACTGGACATCCAAACGTCTTATTTTAAAATATTGTATGTTTTAAATTAATTGCTATGTTAATTTTAGCAGATTTCCCTTAAGGAGGTTTCATAGAAAATTAAAGATCGAGATCGTTAATGGCTGAAATCGAACCACTTTTACAGGGGGAAATTCCGAAAATTAGAAATATCTCTGTTATTATTCGCCAGTTCAAAAAATTGTATGTAACCAATTTTATTGCAAATAAAATGTACTATAAATATTGGTATATATATACATTTATTCTCTATCTTTAGTATTAACGGAAACATTTGTGTTTTTTTAGTTTTCGGCTATCAGTAAACCCCCACTCCAACTCATGTCATATTAGCAATAAGCTGTTATATCATAAAACTGAGTTTATTTACCTTCTGAATGCCAAATATGGTTTTCATTGTATGTTTACAGTGAGATATACATGCAAATACGTAGTGCGATGGCGTCATCAATTATGATTTTGGGGCCGTGAATAGGAAATATTTACTACCATAACCATACTTGACATTTAACTATTTCATTGCACACTCAATATCGTATTAGTTAATGGCTAAAATCGGAGGTGGAATATGGAGAGGGGCGAGTTTCAAAATATCGCCGTCATTATGACTCTTATCACAAAATGTCATAGAATCGATCTTGTTAATCTAGTTAATGCTCTACAATTGCTGTTCTATACATTCTTTCGTAACTCAAGTATTATGCGTGTTATTGAAACTTTCTTGATTTCAGCCTTCATTAACCCCCCCCCCCTCCACACAACCCTGTTCTCCATCGGTTTTTTACAAAGAAATAGAGAAGGAGATTACAAGTGTCTCATACCAGCGCGTGGGAAGCTTAGTTTACGCAACCCTCCGTGACGGGCGTTATTAATTGTGTAAACTTTATAAATGTTTAACTGTCAGGGAGACATTACACTTCTAACTTCGGGGCTTCTTTCCTGTCCGTAAAAAAAGATGGAGAGAGTAAGCATAATGCTGAGCAGAGTAAGCACAGTTTATTCTCTACGTGGTAATTCTCTGCGATGTTGGGCTTTGTACAAGTGACATGCTTCATTCATTTGTCAAGTTAGTTTTAGAACTTTTTTCATTCATATTTGATTTTTGCTTGAGCAAAATCGCCTTATTGAGGATGATCATAAATAAATTATCATCATAATACTATATCTGTTTTATTCATCTCCTATTTAATCGACAACCTTCATTATTAATCTTAGTTCACTGTGATTAATCGTATTATTTATTTATTTATCATTATTAATCATAGTTTATCATATCTTTCATAAATGAAGAAAATTTGTCCCCACCCCAGTGAGACAATATGTCTAATCGGGTATTACTCCTGTGCTAATTATGGTGGCTATTACATTTAAACTTTCTTCATGCTCAAACACATTTGAAGTATTTGTGTTGTGCCTAAAAGTACCTTTTAAACACTGAAAGGTTTAATACACATAAATGCAGCAATTTTGGGATAGTTTTAATATATTCCAGTAGGTTTTCATAGCCATGCCAACGCAATCTATGAATGAAACGAGGCTTGCTGCAATATTCTCCAAACAATAGGCCGTTTGGAATGGATTTTATAAGGCATGAATGTATTTCAGTCTTCTGTGAAGTGCTCTTGACTTTCTGGAGTACTCTTACACGGTCGCTTGGCAACACTGCTCAAGTGGAATGAAGGTTCTGTATAGGTATGCCCAGTTATTTCGCCTATTTATAATAGTACCATTCAGCCATTAATATGTAACAAGTTATTGAGTATAATGTGTACTATTATAAATATAAAATTCCATACGTTCGATATAGTTTACTAGACACTTACATGACAAAACATAAAACTACTGAGATGGGAAATGGAAAATATCGTGTATAGTGAAGCTTTACAAAATACCGTCTCCAAAGATTTCCTGAGTAAATCAAGATACCTCAGATAGTGAATATGTATATATATATATATATATATATATATATATGTGTGTGGGTGGGTGTGTGCGCGCGCGCGCGTGGGTGTGTGGGTGGGTGGTAGTATAAGCATTTTAGACATATCTAATAATATACGGAATATTCGTAATTGAATGAAATAATTTCCGAAGTAATAAATGCTATGACAGTAAAAAAAATGAATTCACTTAATTTTATAAACAATTGGAAAGAAATTGTTGACTGAATTGTAGAAAGACAGTTGTGACGGTAAACAATTACAAGTAGGACAGCAGTATGCTCACACCATCTTTCAATCCAATGTGGATAAACATTATTTTCTGTGTAAACTGCTACATTATGCTCTTATATCTGCTACATTTCTGTTTACTGATTTCCCCTGGGAAATTGAGTTTAGGCCACCAGCCAACTTACAGTGGTAGTTCCGCTCAGGAAATACATAAATCCACCCTCAATGCGCACGCGTGTGTGTGTGTGTGTGTGTGTGTGTGTGGAAAGTCCATTATTCATGAAACATTCTTTGGAATTCGTAGATCTAAGTTGGGTTAGCAGCAAAATCGTTAGGCGGTAGAGTAGGTGTTTTAAGAGGGGCGATAATAGAAAATTTCATGCATATCTTGGAAATACAAAAACTATATAGAGCTTCATTATTCATCAAAAAACTATAAAATAAAAATTTGTAACTTTGCAGGAATTTTTCTTAGATAAAAACAAATTATCGAATACATTTTAGTTTCCTACAATATGTCCATATCATTAAACTGCTGTCTATGATCTAGTGTCATGCGGAAATAAAACATATCTGCTTACTAATTATTGTGCGTTTATAGACGACTAGTAAACATTTACTAGTGAGTTGATTAGTGGCTCAGGAACTCAAAGTAAAAATCTCATAACTAGGAGTTGCGGTAGATATTTGAGTTAAAGAAAAAATGTATACAACAATGCTTATACAGCACTTGTGATTTATTTAGTAACGGACTCTTAACACAAAAAATCAGGATTTTAAATTAACTGAAATTATTAGTTCAACGATGGCAATAAGTCCGTCAGGCAAGAGTAGTATAGACTAATCACATAATGAACACAGAAAACTTTATGTGGATGTTATAATCTACGTATCTCCCTTAGTAAGTACCGTATATTAACAAAAATTGAAAAATAAGCTGAATTGTGAAGTATAAGAATAAGGAGGCAGTCCTATAATCAGGAATGGTGGTTTCTCTAACCAAAAACGAAATTCACAGGAATAATTCTATTAATTTTGCGAGTTAAATAAAAATGTATACCACATTTGTTGCATGTATTATTACTTCACGATGATTCGTTATATGACGAAGGGTGCCAGCTGCACAGACCTATTCTTCTTATTACAGCTTATATCTGATTATGGTGTCCTTTCTTCTGCTAAACTGAAAAATAGTGAGAAAATATAAGGTTGTATGATGTAGTGTTCTTCAAAGTACCACTACAATAAACGCGTTTTATCATATAAGGAGGTTTAAAACCTGTTCGTCATTCTGAGTGAAAAGGTTTATTTCCATGTCAACAAAGGGAACATAACAGGCTCAAGGTACAATAATACCTACTTTGGAACAAGGGGAGCTTGGATAATTTAAATAGGAAAGTATAGGAATGGAATTACCTGTATAGAGGTGGTAAAAACCCCAATAAATTATTATTTTATAGTGGGAAGGTTGTTGTGAAACTGCATAAAGATTCGTGGGGCGGGGCGTAGTCCAAAGCCTTCTATTATGCAAGAGGCTAGAAGCTCCATGAATCGGTAAGTACCAACAGCGCCACACCTCGACACACCACTGCTCTTTATACCTAGACCAAACACCGTCTTGGTTAGGTTTTAACAAATAGTTAATGTTAACTTTCATAAAAATATTACATTTAACATTTTCTCAGGAGTAGATCACCTCAGTTGTGGAGTTTCCTAAACCAGATAAACAAATAAACTTGCGTTTATTATTTTAACTTAGTGACAGTTAAAATTATTACATCAGCTGTTGATAATATATATGTATAACGGACTTTTCTGTTATCCCTTTATCATATTTGTATGCACAGTACCTCGTCGTTTTTCCTGATACATATTTGTAATTCTAAAGTATTTTCTCAGTCACTTTGAGTTATTATATCAACTCCTTCCATCAACATTATTTATATGATGGTGGATTTCCAGTCTTTATTAAAAATATAGCTGAGAAAATGAATTTTCAAATGGATTTATAATTATTGAGAGAAAAAGGTAGCCATTCAACCTTCTTAGTCTGAGTTTCATGTTTTTATTGCTTCATTTTATTGTATTTATACATACTATGCTTTCCGATATGTTTTTTTCATAATTAGTCCGTTTGTTTTAAATTATTCAGGGACCCTAAAACAAAATATAAAAATGTTTAAACATATTTAATTTTGTTGGCAGTCTAAGGAATATCTCCAAAAGGATTGAAAATTAGAATTTATACAGTTGCACACATGTAAAACATGTGGCTGACCCATGCTTTTCTTGGGATTTTTAATGAATTTTTAATGTTAGGGCGTGCGGTTAGCTTGGCGGTAATAATAATACAAAATGTCGGGGCGGGGTAGCTTTTTAGTCCCTAGTTTCGGCACCAAAATGTAAAGGAGGGAAGCTTTTTATTAATAATAATATTTAGACTGAAATATTTACTATTTTTCTGGGAAGATGAGGGGAAATAATACAAGTCACTATTTGAGTTCTCCAAAGAATCAAGTATATTGAATTAATTAAGCAACATATAATACACTTTATAGATATAGAGATTGAAAAAGAAACAAAGGAAACTTAACTTTATAAAATAATTTAGCGGCAAGCCAATAATATATATACAATAAAATGATCGATCGGTCCTATATTGTGAGTACTCATTTAATCATTTGCGTAGATAATGCTAGCATAGAAATAGGTACCTGCGGGAAACATATACTTTCCTTGAAGTGGAGTATTTTTCCGGTGTTATTTTCTGTGTTCTCTATAAGATTCTGTCTTCTAGCTGGTTGCGGGATCCGTATATGATGGTAGCGTTGCGGGAGATAAAGGATAAACTATTGCATTGCGGCGGTAGAACCGTCCCTGGAGAGGCCAACTGAGCGGTTATCTATGAAGCGGTGTAGACACTTTACTGTAGCGGAGAAACGACCCCGGAGAGGGGCAAAGCCCCACTGGCCGTAGAAACGACCCCCGAGAGCGTCAAAGCCCAACTGACCGTTCCGCTTAAAACCATCCGGTGCCTTCTTGAGCTGCAACGTAGTTTCCGCTGTAGGCCACAGCCTTGGTGATCTGCATGTGTGTGGCGGGTTTGTGAACTCAGCGAGCGCGGGAAATTCAAATTCAAATGACGACTGAACAATGAATGTTTATTCATTTATTCGAACTAATAATCACAAAGGTTTTATGTGAGTCATCGATAGTTAAAAAGGAAAATTAATAATATATAGTACTAAAATGTCACAGCTAACATTGACAATCTAATATATTCTAGAGGCTCAGGCTATGTGAGTTAAAGCGTTGACTTTAATTTCACGTGGTAAACCTAGAATGGCGAGTTCAATTCCCGCCTGGGCCAGAGGAATTTATTTAGTGACGGAATTCATTAAATAAAATCCTTAGCCACGCCTTGGCTGAAAAAGGGTGGTAACCTGTAGATAACCCGTTCCAATTAGCCTTAGTTGCAAAAAAGTGGACGTTAATAAATTATTTAATTTTAATCTATCCTAATAGATAAGTACATCAATTTTAAACCTCAATTCCTCTAAATAAGTTGATATTTAAAAAAATAATAATGTGAAATGGGAAGTAGTATTCATTATTTGGTATTATGAAAGGCATGAACGCCTCAGTATGGAGATAAGATGGCATTTGGAAGAGAAATGTTGGACATATTGATGAAAGTTGTTCGTATAGTCCCGAGGGAAACCATCTCTGAGATATAGAGGGGCCTTATACTCCCAACGTATTTATATAACATATATTTCCTTTTTCGACCCTCTCAAAATACTCCTCAATTTTTCTCCTATTTGTTCTTCAATATATAACCAGAATAATAGCTTCGAATATTTATTTAAAACCTGTAAAGAATGGATTTTTAGTTCTCCTTGAAGCTTGTTTAATATTCGTTTCAAATTGTTAATTGTTTTTCATAAAAAGGGATGGGGATTTAAACTGTTATACACTCTTATTATACTCGCCTATGAAAATGACAATCATTTGATAAATAATACAGAGTTGCAAGAGATCTTCCAAACTAGGTGTTCAGTCGTCTTTGAATTTAAAATCCTGCGCTTACTTGGATCACTAACCCATCGCACATATGGAGATCACGTAGGCTGTGGCCAGGAGAGGAAACTGCAGTGTTGGCCTAGAGGACAAAGGGCCCGCTTGATCTGAGCGGCCATTACATTACTACCAGTTGGTTTTCATCGCCCGAGTGAAAAGGACGGGTTGGATGGCTCCGCAAAAAGTGGAATAATTTTCATCTCCCGCAACGCTAGTGTCAAATAAGGATCACCGCATTGCAGATTGCAAAGGTCACCGCAACCAGTTTTCACCAGTTAGAAGACAGAATCTCATTGGAAACACAAAAAAACAAAGGAAGAAAAATCCACTTCATGGAAAGTATATGTTTCCCAAAGGTAACTATTTCTTATTATAATGCAATGAGTACTCATAATATAAGACCGGTTGATCATTATTTTGTGTATACATATATTATCGGCTTCCTGCTAAAGTTACAAACAAACAAAGGGCTAACCATTGGCTACCAGGGTAGGCCATTGTTTATAAGCTATTGTGAAAGAAAAACCAGACTTAAGAAAGTGTTCCTGATAATAACCTCCCCGGAACATTTAAATTAAACATTTATTTAAAAAAAATGAATAACCACCAATAAGGACATATTTATATATTTTATGTGTTTATAATGTACATATATCGGTAATTACAATGCTGTATTATTTGAATAAAATATATGGACATTAGGTGTATAGGATAATATGAATCGAGGGAATAGTATGATTACATAAGAAAGAAACATATATTTAAAATTAAAATTATTAAAACTAATGAAAACCACCTAACCTAATAGAACAATGGCAGCATATGAAATCTTAATGTCGGTCCGCCGACATTAAAGAAGAAACTCGCCAAAAGCAGAGATGGCATATGGCCAGGATAGAGGTGATTGGTGCCCTTAAATAGAACGAGATCTCCGACTTGAGAGTTAGGAGTAGTGCCTGACACTTCGGAATAAACATTAAGTGAAGTCACTTTTGAGGTAGGGCGAGAATAAGCCTTCTAAAAGGGAACTAAGTAGTTGTCAATGTGTCCAGATCCCCGGTATCGGAAGCCTTGAGGTATGCTTTCTTCTCCCTGAGTAAAGAGAGGCATAGAGTGCCAAACTGTTGCCAACTTGTAGTTCCAGTCGAAGAAACTGCTCCAGATCACAATGGTGATGTTCAACATAGAAAGTAAGAAGTTCAGATGCCACACTTCTTAATGGTATAATCTGTAGTACTTAAAACGAATAAATGTCGAATTTGATAAATATCAAACCAAAACTGCGACCAATAGAGTGTAAACCGATGAATGTATAAATGTACGAGAGTGTGTGTGTATGTATTTAATGAAATAAATTTTAAATGGTAAGAGAAGATTGATTGAATCGTTTCTTTATTAATGTTTACAAAAATCCACAAATCTCCTTTGCTTTCAGAGAGACACAAGGAAAACAATAACCTTAAGTACTGAGACGGGATGTGCAAAAAAGGTATTTACAGAATAGCCTTGCAGTGAATATAATGAAACACCCATTATTCAATTATAGCGCCTAGCAGGCAGATGGTCTTTGCTCAGCGTTTTAAATCACTTTAATAGGAAAGGAAAAAAAAAGTGTACACCTAGTGGATGGAGACAAATTTAGATGAAAATAGTGGACCAAGATTTAGAATTACTTTATGTTAACAGGAAACTGCTAATTGGCTCCATACAACAAACAGGAATCGATTGGAAAGCCCAAGGTTCACTTTAGAATTTTTATAAAAACCAGGGTAGGCAAGATTTTATAAGCGATTGTGAAAGAAAGTGTGCCTGATAATAACTTCTCCAGAACATTTAATTAATTAAACATTTATTTTATTATTATTATTATTTATTAACGTCCACTTTAATTATTATTTGCAACTCAGGCTAATTGGGACGGGTTATCTACAGGTTACCACCCTTTTCTAGCCAGGGTGGGATTTTAGGATGTTATTAATGAATTTCGTCACTAAATAATTTCCTATGACCTGGCGAGAATCGAACTCGCCACTCTAGGTTTGTCATGAGAGATAAAGGTCAACGCTTTAACTCGCATGGCTAACCTGGGCCCCACATTTATTTTTAAAAAATGAATAACCACCAATAAGGACATATTTTATATGTTTATAGTGTACATATATCGGTTATTACAATTCTGTATTATTGTTTTATTTCGTATTGTTGCAACAAAAGGCTTTTTGTTTGATATGTATATATATAATACAAGGAGTACAATCCAATACAGTTAGTTCATTTAAATTTGCTCAACTCTACCTGGAGATAGTGTGAACCATGATATATATCCTATCCTATATGATGGTTTATAGGAATCCTTCAAGCTCGTTTTAGCAGATTTCCCTTAAGGGAAATCAGCTGTTGAGGTTGTACTCATGACGGAATTTTCAACATTTTTCTTCAAATGTCCATCGATCCTACCTAGTAGATGACGAAAATGAGGTCCGTTCAAAACTGTATATATATGTCTGTTACCATTCTAGCGGTCGCAATTGTTGTTTGATCGTTACCAAACTCGATATTTAGTCGTTTTATGTAAAAAGAAAGATGAAGTTCGTTAATGGTTGAAAACGGACCAGTGGGAGGGGGGATTAAAGGGGAGGATTTTCTAAAATTCGAAATATCTCCGTTACTATAAGGCGGATCGAAAAAGTGTATATAATCAATCTTATTGAAAATTAAATACACTATAAATATTGTTATATACATTTATTCTCTATCTTGAATATTAACCGAGATATTTACATTTTTATGAAATCGGGGCGGATAACGGATGAGAGTGAGTTTCCCGCCAAAAGCTTAGGCCGGCCGTTTTCTTAACTCTTCGGCTCTCGTGAAATTTCTCTATTGTAAAACTTCACGTGGGAAATCTGCTTAGTTTACGCAGCTCCTGCGTGACGGACTTTGTTGAAATTTCTCTTTAAGGGGAAATCAACTATTCAGTTTGTACTCATGATGCGGTATTCAAAACTTACTTCAAGTGTGGTATCCTACCAAGATGATGAAAATGTATTTGATTTAATGCGCATCGGAACTATAATAACAACACATTCTACCATATTTTTTGTTTAATATAATTCTTATTTCGACGGTTTCAGAAGTCAATCAAATATTCGAGAAAGTTAACTTACAAGTGTCTGTAAATTACATTTACATTGCAGATAGAATAAACTTGAAGCCTTGTTAGAATATAATGGAGTTAAGGCAGAATCAGCCGCAATCTGATTAGGCTTTCTTAATTGGAGAGGTCATTCACAATATAAATTTTTTTCTCTTAATGCACTGAGCTATTCCATTCAACATCTGGAAATATTTCAATAAAATTCCTTTAGCAAAATGTGTATATCTTACCCACGGAAGTGGTCTACTTTACATTCACTAGAATATTAATTAAATGAATAATTATTATTATTCATTAACGGCCCCTTTTTTACTATTATGGCTAATCGGAACGGGTTATCCATAGGTTACTACCCTTTTCTAGCCAGGGTGGGACTAAGGATTTTATTTAAAGAGTTCGTCAATAAATAAATTTCTATTTCCCAGGTGGGAATCAAACTCGCACTCTATGTATACCATGTGAAATTAAGGCCAACGCTTCAACTCACATGGCTGACCTGGACCCCAGAAAATGAATAATACTTGTTATATTAAAAAAATAGAGTGCTATTTGTATAGCCAAGGATTAGTCGTTTGTGCTATCCACTGCATATCTTCCTAAAAGATTATCAACTTCAGAACTAATGGGGTATGTCAACCCACATGCCAGCTGCGCTATTAAAAATAATAAACTGAAGTGAATACGTTAAAAGGGGGAAAAACAATGAATAACACAAAATAAAATTGTCTTATAGAACACAAGGTAGGGTAAGTAAGAGAGGCAGATGTGGCTGGGTGACCTGGGGGAAGAAGAATGGTCTTCGCCACCAGATGTTCCTGCAAGGATTTCAGTGACTGTTAGTAGTAAAAATGTTTCCATTTTTTGCCCTTAAAAAGTAAAAGATCCCTTGCAATTTGTCCTTGGTTTTAAAGAATATGCTGTATTAATTCAATTAGCTAGCACTCCTAGGAGTAACTAATAGTTTGTTTCAATTAACGATAAACTTATAGTATCAACTGGGGCTCAGGTTATCCATGTGAGTTGAAGGGTTGGCCTTAATCTCCCATGGTAAACCTACAGTGGCGAGTTCGATTTCCGCCTGGGCAAATAGGAATATATGTATTTTGTGATGAACTCATCCCATCCAGGCTAGAAAGGGCAGTAACCTGTAGATAACCCGTCGCAATTAGCCACAATCAACTACCTCTGAACAAACTGAAATATTTATTATTTTCATTAAAAGAAAATTTCACTGGTATTTATAATTGAATTATATGTTGAGAAATGTAGACTTCTTACTTAGGTACTCCAAACTGCGCCGGATTACTATGAATACATGCCCGCAGTACAAAAACGTCTTGCGTCCTTAGTATTGCTAGCAATGGTTCGAAAGGCAAGCAGTGGGAGGATGTTAGTCCAGTTCAAAGTGCGAAGGAATTTATTGGGCATTATGTGGGGCGAGGGATGATTGTTTTTTTTTTAAGAAAACTTCATTGAACGATTTTTTGATTACGCTTCAGGAAGTCATTCAACTCAACAAAAACATAAAACTACATAAACAATGAAGTTATAAGTTACAGAATTATAAGAAAATTTGAGCTCAGCGCAATACTTAATCCTTGGTATATATATATATATATATTGTGACTACTTTCAAGTGGAGTAAAGCACTCAAAACATTTTTAATAACAAAAATTATTTTAGACTTTTTTTTTAAAAAAATTCACAATTAGTTCACAAAGCAAAAATTACAATCTAAATACAAAAATTGCACAGATAAAATTAACAGAAATTCTGAATATTAGGGAAAAGAAGGGAAATCAGAAATGATTTCGACGTGTTAGAAGAATTTCTCCACATATTATCAAACCTACCTAGAAGATGATCTACCTATATATATATATATATATATATATATATATATATATATATATATATATATGTTTTCGGTGGGCATGCGAGACAACAGATGATTGGCCACCCTAGTACGTGATCAACTAGACCTACAATCCCCGTTAACCACAGACGACCTGAAATGAGTCGTATCCAGTTGACTGACGAGCCACACTAAACCCAGGGGGCACTGTGTTCGCCACAACTGGATGGAATGGACGAAAGGGTGCCTAGCCGTCAGGCCATAACCACCTCTTACCCTCTCCTAAACATGAGGCCTAGTGATAGGATGAATGAATCCTCTTATGCTAACTGACCCTCAGAGCTTCAGTAGTCGTCTCATTAACATGGGAAGATTATGTCCATATGTGACCGAAGGCGTTAAGAAGCCTATATATAGGGGAGGGGATGAAAAGGTCAAAATATCTCGTTAGTCGAAAATTACTATATAACCAACCTTCACAAATTTAATTTTCTGTAAATATTGTTCTTTGTGTGCTTTCTCCTAATATTAACAGGATATTTAAACTTTTAGTTTTCAACATTCAGTAAACCCCCCACTCCTACTCACCGGTAATTTAAGCTTAAATTGTGTTAATCAGACCTTTCTATGTAAGGTGATTGTATAAATTCGCCACGTTACAACATCAATGAAAATTTCTACTTTAGTAGTCATAATTTTTATTTGATATTCGAAATTTAACAATTCACCAAGAACAAAGAACTAATACTAATGGCCTTGTTCGGTAATAATAACTAAGCAGATTTCCCACGTGCGCCATGCATTTGAATTTATCTCAAAACGTAAATATGGGGTTTTACTGATAGGTAGTATCAATATCAAGATAGTGAAAAAACATACATAACAACATTTATAAAACATTACACTTGCAATAAGATTGGTTCTATACAATTTTTCGATCTAGAGCATAATAACGGAGATTTAAGAATTATTGAAATTCCCTCTCTAAGCCCCCCTCCTACTTAACGGATTTCAGCCATTGACGAACTTGATCTTTCTTTTTGCATAAAACGATTAAATACCGAGTTTGGTAACAATTTAAAAAAATTGTAACCACTACAGCGTAGCAGATTTACACACACACACATATATATATATATATATATATATATATATATATATATATATATACAAATATATAATTTTGAACGGACCTCATTTTCGTCATCTCCTGGCTAGGACAATTGACATTTGAAGACATTTTTCGGGAATTGAGTCATGAGTACGACATCAAAAGCTCATTTCACTTTCAGGAAATCTGTTAAAATGTCGAAATATCTCCCATATTTTTAGTTGGATCGTGAATCCTTATAACATCTATCGTGATTAGTATTAAGGTGTTCTGATATGTTCCATGTTTTTGGGCTACATTTCACGAGGCTTGCATCTAGCTTCTTTCTCTGAGACTACCGTTCTCTGTTCTTATATAAGCCTGACATGCTCGGTGCATTGATCCCATCTTAGAAATACTTTATCTGATGCCCTTTTTCAGATTTTTTT
This sequence comes from Riptortus pedestris, assembly GCA_019009955.1. Taxonomy (NCBI): domain Eukaryota; kingdom Metazoa; phylum Arthropoda; class Insecta; order Hemiptera; family Alydidae; genus Riptortus; species Riptortus pedestris. Next base: position 60,509,501 of record CM032229.1, read on the forward strand.
TTTATTCAGAAAACTCTTTATGTGTTCTACATGAAGGATTATAGTGAGGAGGCTTATTGATTAATAGTTATAGTTAACACTTCTAAAATAGGTATAGAAGCCTGCCGAGCTGTGCGTGGAGTTCAGCGTCGGTAAAATGCAGCAGGTGTTTCGAAAGCGGTTTGACGCTTATAATAAATATCCGTGAAGGAATAGGGCGTTTTCCGTTGAGTTTTGCATGCCATCTGTCGCCTTCCCCATCCAGAAGTTCAAAAGTGGACACCTAAACTTCATCCATAAAGAAGAGAACATTCCCAAGATTATTCCAAAAAAACCAAATAAATTTATAATAAATACATTTTGGTTTACGAAATAATACACTTGGGCATAGCTTTTTGTGCATCACTCGGTAATCCTATTCGCGATTTTTATTTTTTTTTATTTTTTTGATTTTGAATTTATTTAGGGATGAATTCACTATTTTACTTGTTTATTTTGGTTTTAAATACAAAAAAATACTAATAATAATTATAACAACTCTAACCTATAATACTTTAAAGTGATTAATAAGGAGGTCCCTAACCTCTTGAATGTCCACAAAGGACATTAAAAAAAAAAAAAAAAAGGTGCTAGCACTCAAATAGGAGTTCTTACCCTTAGCATGTAGCACTAATAAAAAAATAATTAAAAAAACAGAAGAGAACAACAAACAAAAAAACACATCATACACTGTTGACTAAAAATAATACATCTTAGCATTATATATACTCATAAAATAAAAAAAAAGATATGACAATCCTCCTAGAGATACAAACTATTTAAAATTATAACTACAATCAGAAATATAAAAAAACAATTGCTTTATGAAGAAAATTCGTCACGCAGGGACTGCGCTAACTCAGCAGATTTCCCATATCCCAGATCTCATATCACCACTTATTCTCTATTTATATAAAAATAACATATGACTGGAAGAGGTGTGGGGGAATGAAGGCAGAACACAAGGAAGTGCAAATAACTCGCTTAAAACTTAGGTTACCAAAAATGCATAGAACAACAATTGTAGAAAATTAAAAGTTTAACAAGATTGGTTCTATAACATTATTCAACTCATAATAACGAAGATATTTTGAATTTTCTAATTTTCTCCTCTCTAAACCATCACTATTCCAGGTCGGATTTCTGCCAATAACAAATATAATATTTAGTGTTGACTGAAACGGTTAAATATCGAGTATAGTCTATATCAAATGAACGAAGAGCTCCGTTCAAAATTGTATATATATATATATATATATATATATATATATATATATATATATATACCACAACAACAACAAAACAAGCTGCCCTCCTTCTGGAGGGTTCCCCTCAGGGACAGCCCCCTAATCTGCCCAACTGGGTAATGTTAAAAAAAATATCTTTTTTTATTTTAAATTATTTTTTAAAACAGGAAATTTGTATTAAATTTTGATAGGGCCATGTGGAAAGGAGTGCAACTTTGCATCGTGCCTTTATTTGTATAAATGATAATTTATAATTCTTGCCGAATGTTTTATAACGACCGTTGATAAATTCTGGAGGTCGTTCTTGGATAATCCCAGTTCTTTTAGAGTTTCGGCCTTCCTTTGGGATATTGTACCTCTTGCACCTATCAGGAGACCTTTGGCGCTCCATCTTTCAATAGCGTATTTTTCCTTGAAGTACCCACAGCAAGGTTCGTAAATCTTCCTCTTTTCCTCGTCTACTTCTATTGACTGGTTGATATTGGTTTCGAACCTTACTGTGGGATTTAGGATGACTCCTTCGTTTTCGATTCTTTTTATAATTACGATGTCTGCTCGTTTCGGCGACCCATCAGACGATTTGCACGCAACCTCTTCATAGATTTCCCAATCTTTGTGGTATCTTTTTATTAATTGGGCTACGTCTGTTCTTACTTTATGGTGACGGCTGTTGCGCATCAACTCTCCCCATTTGCAAGAACCTAAGACATGAGGTAGGGTTTCAATCTCACTGCAATGGTGGCTGTGGGTTGGTCCTAGGTTCATACCAGGGATTGAGTGCACAGGATTCAGGTTGACATTCATTTTGATAGCCGTCGACCACTCTGAACAGAAAAGGCCCTTCTTCGTAGATACCCATTGGTTGCTAGGCTTCCATTCTTAAAATTGATGACTCCTTTCCCTTTGGATGGGAGGGAACTCCATTCGATAAACGAGTTTTCTCTGAGTTCCTGGCTAATTTTTCTTACATCAATATATATATATATATATATATATATATATATATATATAAAAAATTTTGAACGAAGCTCATTTTTTTTATCGCCTGGGTATTTTTCGAAAATCCCATCATGAGTACAACCTCAATAGCTGATTTCTCTTAAGGGAAGTATGCTAAAAACCACTTAGTAACAAAGAGAAAACATACTTAGATACATAAATAAACATAACTAAATAACTACTAGGCCTACGCGTCGTTCCACAGCCTCCGCCCTGACATAAGCAGACCATCAGACTTGCCAAGCCTATCCAACGCCTTCTCTGGGTCTGCCAGCTGCACTGAGGTCTCCAGGAAAATATGAACTTGGCCCACACGAACCAGGTTCCACTGAGCACTCTTATGGTAATCCACTCCAGTCTAGCCTGACTCACTCCCAGCTCTCGCAGCCCATCTGCACCAGACGCCCTTCTCAGACAGGGCTACCGGCAGAACCCTCACCATGCCTGGCTCCACATCAGAGAGCTTGGCAACAGCCATTTTCAGCTAAAGCTGATCATAATTATTTTTCTTCCAAAAGAAGCAATTGTCTACTTGCCCATCAATCCTTGTCTTTATACTCCACGAGCATAGTTTTGTTCACTTAATAATATACTTGGGCATTGCTTTTGTACATCACTCGGTAATCCTAGTCGACATTTCGATTCTCACCTAGACAATAAGAATTTATTTAGGGATGAATTCACCAAGTAAAATACTTATATGTTATAAAGGGGTAGTACCCTGTAGATAAACCGTTCTGATTAGCCATGTTACCATAAAGTAGACGTTAAAATATAACATTTTTTTTTGTACATACAATACAATTAACATCCATATGGTAATAGCAATTCATGCAGACGTAGCAACGAACACGATACATGCCTATATTCATTTTATCTTCATGAACCACAATGTCAAAATTGAAAGAAGGCATCCACCATTACTTCAAAGGATCGGACTCTGTAGTCAATCTTGTCATAATCAGTAAGTAAATAGCCATTTGCAAAGGCATTTCTGTTGTAATAGTAAAATTCGAATAATCTCTTCCTATTGCATTTTCACCTGCAATGGACCTGGAGAGCATAACTTTAACCTAAATCTTTTTTTTTCGTTTATTAACATCCTCTTTGTGCTACTAAGGCTATTCGGGATGGGTCATCTTCAGGTTACCACCGTTTTCTACCCTCGGTGGGACTTCATTTCATTCATTTTATTTAATGTTTTTATACAAAAGGTAAAAAACTCATCGAATTAGGTTAAAAATTAATCGAACTTCTAATATAATTTGTTTTTGTTTTTTCTGGTTAGCCAAAATATACTTTTGTTTTGTTTACTGGTATGACCGTTATAATTATTCTCCTAGAGTGGCAAGTTCGATTAGCGTCTGGGCAATAGGGATTTATTTAGTGACAAACTCATTTAATAAAATCCTTAGTCCTTAAAAGGTTGGTAACCTGTAGATAACCCGCCCCAACTAACTACAGTAGCAATACGTGGGCGTTAATAAATAATATAATTATTCATGTTAGCTCTGCGATATCACCCTGCTGACGGTACACTCAATCTTTTCCCTATACAAATATCCGTTCCATCAACCCAAGACTGGAAGATTCACGGCACTGTCCAGTTTAAAAACTTGCGACATTTAGGGGCTGCGTGTACGATTACTTGAGATACCAGGAAATTTAAAGAACAACCACAGTAGAGCATCAACAGCTTAACAAGATTGATTATATAACATTTTGCGATACGACAACTAAATACTTAGCTCTCAAAATCTCCAAAAAAAACTTAATTGGTATCACCATTACAATGAACAATAATCACATAAAAATAAACTAGTCAGACTACTATGACAGGAATGAGCATTGGGAAGGTTGAGATGAGGCATTTATACTAATTTATTGAGGACTGCTGAGGTGTCGTCTGGAGGTGTAGGAACGGAGGCTTCTGACATAGAACATTACATTTTCAGTAAGATTGGTTCTATGCGATTTTTCGATCTGGCGTATAATAACAGAGATATTTCGAATTTTCGAAATTCCCTCCCTCTAAGCCCCCCTACCCAGTTGTTTGATTTTAGTCATTAACGAACTTGATCTTTAATTTTGCATGAAACGCTTATATATCAAGTTTGGTTGAGATTAAACAAAAATTGCTAGAGCGGTAAACAAATTTTGAAGGGAGCTCCTTTACATCATCTACTAGGTAGGAGCGAAAACAATTGACGAAATTTTTCAAAAACAACGTCAAGAGTACAAACTCAAAGGCTGATTTCCCCAAGGGTAAATCTGCTAAAATTAACTCGTTTAAATTCGAGATGCAGAAAAATGTATTTAACAACAATAATAGAGAATTAAATTGTCAACAATATTAATTAGAAGACATTTTTTTAAACAACTCATAATCATTGGGATATTTCGAATTTTTCATTCCATCTCTCCTCCAGGCCTGATTTCAGCCACTAATGGAATTGATTATTTTTACAAAAACGTTTAAATATCGTGTTAGGTTACGATCACACAAATAAGTTCGACAAGCAGGTACTGCCTACAATTAACAGATTTCCCACGTGCTGGACTGAAACGATGGTTATCGTTTTAAAAAAAAAAAATAATATTAAATTTGTAACAAAATTTGTTATATAAAATTTTTCGAAGTATTTATCGATTAACGGAAGGCCACTCATTTAAAGACGATTATTTAATCATAAGACCATAAGATAATCAGTTTTTTATTTAAAATAACACTTCTAGAATTTATAATTAATGGCAATTTATAATTATAACAAACCACACCAGGAGTTACAAGATTGAAAGAATTGTTTCCTTACCACATACTATTATATTTCTCATAAATTTAGTGACCTATATAAGATAAATTTTTAAATTTATTTTGATAACTTTTACCAAACATCTGTAATCTATGAAACACTATTTGAACAGATTACTAGATTCGTTGAACCTGGTTCTACGATATTTCAGTTTTCTAGCAAAATTACAATACTCAACATCTGGAAAAAGCGGGATTTTCACATCTACAAATAAGTCATAAATATAATTTCATTGATCCTGAAACTGGGGCCCATACAAAAAACGTTGAAACGATGTAGGGAAACAAAAGTCCGTCACACAGAGCCTGCGTTAACTAAGCAGATTTCGCACGTGGGTCACTTATTTGCATTTACCTCAAAACGTAAAAGTTCAATGAAAATCATATTTGGTATTTAGGCTTCAAATAATGTGCCTCATAATATAACAGCCTATTGTTAATATGACATGAACAGGAGTGGGGGGTGGCCTTTACCGAAGGCCAGAAACCAAAAAATGGCAAATATCTCGGTTAATCAAGATAGTGAAAATACGTAGAACATTACATCTGCAATAATATTGGTTCTATTCAATTTTTCGATCCGACTCATAATAACGGATATATTTCGAATTTTCACCCCTCTGTAAATCCCCTCTCCCTCTAGACCAATTTCAGCCATTAACGAACTTGATCTTTCGTTTTACATAATAACATTTTGTCATTTATAAATTCTAGAAGTGTTGTTTTAAATAATTAAGTGATTTTCTTTTTATTGTGATATAATAAGTCTTTAAATGAGTAACCACCCGTTAACCGATAAGGAACGTTTTCGATCCGATGTAATAACGGAGATATTCGGAATTCTCAATCGCCCTCCCCCTTTCCAAGCCAATTTCAGCCATTACCAAATGTGTTATGTTCAATGCATCAAACTCGATGTGAGTACGGTGTTGATCAAATAAAAAACTGTTTTCTAGAACGTAACATCCTAAGGAACGACGCAGCATCAAACATTTTTGTATATGTCTCACATAGGAAAACTTCAATGACTGCAATATTTAGTGTTTAAGATTTGAATAAAACACTTCATAACTCATCAGTTTATTGTTAATTGGAGATGAGTAGAAGTGGGGATTTACTGATGACTGAAAACTAAAAAATATCTCGGAAAAACGTATAGCATTAATAGAAAATTTAAGTTTGTTTTAAGATTTTCGATATCTTAATCCCCCCCTGATTTCAAGGAGGGCACTGCAGTAGTCCTTGAGGTCCTATTGTCCAAGCCTTACATCTCCATTCCAAAAGGATCATTCAGAATGGATTTATATTCCTCATGAAGTCAAGGTATATCTTACCTGTGGCTTCCTTTTTGCCTGACTCAGCATCTCCGTGACCAAAGTACCTGAATCTTAGATTCTCCAGCATTCCACATTCAACCACAATGTGCTTAGGAGTCTCGTTTAGGCTGTTTCCACCCCTCTTACACTAGACTTCTGCCCTGGTCAGCTCTTCCGTCTTGGAGCCATCCAGGTAAAAATTCAATCCACTTGGCTGTTTAAATCTGTCTGTTTTCAATTGACAGAGCCCACATATGTCCACCTTAAACCTTTTCTCAAATTCTTCTGGGTTTCTCTGCCATTATTTCCAACAGCATATTAAGTTCCAGTCTCTTCCCAATGTTTTCCAGCATCCTAAGGGGTGAAGATTCTTCCAATCTATCTTACAAAGGTGTCTGGGTCAAGAAGAGTGTCGATGGTGTCTTTGCAACTTAGGAATGTGGAGAATGTCCTAGAATGGAGTGGGCCAATATCCTGTTACTTGGAGGTTCCTAGTGAGCCTGGCGAACTATTCCCCAATTCCCCCAATATTTATATATATATATATATATATATATATATATATATATATAATTAGTTATGCACGGCATTATTTTTTGGTTATCTGGGCAGAATTGTCGGACATTTGATGAAATTAATTGAAAATTGTGACACGAGTACAGCCTCAATAGCTGATTTATGTAGAGGGAAATCTGCTAACATTTTTGGGGCTAGAGTTTATCCTGCTAAATATATCTCCATGTGTGTGTGTTGTGCACTCATATCTGTAGACATAGCAGTGGCTATAACTTTCTTCCCCACCAATAATAAATGAGGGGAGTGAGAGTATTAATCCCCCCCCCCTCCGCAATGATTTGATGTATAAAAATGGGAAAAATGTATAAGAAAGATCAATAACAAATAACTTATGTGATTAAATAAAAAATCTAAACTAAATCGAAAGTCGCCTACAGGTGGCTAGGCTAAGGCCTACAAGTAAGATCAAAATATGAAAATGAATATATAAAATTTGTATGTAGGTTTATATTTAAATATAGAGTAGTATATTTATTGTTTAATTTCTAATAATTTATGATGGTACATTCAAATGTATTATATGAAATAAATTTTTTTTTTTGAAGAGGCTTTTATATAATATTACATAAAATGAATTACTTTAAACCCGCTGTCTGTCATTTATTGATTCTATGAAAGGAAGGGAATTCCTAAAATGGTGTTAAATAATTGATTTTTTTTCAACAGGTGGAGGTGATCATTTAGTTCCAGTAAACTCATGGGACAACATTAGTCTAGGATCTTTCAGTCTTGAAGCACCCCATATGAACGTATGTAATGAAGATTCAATTTCTTTATCATCTTTAGACATGACAAATAATGCATCAAGAATGAAATCTGCATTTTATGCCTGTTTTCCATTTCTTTTAAAGCACAAAAGGAAACACTAATAATTTTCAATTTTAATAAAACTTAATGTACATTTAAGTGATAATAAATACATTGAAAATGTAATTTATATATTTTAAATCATGTGTTTAATAGAACAGTAGTAATCAAGAGCACAATATTATATTTCAAGGGTTCATTTGTTACTAGTCAAGTAATCACATTAGCCATGTGCGTTATTAGTCTTGAACTTAGGAACTCTTGAGACATTGGTTTGATTATAGCAAGGGCAAATGAAATTCATTCAGTGATGATTAATAAATTCTTAGATCCATCTTCGTTAGAAAAGAATGGTAATCTATAGGTAACTCATTTCAATTAGTCCCAATAGTTCATTCGAACCCCCCCCCCCAGGAGATTTCATTTCATTCTAATAGCTTCAAGGAAGTGACATTTGGGTTGTATACATAATATATTGATTTGATTTTCTGAGAGGTGGTGGGAGAAATAAAATAAAAACAACTTATTACAAACTTCTTATCAGTTATACAAAATACCAAGCCAAATATATATAATAAATGATTGTCAGATTTTTTTTTTTTATTTTAGAGAACTTTAAAATAGGACTTTTACCTAAGTAGAATGATATAATAGTAAGATGTTACATTATTCATTTTATCATCCTATACACACATTCCAAGTACTTAAAGCAAGAACTTGTTGGATTCCTCAGACAATAGAAATATCCATTCACAAAATTTTTCATAAGTTCCAAAATAGGGATAAATTTCAAATTGTAATGAAAAGAAACTATAAATATTCCCCTGATTCTTGTACTCTGTACATACGAGTATATGCCAGCAATAGCTTATGGAAATTGTGGGAGTGACCTTTTAAGTGCCTCTATAGAGCCATTCATGATTAGAATTTTTTACAAATATTTTGTTCTCAGCTCAACTGTTCAGACCAGATACTAGTCTGGAAAGCCACAGAATATCACCATCAGATAGCTCATCCTTTTCCCTGATAGAAGCCCAACAGCAAGTTTGGCCAGTGACAAGTCTAGGCGAGCCTACCTATGACTTCTTTTTGTTTCGTAATTGGAGGGTAACTGAGAGGAAAACGATTTAATTCATTGATTCGAGCACTCTCCTGTCATCTTTAGGAACCTACTAGGATGGTATGAGATATTTTTTGGAGCCTGACTGACTGACCAATCAATAGTAAAAATAACTTCAATGTGCCCAAATAACTTGACCAGAGGATGTGAGAAAAATACCTATTTCTTCGCATTAGATTTATTAGTGCAAAGGGCTTTGGGGGGGGGGCAAGAACCCCCATCATCAGTGGTACAACAAAAATATATGGCTCATAATAAAATTTAAAAAATAAACATAATCTGTTTAGAAAATATTACACTAATGGACTATGAAATATATGGAAAAAAAAACTATTATCATAATAAAATTACGTTACATCAATTATTTAATCTTATTTTTCAATGGCTCAGCTACAACTCAAGCATATCCCACCATCAATTGCTCAGCCAACCGAGTATATCCCCCTTAGTTACATACAAACATAACAAATCTATGTAATGTAGTTCATAATTAAATCATAAATGGCTAAAAAGATTTTGTTTAAATCATACATTTATATTTGTTTAAAAAGCTAAATTAAGCTGATAAAAATCATAGACCAGATTAAATAAAGAGGAACCAAGTTTGAAAGAGATGTAATCACGCCCGGATCAGCTATATTTGAATCTGCCATCTACAAAAATCTTGACAGACCACACTCACTGAATAGATCTGATGAATAAGTATGTAAAGCCACGTATAATTTGGCCTACTATGTCTTACATTAAAGCATCCAAACATATATATATAATCACTTTTCTAGAATTCAAAATTAACCAAAACATCAGTGGCTTTGTTTCTTCACTTTGAAGGGAACTATTTATCACCATAAAAATAAAATAAAATAAAAAAAAAACCAAAACCTGAGTAAATAAAGAATTTTGTTTAAATTTTCTGAGTAAAAAATAAAATAAAAAATTAGAGACTATGTAAACTAAGTAGATTCCCAACATACTGGAATGAAAGAGGTTATTTTATATCATATTCTATTCTCAATTTTTACATTAGAACTTTATGTAAACTGTAAAATTTGAACAGGAGTGGGATTGTTTGCTGAAGAATAAAAAAAAAAAAAAAAAAACAAATAACTCTGCTAGTATTCAAGTTGAAGAAAAATGAAAGTTCATTAGTTTATAACATTTTTCAATCGTAGTGATAATAACAGAGATATAACCAATTGTATACTTACCATTTCACTTTACACCCATTGCTCTTTGTCTAAATTCTGTCTTTAATGACATTCATTTTTATTTATACTTAAAATATTTAAATGAGTCTGGTACGAATCAGAAAAAAATTACAGCTGCTAAGACATTACATAAATGAATGTTTAAGACAGCATATAAAGAATGTATTGAAGATATAACATAAAGAATTATCCTCTATAGCTGCTAAAGTAAACAAGTATTGTAATTTAAGATAATTTTGATATACTTATTGACATAATATAATAGTTTAATGGGGAGAAAGTGTATGTGTAGGGGAAGGGGTCACTAGTTCAAATACATATATATAATTTAACAGACCTCATTTTTGGGTAGAATCGATGGACTTTTAAAGACATTTTTTCTAAAATTATATCATGAAGCAACCTCAACAGCTGATTTTCCTTAAGGGAAGTAAGCTAAAAGGAAAATTTATGACAAGAATATGAGAAAACAAACACAAATCCTTCCTTAGGGAATTTTATTCAAAGAAAAGTCTTTCATAAATTTAAACCACCTTGACTATCGTATAAAAGAGAAAAAGGACAACTAACCCTTAGCTATATTATATATGATCGAACAACCATTTACATTTAATAAATTAGTGATCATTTATAAATATTTTACAGCAATAACAAACAAAACTTATATTGACAAAGAAAGTTATTTAAATAAAACATATTCACTTTAATACACTCAATATCTTAACAAACTGTACAAATACATTATCTTATCTAATAATAATAATTCTGACTAAGCTAACATCACAATGCTCCTTGGTCTAACAAATGTTACATGTCTTTTAGTAAGAAAAACTTAATGACTGTTATTTTAATTAAAACATCAAAAATGAAATCACGAGTAAAGTATTTTCTTCAACAAATAATGGTTATTTATTTGTATAAACTCTTGTTCTTCAATTTCACTTCCTTCATATAAATAAATATTAATTTAAACCCTTTGGCTGTAAATATTTTGTGAATGTAGGCGCCAAAACTTTTACTAGCATTTTATAATTGGGCAGCGTCCACAGAATCATATCAAGATAGCATAATATACATAGAAGAACTGTGAAAAATAAATTAAATTAATTCCATGTTTAAGATTGATAAAATAAAACATTCATTCAATTAATTTCAATACATGAAATGGATATGAAACCCTAAATTGAAATATATAATTTATAAGTTGGCAGGTAGTATAACTTATATTATAAAATTATTAAATCTATTTTTAATCATTGAATCAAATTTGTTAAAAACTTGTTTTAGGGGTTCCTCAGATATTTCTAAGTATATTAGTTTCAGTAATCTATACTATAATTATCACTGCTACAAACATCAGCTACAATAATTAATAATAAAACAAATAAACTTAGCCAAATGGTTTCAATTATTAATCAACAGTCAAGACAAAAAATGAACTGTATCAAGATAAAGAACATCCAGAATTTAATTTTGCCCGAAAAGGAATTTTTATAGCATATGAAATAATGTTCAAATAGTTTTGTAAAGCCCGGTGACACCCCGGTTGGTTGGAGACTGATTGGCTTTTGCACAGCAAAGATACTCTGATTAAAAAACATAACTTCCAAACTGGTTTCAGAAAGTATGCTTTTTTAAGACAATGTTTCTAAAAACTTATAATATAATACGTGATTAAAATGAAACCTTTCATCTTGGGGGGGGGGGGGGGTAATATTAGAAAAAATAAATGCAAATTTCCAGAAGAACATAAATGTATTATATTCAACCTGGTTCTATATCCACAGATCCCTATGGCATTTGCTCATCAACAGAGTTCTGCCTTGTGGTGCCAGCTCTCAAGACAAGCCAAAGGCGCCAATGGTAATTTCTCCATTCATTTTAATTATATAATGAATGTTAAATATCTAATTATGGAAATGTTAAATACTCATACAAACAAAACAAGCTGCCCTCCTTCTGGAGGTTTCCCATCAGGGACAGCCTCCTAATCTGCTTAAAGGGGTAATATTAAAAAAGGTTTTTTTTTTACTATTATTTTTAAAACAAGAAATTCCAATTAAATTTTGATGGGGCATGTGGAAAGGAGAGTAGCTTTATGTGGTGATTTTAGTTATATCAATGATAATTTATAATTCTCACCGAATGCTTGATTACCACAGTAGATACATTTTGGAGGTCTATTATGGATAATCCCAGTTCTTTTAAAACTTCGGCTGTTCTTTGGGATATTACACCTATATATATATATATATATATATATATATATATATATATATATATATAGTTTATGGTATGTTAACAATTGTTTTGTTCTCAATACATTCTTACGTAATTATAATAATATTTTTAAAAGTTGACTCAACAATTATCCAAAATATTTCTGAAGAGATAAAATGTGCACTTCTATTATATTTCTCTTTGAAATATAGTTTAAATTCTGTACAATGTTTATGTTTACAAAGGTCAATTTTTCTTTAACTGAATTTCACTAGATAATCTTGTGGCCACATAAAAGGTTAAATGCATAGAAGTTTCACAATACCCTAGGTTCAACCTAGAGAGACTGTCATTTCAGCCCCAAAACTGAGTAAATGCCCTTAAGAATAAACAGAAGTGACTGAGAACAAATCCAAGGCCTTTAAAAGAACTGAATCTCTATTCGATTGAGTTAAGTAATAATATTTATTTTTTTGCAAGTACTTAAAGCAAGAACTTGTTGGATTCCTCAGACAATAGAAATATCCATTCACAAAATTTTTCATAAGTTCCAAAATAGGGATAAATTTCAAATTGTAATGAAAAGAAACTATAAATATTCCCCTGATTCTTGTACTCTGTACATACGAGTATATGCCAGCAATAGCTTATGGAAATTGTGGGAGTGACCTTTTAAGTGCCTCTATAGAGCCATTCATGATTAGAATTTTTTACAAATATTTTGTTCTCAGCTCAACTGTTCAGACCAGATACTAGTCTGGAAAGCCACAGAATATCACCATCAGATAGCTCATACTTTTCCCTGATAGAAGCCCAACATCAAGTTTGGCCAGTGATTGAGTTAAGTAATAATATTTATTTTCTTGCTTTTACAGGACAGTGAAGATCTGCTTTAGTAGCCAGAAAATACAATTTCATAAAGTAGTAATCAGTAACCACACCTAGGGGCACTAAACTTTAACTTTTAGCACATTTCTTTTAATTGTTTGTGTTATTTTGCTATATCTTTCTTTTTCTTGTTAAGGGTTACTTGTTTTTTTGTTTCATGTTACTGGATATTAGGTCTATGAAAGGGAAAATTGTAGTTTCAACTTTGCTGTACTTTTTACAGTTTTCCCATTCACTGTCTGTGGTTATAATTGATCGGTCCTCAACTTTAAAAACAACTCAACAGAACTTTTCTTTTTCAAATGATTTCTCTTGTCACTTCCGTAAAACTTGTCTTCCCTTCCAACTGGAAGGCCTAAATGTAAAAGGAGGATGGGGAGAAAGGTTGGTTTAAACTTTTCCTTGATGTCATTCAAATTTTAATATATCATTGGAAAACAACTGTTGAGCATTCTTCATAAATACATAATAGATGATGTGAGGGACCCACCGGGTTCTACATAGTCACCATATTGTTACAAATCTGAAAACGTAGTAAATGTCATGGAAAAAGGAAGGTGGGCAGAAGTTAAACAATTTTAATTTGTTTTTTAGGTAAGGGCTTAATTCAAAGCACCATTAATAAATATTCATATCAATTCTTATTCATTTATACATTTTATTTAAAACAACAGTAAACTAATTCAAGAATACAAAGGTTTATTAAATAGAGAGGATCGATTAAAATATAATAACAAAATGCTATAAAATAATAGAAAACTGAAGAAGTTAATTCATTGTTTTTTTTCAAACATGTTACTCAGCATGGCCACATCCATTAAACAGCCAAAGGGTTAAATTAACACATAATACTGATTGTTGGAAATGGTAATGAAGTATTTTTGGAAAAACACCTATGTGTTAATTATAGAATACAAACATCATTAACCCACTGCCAAAAAAAAAAAAAAAAAAAAAAAAATTCATAGAATTATTGATTATAGTATACTTATAGGAGAAAACTAACTGATAATCGTATAAATAATATATTGAACAAACAAATATCAATCCAAATGAAGAGAAAAATAAGAATCGTTTTTTACTGAAGCCCAAATAATTTTCATAATGTTTCAGGTAGTGATTTGTAGTCCTACATTATATAAAAATAATTTGTAGTCAACAATTTTTTTTAATAGCTCATTTTAAATAGTTTTACAAGCAGTCAAAAAAGATAAAAAAATTCCAATCACACCAAGTGAAGTCACCTGAGTCGAAGGTCTATCTGATTGAATTGGCTAGTATTTTCTCATTATTGCCAGATTTATCATCTTTATGCATACCCATCAAAACCAATCAGAAAAAAAACTTGTTCCACTAATTTGCTTGTAGAGATTAATATTCAAATTTGATGTAACTTATCAACTCAAATAAAATAAACACAAAGAAATAAACATTTATTTTATTATAATAAAAAAATCTTTCATTTTGTTGTTTTACAATAATAAAGAAGATGAATATAATTTCTTATGAGCTACCACCAAATATTGGAAGAGCCCATCACAATTTCATTATTAAATAAAATATAAAACATCAAAGGCATAATTTATGGAAATCATAAAATAATGTCGAAGAAATTTTGATAGCAGAAACCTACAAAATTATCCTATGAACTTGTCCTAAGAAGTAAGAAGGACAAAAAGATGGTTAACTTAACAACAACATCATTGCATTAGCAAGGTGAGAGAAATATAAAAATTGAAATTCCTGAAGAAACTTTGTCACAAACAAAATTCAATAATTGTACCACTTGGGGAAATTAATAGGAAGAGAACTGGGATCAGAGATAAATTATCCAATCCTTTAAGACAAATGAAAAATAGCAAGCACAACAGTGACTACTAAGCCATATGTAATATATTTCATCCTTCAGAAATAACAGTTCTGAGCTGGTTAAAACAAAAAATCTAAAAATAATAATTATCCCCTTGAAGTATAATCCTGTGTTTACTTAGCATAATTAGGCTAAGAAAGCAAACTTTTGCCTCAACCCACAAAAACGATGGAGCATAACATATATAAAAGCATAATATATAATTAATTCATGTCTTTACGAAATCAATAAAAAAAAAAAAAACACAAAATTTGAAGCAGTTAGAATACACAACTGTGAAATAGTATTTTTTTTTTAATGGACACAATATTGAATTTAACTATCAAAAGAAAAGAGTTTAAAACAAAGATTACCAAAAAACAGAAGGGGAGGATGAATAATTATACCTGAGTGGTGTCCCTCTGAGTACCATTGAAAAGAAATTGATTTAGCCGAAGAAAGAAGAGGTTCCCTAAGAGTGATAAAAATGCAAATTTTCTTTCTTTTTCTTATAAAGAATGGCAAAAACTGAGATTGCTTCTGAAAAATAACGTTAGATGTTAGGCTGGAATAAATCCTAATAAAAAGAAATAAAATCGTAAATAGAGCATTAATAATTAAGATAGTAAAAATTTATTTTAATAATTTACAACATAATATATTTAATATAATTACTAAAAAGTAATAGAGAAAATGAGAAAGCTAAAACATTAAAGAGGGGGGAGGTCAATGGAACTGAATTTCATCAAAATTTACAACGACCATTTCTTGATTATTTAAGACATATCAAAACCCGAAGACTCCAGGAAACATGATGAAAACCATAGACAAATATGAGAATTTTCCAAAATCTAGTTTTAACTACATAAATAATAAATTGATATTAATAACAAAACAACATTAAAACGTGGAATTAAATACATCACTTTAAAAGGAAAGTGTCAAACAAAAAAAAATTCAGATGTTGATCAGAAGAAAGGAAGTTCTTTTCCTTTTAGTTTCCCTAAAGAACTAAAAAAAAATAATGGTTTTTACTAGACCATTTAAAACTTATGACAAAAACCTGATTACCTACTGAATAAAGCATTAATGAGTACCTACTATGAAAATGAATTATCTTTGGCACAGAAGCCCATGAAGGGCCAGGACTTGCCTCAGGCCCTGGCAGTTATATTAGTGGTAGAAAATATGAAAGATTTTCCTGCAAAAAAATTAGATGCTATATATATATATAAAAAAGTAAAATTCACAACATGATAGATGGGTAGGGGGGGGAGATAATTTTATAGTCTCAGATCATTGTAGATCTATTATATATTAAAAATGAATGTACAAAAGATAAAAATAAAAATAAAATAAAACAGACAGAAAAAAAAGTGACAACAATGATTTAGCATTGTACTGCTTCAACATTCTAAAAAAAATCATCAATAATTACTCAAACACAAAACTGAGTAGAACCTTAAAATAAATAAATAAACGATACACACAGTTATGTGCAAGATATCACAGATGACTTAGTACGAAAAAAAGAAGCAATACAAAACCAAATAAATAATTTAATATGGTTTAACAATTCAGAACACATCGAGTATTTACAAATCCCTTAAAGAGTTAGATAAGTGCTTTTTTTTTTCTTTCACTGCTGAAAATATCAAGCCATGCCAAATCACATGGAAATTAAATAAGTATACAATATATACACAAAGGAAATTACAAAAGATTGTAAAGAACACTATTTATCTCATAGCTGGTGTAGCATCTGAGTAGCATACCGTATCACGTTATTGGTTTTAAGGTAAAAGACAGTTTTGGTCGAGAATTATTTTTTCCTAGGATCTTCTTTTGTTCTTCTTTGATTCTTTTTTCAGCCTCTTTCCTCATTCTTTGTCTTTCTTCTTCCATTTTTCGCTGTTCTTCTACCATTGCTAATCTTTCTTCAGCCTAAAAATTGAAAAAAATATGTAAATAATAAAAGGCATATTATTTATTTAAGCTTATGTACTCAGAATGTGATCTCATCCAGTTGTAATGTACTGAAGTGACTCCTATGTTTTGTTGCATTTTTTTAAAAACATTACTTTCCTTAAGCATATAATGTCTGTATGTCAGTACTACATTTCAAGTTCAAGGCTGTGAACCCTTCATCAATTTAACCATTTCTTTAAAAATGAGGCCATCGGTCAATCTTGCATAACGTCTCAGATTAACCTTTTGAATTTACCATCCCCAGGGCATGGCTCCTCCTAATTCATATGGGTTTTCTGTAGGGAAGGGGGGGGGGGGAGGTTAAGAGGTAATAAAGAAGGTACGAAAGTTCTGGAAGGGTAAGAGTTCATTCCTCCATTGTACAACACGTAATTAAATATCATTCATAGAAGGTGTAACTATGTAGTTGTAAACCAGCAAAGATTTACTCAGTTCAGGGATCAAAAATTCTGTGAATAGTTTATATATTCAAACAGCCACAACAAGTAATACAAGATGCAAAAGAAGTGTGGAGAAGTTTCAAAAAAGATATGTTCATCTTGATTATGAACTGAGTTTTCTAACAAACAACAGATCTGAAATCGCTTAATAAAACAAGTTCAAAAATTGTTCTAAAAAATCACAAATTAAGCTAAAATTTACAGTATTGGATTACTCCATTTTTTTTATTATTTTTACAAATTTACCATGTCAAATTTTATAAATACAAATTTAAAAGTTTCATTCATATAAGAACTACCATAATAACGAAAAGGATATTAGTTTTATTAAACTAAAAAAAAATGGCATATTGCTATGAAACTCTTAAGGGCAATTTCTTTCTGAGGCTGAAAAAGGGCATAAATCTTCACCACACTAGTCCTTGTTTCATTCAATTAGGATAGATACGGGTTCTGGCAGTTACAAAAACATTAGATGAGGGCATAATTCTATGAAAAGCTATAATAGCCCAGTCAAAAGATGAATTTTAACAATCAATCATAAATTTTAAAAAAATTGAGTACTTTTATATTCTTTGAATTAAAACAGATTAGAAGTAATTACCAGTCGCCTTTGAGCTTCTTCTATCTTCCTGTTGTTTTCAGCCATTATCTGTTCAAGAGCCTCTCGTTTCTTAGTTTCTTCTTCCTATGTAACACATAAAAAAGAATTGTTTAGAAATAATCTCAACTAGATCACAAACTAAGCGCATGGGGAATATATCTGACATCCTACTCCCATATCCATAATATAAATAATGTTTATGGTTTAATACATGCAGAAACATTAAAAATTGAAATAAAAGGTATAGAAAGATATGTTAATTAAAAATGATAGTAAAAAAAAGTAAATATTAAATATTAGTTAGATAATTAAAAATTACTTGTAATTTCACTAAATATAAACAATTAATTTATGCAATTCTTAAGTGAAGATGTATTAATATTAAAATGCAAAACATATTTTTACTACATATATTTTTCAGTTAAAGTTTAAATAAGATCTTATTAATTGGATGAGAATATGCTTAATCAAGATTTAATGAGATCACTTAAATATGTGTTAACATTTCAAACATTGGCTCCCCAAGCAGTGGCCTAAAAACACTGAATATTACAACACTTTGCCATAATAATTCACAGTAGAAGTGGAGATGCCCTGACCACTGTATCAGATAGTTGGGATTTAAATGATTTAGGCCTTTCCAGCAATGTGGTTTGAAGAGAACAATCTAAGTTGTGCATAGTCCCTGTTTTATGACATAGCACTGAGAGTGGCTCCACTATCAAGTTCCGAAGTCACTGTTTTTCCTTGAGTTTAGAAGAATATTTTCACTTAATTTTGTTGGAATGTTATTAATTTCACAATGTTCAATTTCTTATCTAGCTTTGTCACTAGCCTGATGGAATTAGATTCCTATCATAGACCAGAGATATGTAGATAGGTAAACCAACATCTGGAAGATCTGTGTAACAGAAGTAATCTATTTACAGTGGAGGTGCTGTACCTAGAAATATTTGTATCAGATCAATTGCCTTTCATGTTGTAAGACTTTCCCATAGGCCTGGGAATTCTTTTTTTCTTGTTCACACCAATTTTGAATACGGGATTAGGAGTACTCATAGGTTTACTTTCACTTGTCGCTTCCTCCAAATGGCAATATAAAGTATCTCTTTGAAAGATTTAGGTTTCCTTACTTAGAGGTTGTACAACTGCCAAAAGACACATCAGGCCTTTTAAACTAACTTGATTTAGAAACATATCAGATATATCACATTTATACTAAAAACCACAATTAACTGTTGCTTTCTGTAGCTTAGTCACAAATTCAGTAAATGATTCATATCTCTGTAACCTAGAGATTTATATGTGATTTCTTGGCCAAATACTACACTAGGAAGATTATCTAGGCAATTAATTAGAGCTATACCAACTCATCATAATTTCTTTTGAGTCTCCGGGTGTGAACAGACCATAAAATCTTATCTGTGGGGTTAATGAAAAAGACCAAGACCTTTATCATTAATCAAGGGAAATAAAATCTCAAGTCTTTCAATAAAGTTTCTGAAATTTCCATTTTGAAATGGAAAAAAAATCCGGCACAAAGGAGCTGCTTAAACCAAACAGATTTCCCACTTGCTGGTATGGCACTCTGCTCATCTATTCTCACTAAAAATTCTCTATTTCTAAGTAAAAATCCAATGAATAAAAATGGGGGTTTAATGAGAACTGAAAACAAGAAATTATACTAAAATAACTCCTTTAGACTTGAGTTTAAATAAAACATGTAAAAACAACAGTTTTGGTGGATAAATGGTTGGTAAGATTGATTCTGTCCTATCACATTTATCGATAAATACAGAAACATTTTCGAAACCACCTCCCCCCTCCCACTATTTATGCAATTAACTAATATAATCTTTAATAGCAGATTTCCCTTGAGGGAAATCAGCTATTGAGGTCGTACTCATGACGCGATTTTCGAAAAATTTCTTCAAATGTCCATCGATCCTACCCAGGAGATGACGAAAATGAGGTCCGTTCAAAATTTTATATATATATGTCTGTTAACGCTCTAGCCGTCACAATTTTTGTTTGATTATTACGAAACTCGATATTTAACCGTTTTATGCAAAAAGATAGATCAAGCTCTTTAATGGCTGAAATCAGACTAGAGGGACGGGAGTTTAGAGGGCTGGATTTTCGAAAATTCAAAATATCCCCGTTATTATGCACCGGATCAAAAAATTGTATAAAACCAATCTTATTGCAAATTAAATTTACTATAAATATTGTTATATACATTTTTTCTCTATCTTGAATATTAACCGAGATATTTGCATTTTTATGAAATCTGTTGTCGGGTATAGTTCGGATTAGGTCGGCCGTTTCCGTAATAGCTGGACTCAGGTGGAAGCTCCTTCTAACCTTACCTGTTGTTTCTAACCTTACCTTACCTTCCTTACTTTGTGAGATTTATGCAAATACGTTCTGTTCGTCCCCCACCCCCTTCTTTAGTTTTTGGACTACTAAAATTTGAGTTATTAATATATAAATTATTCTTACAATTCAGAAGCCGTTTCAGTTGGGATTTTATTTTAATTAACTGAATGATTTCTCATTACCATTTGTATTTAATCATGGTGGTGTTGTGTTACCAGTATACAGATTTCTCTATTGTAAAACTTCACATGGGAAATCTGCTTAGTTTACGCAGCCCCTGCGTGACGAACTTTTGTTGTATATAACAATTAATTATCAAATAAGCATTTTCCAGTCAAGACTGAAAAATCTTACTTGATGAAGTCAAGTCATGTGGGATACATACCACAAGTATGTATCCCACATACTACCACATACAGCATTATCTAGCTATTGACGTACAATAACTAAAAGTGGGGATTCACAGAAGATTGAAAATTAAAAAATGCAAATATCTCAAAAAATAATCAAGATAGTGGTGAAAAAATATATGATAGCATTAATAGAACATTTATTTTGTAATAAGATTGATTCTATTCAATTGTTCTAGTTCTTAAGGGAAATCTTCAAAAATGATTTTTCATGTAGTTTCCATACCACTGTGTCATTGATCACTTCTTTTTTTTAGGCAATGAGGGATAATGTACTAGCATTTCTAAGTAACCTTGAGTACTTCTTCGTAGTTTGGTCTTTCAAATGTGATGCATTATAATAAGTTTACCCACAGCGATAATTTATTTGTTGATATGGTTTAATTTTATACTCATCACCAAATGTTATCTATATTATTACTTTAATTTTAGAAAACCCTTTTAAGAAAATAAAACATTTCTTTTATAAAATGTCTCTTTTACAAGATACTTTTTTAAAATATCTCATTATAAGATATTTGTATAAAATGTCTGTTTTATAAAATATCTCTTTTATGAGTTATTTTAGCAGATTTCCCTCAAGGGAAATCAGCTATTGAGGTCGTACTCATGGCGCGAGTTTTGAAAAATTTCCTCAAATGTCCATCGATCCTACCCAGGAGATGACGAAAATGAGGTCCGTTCAAAATTATATATATATATATATATATATATATATATATATATATATATATATATTTGTCTGTTAACGCTCTAGCGGTCACAATTTTTGTTTGATCGTTACCAAACTTCATATTTAAGCGTTTTATGGGTTAGTTAGCCTCTGCGTGACAGACTTTTATATCTTTTAAACGAAAGTTAAGCAGTGACCTTATCTCATCCTCAACCACATATGTAGAATGTTTAAAACTTCTATTATATCTAGTCTCACATGGTAAACCTGGAGTGGCAAGTTTGATTCCCACCTGGACAATAGAAATTTATTTAGTGACAAACTCATTAAATAAAATCCTTAGTCCCACACTGGCTAGAAAAGAGTGCTGTTCTGTCGCAATTAGTCAAAAAATAGTAGCAAAAAGTGGATATTAATAAATAATAATATCTAGTGCCACATTAAAAGAGATGTTTTACTTTCTAAAAATCATATTTTTTCTAACAGTAAAACAATAGAAACACCAAATACATTATTAACTATGAAATAGTCTGTGGTAGCTCGAAGATGTTAAAAAATGGCACCCAGCACACTGCTCAAAAAAATGTTGTGACATACCAGGAGGGGTGAGAAAAATAAGGAGGAAAAATTTATATATAATATAGGTCTGTCCGCTTCCCACCCTGATATTTTTCAAAAATTAAATTGAGGTATTAGAACAAATATCCTCAGAATTCTTTTCAACCCTTTAAAACTGTCTATTTGATGACCTCATTAAAGCAAGAAAACATATTTATTAGAAAATTCTCATCCAATTATTAAGATTCTAAATAATTTTAGTCTCCATATAAAAATAAAGGAAGGTCATTAGAAAAATAAAAAAGATTCAATAACATTACCCATAAATAGCATTATTAAAGTGAATATGATTATAAAATAAAACCAGTACAAACCATAACAAATTTTTAACACATATCCTGATTGATAAATAACTTTTTCTTGTTCTAAGCAGATTGTATCCGAAGAATGAAGAGGCTGCATTATTTCATACTTTTGTAACAGAAATTAAACAGGTAAAACATTTTCTGTGTCTGTTGTCTGTGTTGTTTGGAATATTTAAATACTTACCATCGAAGGCTCAATAACAATTCAAAACACCTTGAGTGAACCTGGGCATTACGAGTGTGTTGAAGTAGACATCCTGGAAACCAGTCGGTTAAGAAAAAAACGAACACACATGAAACACAATGAGAAGAAAATTTTTGTTTTAAGTTGATGAACAAATGAGACACTTTATTGGAATATTATATAAAAGACAATGAATTTCACTCAGAAGATTCCCAAATTCAGCAACCCATAAGAAATTACATTCAGTACTTCTATACCAGGAATATGAATATTTTGGGCTTAATAATTAATATTAAATAATTTCTTTCTATTTATTTTTATTGATGAAACTGCTCTTAAACCAAGATAAATAAGTTGCACATGAATTGTGTTAAAAGTAACTAGAAAATATTGTGTATAATAATTTCATTTAAAAAAAAACCAAAAAAAAAAACCTAATTAACATGTAATCTGAGACACTAGGCTAAACAAAATAAGTTGAAGAAAGAGATCCTACAATTATAGGAAAAAGTTGGTAAGGAAAACAAAAAAAAAAAATCTCCTTGCAGCTCTAACTGTAACCCAATTGATTTGATTCTAGCTAAAATATCAATGTGCTAACATAATAAATAAGCCCAGGTACTCAGAGTACATAAATATCTCGTTATTAGAAATCCTTAATTCTTCCTAACTGTAAATCAGAAATATTTTTCATTTAAAAACTAAGTAAATTGAAATGTCTGAATAAATAAGTAATGATCAAGAAAAAGAAAGTAATGGGCATAATGTGTGGGATTTGAAATTAATTACATTAAAACATTATTAAAGCACAGGTTTATCAGCCTGCTAAACACATTTTTACTTAATTATATAATTTGTATATCAGGCATTAAAAATTGTAATTTATACCAAAGTATTTAAAATTTGTACTTCTGTATTCATTTATCTGAACTCTATATTGAAAACCTTACCCACATAATCACAAGTTTATTATATATACAAACAGAAAATATGAAAGCTTTTGAATCCGTAAGGTGGATGAGGATAATTGCTTTTGCAGGAAGAACGGAGAGGGCACTAAAGAAGAAAGGTAATCTAAAGAAAGCCCTTCCATTGAAGTTTACCCAAATTAAATGAAATCTATTGCAGGTAGACATTAACTTAAAAATTTAAATAATTTCTGTTTTATCTGACAAGACAGTGGGATATGAAATTTGTAGTTTATTCCGCATACTAGCTAATGCCAATCATTAGTCAGTCTATAATTGAGCTGCTTAGAATGAAAATGGTGTAAGTCAAAATTTTTCACAATTTGAGTTATGCACTGAAATGTGTTAGTTTATAGTTCTTCTATTCAGTGTGACAGTGGTGTAAGCCAGTAGTTCAAAAATTAGCCACTAGGAGCAGCACCAATAATGGTAACTAACCAAAACAGCTGTAAGATTGAAAATGAGAGTGGTGTAAGTCATGAAGCAGACTGACACCTGAGAGTAGTTGTTTGTTTACGTATTTATTTAATGTGCTTAATGTCCAAACAGTGTTTTTAAAAGATTATTAAGTGTTCTAATTCGACTTAGAAATACTGGCCAGCGATATGTAAACAAATCTGGGAAAATTGTCAATGAAAAAATATTTTCTGAACTATCGTGCAACTGCAAGCTGAAGTGCAAGGACAATGTCTCAAAAGATGAACGGAAGTTAATATTTGAAAATTTCTGGAAAATTGGGGATTTTCGAAGGCAAAATGCTTACATATGTGGCCTAATTCAGCGTCAAGAAATTAAACAAAGGAGACCAAGAAAAGAGAATGGTGTTGTTCGAGGAGGGCCCAATAAATATTTTTTAAATTCAGAAAATGGTGTTTCTCTTCAAGTGTGCAAAAAATTATTTTTAAGCACTCTGGGTGTATCGGATGGAAGAGTTACCAGAGCACTTAAGAAGATGTTGGAGGGAAAGGTCCCTGGAGAAGATATGAGAGGAAATAAAGGCTGTCCATCCAGAAAAATATCTAATGATGACACATGATGATATATGTGGAAAAATGTAACAGCTCTGGTAAAATTCCAGTAAAAAAACATTTCTACCGATATATTTTTAATACAAAATTTAATCTTCATTTTTATGTTCCTAAAAAGGACACTTGCAAAAAGTGTGATATATTTAAACTGAAATTCTCCAACCCAGATCTGAATGATGAAGAAAAAGAACGCTTGAAAACTGAACACGAGTTGCATCTCAGAAAAGCGGAATTTGCAAGAGAAAGCATGAAAAAAGATGGCAAATCAACCAACATGGATCAAGAGAGTTATGTTTGTAGTATGGACTTACAGAAAGCTCTCCCTTTTCCAGTACTGACCGTAAGTGATGCCTACTACAAGCGAAATTGTTACTGCTACAATTTCGGTGTGCACGACTTGGGAAAAGGCACTGGGTAATTTTATGTTTGGGACGAGACTGTAGCTTCCCGAGGTTCCCAAGATTTAGTTTCTTGTTTAATAAAGCATTTGAAACTAAATCCTCGCAATAAGAAAAAAGTGACAATATACAGTGATACCTGCACAGGGCAAAATCGTAATATAAATACAACCCTGGCTCTAATGAGATTTGTTCAAAGTGGTGAAACGGACATTGAAATTATTGATCAAAAATATCTAGTGCCAGGGCATTCATTCCTCTCAAACGATTCGGACTTTGGATGTGTGGAATTAGCTGCAAAAGGGAAAAGTGTGTATGTGCCCGATGACTGGTATAGTGTAATGAAGTCTAGCCGTCGCAAAAACAAATTTATTGTTTGCCAAATGAATCGTGATGAATTTTTTTCTACAAAAAATTTGGAGAGGAACATTAGCAAGAGAAAAAAAAATACAAGCAATATTGATGTGAACTGGCTTAAAATACAATGGATAAGGCTTGAAAAAGACGATATTTACACGATAAAGTACAAAGAAACTCTCCAAGAATTTATTGACTTTGGAAAAATTGATATCACTCCTACAGGAAGAAAAGGAAGACCAGTCCATTTAAAAAATTTACCATATGACATGTTGTAACCTAGTGTTAGACCAGTGCCCATGAACAAAAAAAATGATATGATGGCTTTGCTAGCTTTCATCCCTCCAGCCCACCACGGATTTTTCCGTAATTTGACAACAACTAATAATGATGAAGAGGATATAGGCCCCTTGACTTTGGATTATGAGGCTGAAAATAATATTAATGAAGATGATCCAGCTATATAATTTTTTGACATTTCCGTAGCAACGGAGAAGAGCAAAAAGCTTAAATGAACTATTTCAGTTAAAATTGTTGTTATTTTACTGCTCAAAACATTAAGAAACTATTTAATACTCAACTGTATGTTTTTTGACAAAAATACATGTAAAATAAATACCGAAACAGAATATAATTTACACTTTCTTTCACGAATCCTATCTAACGGTCAGATTGACAATGGTGTAAGTCACTCAAAGCTAGATAATACAGGTAAAATGTATTTTTTATGCTAAGTTAAGTTTATGGGAAAAAATAGGACTTTGTATGATTCAAAAAACATTAAAACCATTTCAAGTTGTATGACCTAGATTTTTTGATTAGCTGTTACACGAAAACTCAAATTACTCAAAACATAGTTACGGTGACTTACACCATTTTCATTCTAAGCAGCTCAATTTCTAATGAGGGTTGACTAAACTATTTTAGCCTTTAGGAACTCTTTGCCCTGATGTTAAGAACTTCTCTTGCATAATGGAAAAGGAAGAAAATTGACTGGAGCTCAACCCTCTTCCCAAGTGCATTCCCATGAATCTAGAACTTCCCTTCGGAGACAGAGACAAGGAAGCACCTTTACAGACATGTATACAATCTTTCCTAAGCATTTTTTTTTTTTGCTAAATATTATTCTCATTAGTGCTTTACATTATTAATTAAGAATAGCTGAATTGAAGTAATTGAACAATTCCATGAGATGCTTAACTTGAATTATGGATTTGATACTATGGTTTAGGGGCTTAATCATGTTAGGGTTTTTGCTTGCTGCTTAACCTTCGAGTAGGCAAGTCATCATAAAACATATGATAATCACAGTTATCTTCATACTTTTTCCATGAGAAAGATCTACATTGTATAACTTCTATTCAATACCCTAACTCTGGCAGTTGACATTATCTTTTTCTGAAATTTTCCAGTAACATTATAGACTTTAAACATAGGCAATAATCTTCTTGGCAGTCACATAAATATAAAAGTATTTATATTTTCTTTTTTTCATACTGTGTTCCTCAAACTTTAACGATTATTGTCGAGAACATTTGAATTAAAACCATAGGAGAGCAGCATAATAAATGCCTCTCCAAATAATAACTAAAAAAGGACAAGACAAGATTAAGTTCAAATGAACGAGGCCCTTGTTATTTTCTGTTCCAGCATAAAGCATACTTTTCCATAACTACCACACAGAAAATATAACTATATAACATACCAAAAATGGATACGTTGAGTGTCAAAAATGAATGTTAAAATATATTTTCAGAAAATTAAAGAACATACTTTTTATTTAATTTCAATATATATATTATATACATTACAATTCTTGAGTTGTACACATAATTATTCTGATCCTTAAATTTTCTGTTAAAATAACTCTTTACTGCAACAGTGTATAGTTTAACAATTTTTTCTCCTAAACAAAACTTTAAATAAAAATCAATGATTTAATTTAATCATCCAATTACAAGGCTATATATTAATTGCTTGAGGGTAATATATATGGAAGAAGTTACAGATGTATCATAATGTCAAAGTTAATTTACCCCTCGAAAAATTAACTTATTTGTTAAAAATTATTGTTTTAGATTATATCGAACTAAAACAGAATATCAAAACCCACACATAATCCACTAAACTTTTCAAGTGGCTAAAAACACAGAATTAATTACAATGGTTCCAAGAAAAAAACCAATTTGTAACATTACCTCCCGTTTCTTTTCTTGAAGGAGTATTTCCTGTCTCCGAGCTTCCATCTCAGCCCGCAGCTCAGCTTCCATAGCTGCTTTAGCCTCCTCTACTCTCCTCGCGACTTCTGCCTCTATTTCTTCTCGTCTGGCTTCAAGCTCTTCTTCAACCCGTTTTGCCACTAGGGCTTCAATCCTCTTTGCTGCTTCTTCTTCCACTAACTTCGCTTCAGTTTCTCTTTGCCGCCTAAAGAAAAAGAATAATGTAGGGTAAATAAAAGGTTCAACAAACAAAATCATGTAATTACGATAAATAATAACTATTTAGATGACAATGAGAGGACGAAATGCCAACTTGTAAGATACATAATGCTAAATAGGGGGCCTAATGTGCTACAAATTGCTAACTGAGGTTTTTAGAATCTTACTATAAAATTTAAACTAACTGGTTATACCTTATACTAACACATTATTTTCCCCGCAAATCAAAATAATTCACATTCACAAATTAGAGCTAATTGACTTTCTATATTTCTTTTAAATGGCAATGTATGAGCCAAAGATTGTATTTTCTCTTTACTAACACATGCCAAAAAGAATAGGACTTGAATAAAAATTTCTGGAAGGAAAACACAAAATAAACAAATTACGAAATAAGAGAAACGCTAACCGAGAAAAGAACTTATGAAACCACGAAACTCAAGGAGATGTAGGACAATTTTCAATGCTAGGACAAGGTTAGAGTAAGCTTCCTGGCTTCTACTAAAAAGAATTATTATTTACTTAGTACACTAGCATGTTCTTAATGTGAAGTAATCAAGAGAAAATTGGTGGGACCAGTTCTTTAAAAAAATTGGTGGGAATGTCTATTTAGTGTACTAGGTTGATGAATATGGCTCTGAAAATGAATTTTTTTTATTATAGCTAAACCAGAATATGTCTAATTAGTCTGTGATTCAAAACTTCTGTCCTGAAAAAATTGGATAATTTTCTGAAAGGAGTAAGGAAGGAAAGGAATGAAAGGGGAGGGTGTATTCTGGTTATGTAGAAAACAAAAGGATTTTCCTATAGAGAGTATTGTGCATAAAGAGACAAACAATACTTGCCCAATATATAAATGTAAATCACTAAAATGTTTTTATAAAATAGAAACTTTTCCCTTACTTCCACGAAATAAGCTAAAACAAAATAGATCACAAAGTTTGGACCTTGATTTGATGATTAAAACAAAAAAATATTTTTAAAAACTCAATGATGTACGCATGAGCAAAATATGAACCTAAGCTTTAAAATACACGATACAATATTCTGTAGTCTAGAAATACTTACATTTACCAACAAACTATCAACCAAAAATTAAAAGTATATGCTGAATTAAATACAATTAACTTTTGTACACGCATCAGAAATTACCAAAGGCACAATCAATCTACTGGACTCACAAGTCAAATGCGTCATCTCGCAAATTCATCTGAACTTAAGAGTAGGAAAAGTAGAATATAATCATGAATTTCCCGCCTAAACCAGGAGAGGTAAGCAGGTATGTATGGCTTATGATAATTTATGATGATTTTTATTTGTGCCATTTTGTTTGTGAATAAGAGGAAAACTCAAGATTAAAATCTTTTAAGCAATAAATTTTCTATTTTCTAACCTGTTTCAACTTACACTACTAATGAAGTGCACATTGCAAAGGGAGAACAACCCACAATTATGGAAGATATGATAACTTCTTTCAATAGAGAATTTTCTGTTTTACGGTTGTTGATTCGTAATGTTTTGTGCTTCATTATAATAATGGAAATAAATTTTGAAACCAACAGTTATTTTTGTCTGAATCGTCTTAACTTCAACTTAATTTATTTTTCATTTTGTGGTAAATGTGGGTCACCTTTGGTCCTGAACCCCTCAAAAGATAATCAGAAAAATGAGGTAAAGCTCTACGCAGTAGACTCAGATGACACATGGCGATAGTAGATGATTGATCACAGGCAGACATATTGTTAGCAATACTGTTGTTGAGTAAGCACAAACAGCATAAGACATGAGATTAGGAATTATTATGGATAAACAATACATGAATACTCTAATGGGGAGGTGGACTGGTGGATTTAAAGTGAACATATTTTTTTCAGTTTTATTACTTTCAAGAACCAAGGATAGTACAGAGACAACATAGAACCAGACATAAAGCCAGAAGGACCATGTTTTTCAAAGCACTAAAGATTATTTAAGCTTCATGTCTGTGGTGCTTAGTTTTCCCCATATATATATATATATATATATATATATATATATATATATATATATATATATATATATATATATATATATATATATATATAAAACAGTTCTAATTGTTAACAGAGAAACAAGTACTAGCTCAGAGAAAACAGCAGACCTCTGCTTAGGAAGATAAAAGAGTCCCAATAAAGGTATTTGGGTAGCTCAGATAGAGTTTCAGCTTGTCAACACCAAACTAATGAATTTACATGATGGAACTGTTATTAACAGTATATCATTGGGAAAATTACAGTGATTAATTAATTATTGGAACCGCAGTAAAATGTTATGCAATGCATATTGAAGTGTGTCAGCTCAAGCAAAATAGTTGAATGACTTTGAAAGACTGAGTATGGTGGAACCATAATGCTGACTACAGAGTATGGTCTAAGGACATGGTAGATTGAACCAGCTGTAGAGGGGAGTCATCTATTTGAGCTAATCAATTTGAATCTATCATTGTGTGAAGAACAACCAGAACATCAAAAATGGGAGCACAACAAATTTTACTGCATAGTAAAGGCATCATCACACAGTAAACGAAACGTAGAAGGATTCGGTTTAGGGAATATTTTCGCATGTTGTGTTTTGTCATTAAATTTAACTCAAAATGGCTTAATGAATGGTTTGCTTCAAAAAAAGTACCTTTTTTTTGTGGCAATCATAAATAGTTAGTGAGATGGGGGAATGCATAGCTAATAATTGACAATATTCAAATAAAATATTTGTAATCATCTCTTAATAAAAGGATATTTTCTTCCTTATAATTCCAGGATCATATTTACACACCTGGTAGAAATTATGATCCCGGATTTTAAGGATAACAAAGGAGATCCATGAAAAAGGCAACTACTGGATAAGTTAACAAGGCAAAATAAATTAAGACTGCCAAAGGCAATCATTATATGCTAGGCAGAAGATACCTAGAAGCCAGTACTTAAAAATTCCTGCCTGAAATATCTAATAACATTAAAAAAACAGTTATGAGTACAAAAGTGAAAAATGTGTTATTAGTAATTATCAAAAAATTAACCTGAAAATAATCAAGATTATATGCCTCAAACTAAACTGTCTTTAATAATATAAAATTATTTAATGTAATATGTAATTTAAAGTAATCAAACAGACAATGAAGAAAGGATTTAGGCGTAAGTACTAAAAAATCACAAATATTTCAATCTAAATATACATAATAAATATTTGTTATAATCCTAAGATTACAAAGAGGATTAAATTTAATTTAATTAATATTTTAGAAAAATTTCTTCCACCTTTCATGCCCTAACAGTAACATTAAGAACTATAGTAATTGTAAGAAATAATGAGCTTTTTAATTATTTAACTTACCTATTATTTTATCATAATTCATTAAAACAGTAAAAAAAATACATTTAAGATTTTAAAGTATAAAACATTTATGTAAAACACCAAGAGACTTTTAAAATGAGATATTCTTTATACAGCATTACATTAACATGTATGAAAAACATGAAGTTAATCAGATGGAGTTAAGGAGGAAAAGGTATCCCAGCACCTTAATAGCTATTCAGAGAACAAGTAAAGCTTCAAGAATCAAAATAGTATGCAACAAAAACACATGCATTTCAAATATTATCAATTATCTCTAGTCATGCAGGGACAACAAGTAGTATAATAGCTACTTCATATAAAGATGACTTTACAAGGTATATTTACAAAGGAAACCAAGAAACAACTTGGGAAAATAAAGCAAATTATTTTGAAAAACACAAATACCAAGGTTTTAGTTTACTTTTTTTTTTTTTTTAAACTACTCATAGCATTGTAACCCTCATTTAAAAAGATACTATAGAATAGAACATTTGCTGAATCTGTTTAGATTAAATAATTTACAAAAGGAAATTACAACTTCATAAAGTAAATTACTCATATTTTGAAGAAATCATAAAATTCCAAGAAGGTATAATTTTGATTAAGTGATTGAATTTATACTAAACTAAGTTTATTCTATATGTCTCACCAATTTTGATGGATAAAACAAAACTTTACTGTTCCATTATATGTAACAATAGAACATTCGACAAACAAAAACTGCAAAACGTTGTACACTGAACTGTTATTTGAATATCATCAAATAACGGTTAGATCATTGTCTAATTTGATTACCTCGTGTCATTTGCAGTGCATTTCTGCTTGTGGCAATTACAAGATATGGCCTGAAGACACAAGCATTAAGCTCCTAATAAATTCCCAAAAACTGCAACAAAACATAGCAGCCGAAAAATTGACCGTACCTGAGTTTAGGATTCATTTGTTTAAATAAAGCCAAGGATCCTGGTTTGCCATACAAGCATCCTTCGAATAACAGGAGTATCAATATCATTATCACTATGGCTAAATTTGTTATAGCAAACTATAATAAAAAGCAATGAAGACACACGGTCTGAATTTCCTCACATGGTAGGACCATGGGCAATCCAAAAAATGTTGCTATATTTAAATTGTGATTCCCAGGTCTACCAGAAGCAGTGTATGCAGTATGGCCATTTCATCAACAATAAAAAACATAGGAAGGTGCCAAATTTGCTACCTGGATCTTAAGGGAATTGCTGAAAAGAAGTAACACAAATGAACTAGTGTAGTGTAGACATTTCACACAGGCTCAAGTGAGCAAAGGTAAATTTTTATTCAGATGACTTCAAAGTGATATTCAGCAGAGGTATGAATAGTGTTGATTTATCAAGCAAAATCTTCAACTTCTACTAACTGAACAACCAACTGATTAATAAGGTAAGTTATAATCCTTTCACTTTAATTATAATACAAGCATATTTTACTATGAGAGTTTACTCGGAAGAATATGTCAAACTTATTTATGATCAAATAGAAGGATTAATAAATCTAACCTGATCAAAATACATTATTTAAGTCTAATCATAAAATGTGATTATTAGGGATGTATCAGTGACCAAACAGCTGGAAAATAAGACATACGAAACTAATACAAACAAGGGAAAATGCTAAAGACATTCTGTAAGCAACATAGATTTGTAATCACAAATATTGTTTAAAAAATGCTCATAAGAAGAAAATACACAGTCAACTAACTGATAAAATATTATTTCAAATTGGTTATATTTTGGATTAACAAAAATATCCATATCAAGTCAAAATTAGTTATCCAGAAACTAAACTAGACCGAGACCATGACTAAAAATGGAGAAAGAAACATATGGACTACATAAATCACTTAAGAAACTTATTATGACACAAAATTGGGAAGAATGGTTGATTTATTTTTGTGTCAAATCTTGCCAGTTCAAAACAAAATGTATGCTTAACACGCTAAGCGCCATGTGCTAACGGGTGGGCATTCCTCGTTTGGCACTGAGACCAACATTTTTGTATTCTATCTGTTATGTCTTTGTGCTGTATATTTTTGATTAACCTGACTCATATATTTATATTTTTGTGACTCGCTGGAGGTCATAATATTCAAATATTTTCTTTTTTTATTTTAGTTTTTATTTTTAGAGAATTTACCAAGGGTACATTCTGAGACAAACCTAAGGTTTATCAGTACTAAATATATATAAAATGTTACTGCTGGTGAGTCTCGAAATATAGTTTGTAATGTGACCACGGGTGGCCATGCCCTGTCAACAAGGTTCAACAATGACCACTAGTGGTCACTTCGTCCCCTATGGAAAAATTAAAGTGGGCATGTGGGGTTCAACATGTTAATAATGGTTATGTATGTGACTGTCATAAGGAATATATTGAATAACTTTGCAGTTATTCCACTATTAGTGATGAAGTATATGAGAAAGTCTCTTCTTTGATGGAAGAGTTCAATCCTTGTGAGTATACTAATAATAAAAGCAACTGGTGTTGATAGGACACCAACTGAACTTGATGGAGACATGTGGTTGTCTATTAACCAAACAAAATTGCTTAATTGAGAGTGGAAATATCTCAGCAAAGTTTACTAGAAGCCAAGCAAATTCTATAATAAAAAAAGATAACACAATGGACTGTAAATGCTAAAGGATGATCTTCCTCGACTCTTATGATAATCATCCTTCTCACTTCCTTCTTCTTTGTAGAATAAAAAAATGAAACAAATTAAAGTAGAGCAGTGAATTGGGGGAGACCAATTTTTGTTTCAATCTTATACAAGGAAAGCAGGAAAAGGGTTATGCTGGAGGGGAAATAAATAAACAAAAATAAGGCCTGTCACGCGGGAGCAGCATAAACTAAGCAGATTTACTGATATGACTACTAATCTCCTCACCATCCTCTATTTCTAAGTAAAAATTAAAGGCTTACAAAACGCTGAAACAATAAAATACGAATAACTCTATTAATACATGAGTTACAAATAAATGTATAGAGTAACAATTGTAGGGAATCAATATTTTAACAAAATTGGTTCTATAATATTTTCCTTCTGACTCATAACAAAGGAGACTTTTACAATTTCTCCCCCCCCCCCCCCGTATGCTGGTCCAATTTCAGCCAGTAACGAATATGAACATTATAGTTGAATTAAACAGTTAAATATTGAGCATGGTATAGATCAAATAATCATTTTTGAGTCAAAACCAGAAAAACATATTTGATGACATCATCACATTACATTTGTGCATGTATCTCAAACAGTAAAAGTTCAATTAAGATAATATTTGGTATTTAATCTTTAGATAATGTGGTTCATGATATAACAACTTATTGTTAATATGGCATTGAGGGGGGGGGAGTATGGTTTTACTGAAGGAAGAAAACTAAAAATTGCAAAATCTCGGTTAATAACAAGATAGTTATAGAACATATAGGACAACACTCTAGAACATTTAATTTACAATAAGATTGGTTCAATTACATTTTTCGATCTGATGCATAGTCATGGAGATATTTTGAATTTTCAAAATCCTCCTCCCACTGGTCCGATTTCAGCCATTAATGAACTTCATCTTTATTTTTACATAAAACATTTAAATATTGAGTTTGGTAATGATCAAACAAATATTGCAGCTGCTATAGTATTAACAGACAAATAATAATAAATATAATTTTGAATGTCACTGGTTTTCATCTCCTGGGTAGGATTGACGGACACTAGAGAAAATTATTCGGAAATTGCATGATGAGTACAACTTGAATAGCTGATTTCTCTTAAGAGAAGTTTGCTAAAATGGTCATTGCAATCATACATTTAGAAAATGCTTTTGACACCGTTAATTAACTGGAAGCTTGTTTCACTTCTCATGAAAAATAGGAAATGATTGGAAAGGCCGAAAGTTATAATATTCCTTGAGAATATTAAATCTTTATATGATAACAGAAGCTATAATCAAGAAACATGACACAAAGGTGAATTCTAAGTTAACTGCTCTAAATGTTCATCAAACAAGCAATTACTAAAATGAAAGAAGGAAATGATTATCAGGAAATCAGCTTATTGCATCAGACTCTCAGATGACAATGCACTAGTGGTAGGGTCAAAAGAAGAAATCAATAGAATGCTGCCAGTCTAAATTGTCGTGCTATATCGGTTTAAGCTCAAGGTAAATGCACATAAAACAAAAGTTTTAGTAGTAAGAAGTTAGGAAGAAACAAAGCAACAAAAATATTAATATAAACATTGAAAACACTGTAATTGAGAAAATGGGCTGTTTTGCTGTCTAGGAAGCATCATCACTGAAGAAATTATAGTAAACCTATAGCAAGGTGGTAGAACAGCACTAGCTAAGCATGCCATCCAAAACAAAAGGAGCATTTTAACTAACAAGCATACAAAGAAATGCATTTCTTTTGAGTTTAATGTTTTATAGGAGCAAAAGTTGGGAGTCCTCACAAAAGAAAAAAATAATTGATTGGAAGCAATGAAAAAGAGAATTTGGTGAAGAATCACAAAAAAAAAAAAAAAAGAAAAGTCCATCATGCAGGGGCTTCATAAACTAAGCAGATTTCCCACATGAAGTTTTACAATAGAGAAATCTGCCTACTAATAACAGTAGAAGTAACGAATCTCTAAAACAATTCATGAGGGAAACGGCCAAACTAGCTTTCAGCGGAAAGCCCCAAAATATAGCCGACTTCTGCCAACCCCACACACAATACAAATGCAAATATCTCGGTTAATATTCAAGACAGAGAATAAATGCATAGAACAATATATATAGTAAATTTAATTTAATTGATTCTATGCAAGTTTTCGATCCGACGCATAATAACACTGGACTCGGACCCACTGGTCCGATTTCAACCATTAACAAACTTCATCTTTCTTTTTACATAAAACTATTAAATATTGAGTTTGGTAATGATCAAACAAAAATTGCGAACGCTAAAGCGTTAACAGATAAATATATATATATATATATATAATTTTGAACGGACCTCATTTTCATTATCTACTTTGTTATTTAAAGAAACTTTTGTAATATATACTTCTTTGTCATATACTGAAGTATAAACGCTAAATACTATAGTGGCCTTAACAATTTTAAAGGACATAACACAACGAAACTCTGTATGTATATTAGTATTAATCCCTCTTCGATTATAAGCTATATTAACATTTTTAAGAATGAACAGGAATGGGGGTCAGTTAAAAAATATTTATGTTTCACTTCATATTGGGTTTCTGCAAACATGCACATAACAAAAGGTGTTTATATTGTTATTTAGAGTAACTTTTATTACATTCACATTTGTCGTATAACGAAGTATAAGCGAGATATACACAAAAAACTATAGTAGGAGTCAACAATTTTATAAGTACTCATTTAAGTGTTTTTAATATAGGCACTATGAACAATGATGTTATGTTTTTAAATTATATTTAAGTGTTCCTATGGGATTCATATTTAGAATAAGTGAAGTTTCTGTAATTTAAACCAAATAATTAAGCGGAAGTTGTGAGGAGTTAACAAAATTAGTTCCTGGCAGACTGCCTTTGATCTAGCCGACTTGGGTCAGCTTTTGGTGGGAAGAGATATTTTGTGCTTAATAATTGAAAGTAATGATGATGTTTGTTTTAAACTACAGCTAAACATTAAATGGCTTGTTTAAACCAGTAGAACGTATGTACTCAATAAACTTATACAACATTTATTGTTTGCTCTTTTAGTGATGTTATGTTCTTCCCCAGAAATATTTCGTTAAATATCATAAAATATTTAAACAAAACAATGTTAAAGGGGATTGAAAGTCCTGGGGAGGTGTACCCATTTACGTCTGCTAATTATCAACATTGATCATCTAATATCTTAGACATAACAGAGCATAAGTAAGTACAACTATGAATAAAAAGTTTTTTCTTCAGTTATGCATTTGAGTGTTTTTAATTATTAATGAAATTAATATTAATTAATTAAATACATAAAATCATTCTGTTTGGGACCACTTTGGGAAATTAAATTTGTATTCTTGCATAGTTTAAAATAAACAATGCTGTGCTAATTATGAATTTCATAGCCTATATATATATATATATATATATATATATATATATATATATATATATATATATATATATATATAGTTACTAGGATTAATATTAAGCTAAAGACTTGAGATTGGAAGTGTAAAAATATGGTGAGCATAGTAAAGCCTTACTATCATTATTCAGACTCCCTGAGCAATGCAATTATGATTCCCCGAGCAAAGCCGAGGTAGCTTAGCTAGTATATACATATATACATTCATGAATAAGTACTGCAATATGCAGCCCTTAAGTTTAGTTAACAGATCCATCAGCTCGTCACAGCTTTTCTTACTCTATGTTGTCATTTTGACCTTTTGAAAGAAAGGATCTGAGAGCCTTGCTTTCAATTTTTCTTTTTCAAAACTTTTCCTGTTATCCATGGAAGGGGTTTCACATCCAAAAATAACTACAGACGTTATTATCAACTTATAAATTACAAACTTATCTTACCTAGATAAGCTTTCACATCAAAGATCAGTTTGCAAGGTACAGAAACATCAAATACCAGCCATCGAGTTATTTTTGTTTTGAAGGAACAATTTAATTTTTCTAATATTTGTGGACTACTCATCTGTGTGTGATGCTCTGGCACATATCAAGCTTAGAAATGCCATTTTGTATTACTTTGTCTTTAATAGTTTCCTCCATATACTTAAACAATAAAATGGAAGAGTTAACTCTGCAAAAATGACAGTACCTTATTCAGATATTTTCATAAACTTACATTCTGCCACATTTGTTCTGAATCCTACATTTTTTTTTACCAGCCACTGCTGTAATGATTTCCAATATACACCAGCATATTCCACTTATTCGGTGAGAATGCTATTGTAGTCATTAATTGTTGCTATGATATCTCATTGGTTTTAATAATTTACATAATTAAAATTTGTTTCCTCCTGGATACCATAGTAGTAATCCATTAAGACATAGTCTAGAAGGCCTCTCTATAGAATTTTAGTAGCTGGTGCATATAGCCAAATGAGGTGAGTCAACTTAATTAGCAGTGCACATCAATTGAAAATGTTCAAAACAAACATTATAAATAAGCCAGACCTTTTCTATGGTTTTCATCATTTTTATCAATTCTAAAAACTAAAATTATTACTATGAGGATATAAGGTAAACATTCAAAACACGTCTTTACTTAGACAAAAGAAAATTATGTTAGGCATTGATATGCAATATTGTACTGCAAGGAATCAGTTGAATACATTATTTCAGCAAAACCCAACATGCAGTTGCTGTATAAATTTAAACAGATTGTGTTCTATAATGACAAATCACACGAGTAAAGACATCTCGCATTATATACTCTAGTTCTACCTTTGTAGGAACCCCATGTAAAGCATCTATGGAACTCAAGCTGATAGTAAGAAATGCAGTGAGTAATTAGATCAATTAGATTCATAAAACATTTGTGTCAATATGGGTGGGGTTTACTTACAACTGAAAAGAGAAAAATAACTCGGTTAAAATTCAATATATATGGCAATGATTCTAGAAAACTCAATCAACAATTTTAGATTAACACAATTCTGTTTTTCTAACCCCTCCCCTCTCCCTCTAATCTAACACATTTATAAAAAGTCCATCACGCAGGGGTCGCATTAACTAAGCAGATTTTTCGCGTGCGTCACATATTTCTATTTACCTAAAAACATAAAAGTTCCATGAGAACAATATTTGGTATTTAGGGTTCAAATAACGTGCTGCATAATATAACACCTTATTATTAGTATGACATGAGTAGAAATGGGGGTTTACTGAAGGCCAAAAACTAAAAAATGCAAATATCTCTGTTAATAATCAAGATAGTGAAATAATATACACAACAACATTTATAGAACTTTCTATACAATTATTTGATCCGACTCATAACAATGGAGATATTTTGAATTTTCAAAATCCCCACCCCTTCTTCCGATTTCAGCCATTAACAAACTTGATCTTTCTTTTTGCATACGATTAAATATCTAGTTTGGTAAAAATTAAAAAAAAAATGTTTACTGCTAGAGCGTTTACTTGTGTGTGTGAGTGTGTCGTGTGTGTGTGTATATATATATATGATTTTGAACAGACCTCATTTTCATCATCTCCTGGGTAGGATCGATGGACATTTGAAGAAATTTTTTGAAAATCATGCCATGAATACGACTTCAATAGTTCATTTCCCTTAAGGGAAATCTCTTAAAAAAGGATGGATACACGTAAGTCTGTGTGTGTGGAGGGGGGGGGATACCACCTGTGGCCATGGGCATAATTATCAGTAACCTGACTGAGCTGAAGGTAAAAAATAAGACCCCCCTCCAAGGGAGAACATTACTTCGTTAACAGTGGGCACTAATGGATCAGTATAAGTCTATCGAGTACGTGTGACAGCCCCTCAGAATAATAACAATTATACTCCCTTAGAACCTGTCCACAAGCAGGCTAGCAAAGGGTGAACTGACCATGATGTCCCAGGTATGAGGCATGTCAGTATATTGGGGACAACTACTATCAGCTCCTCCTTGGTTAATAGGGGGCGCATGTTAAGTTGATCAATCGCTATCTAAAACTGATAATGAATCCCTTTAGCCTCACTAGGGGGCAGTAAAGATCTCTAAGGCCTGTAATATCAACCAAAAAATATATAAACAAGTCATAAAACCCATATAAACTGGTTTCCATAATAAATCAAGTACAAATATTCAACTTTAGATCATGTATTTAAATGAAAAACAAATTTTGCCAACATGCCTACCAGCTAATCAGAGTGAGCCTGCCAGTATAGGCACTCTTGCAATGTCTACATCTGAGGCATTTTAAATATTCGATTGTCGAAAAGATCAAAACATGAGACATGTTTTGTCATACATACAAAGTGTAATTTATGCTTTATTATTTCTAAGATTATAATTATTTGAAAAAAAAAGTGATGGCTAATAAACACAGAACACATTATATGAGAAGTGTATTATTTAAATACAAAGTGTTTTGCAATTTTTAAACCTTATAAGTAAATGTCAAAATATATAGTAATTTTTTTTTTTTTTTTATTTCTATATGAAATACTGGAACTTTTTAAGTTTTACCGCTTTTTATCACATTATTATCATTTCACATCTTTTTAAATAGCTTAATCAAATATTCAGCAATAAAAAAAAATTGATATTAACTGTAGCTTTCTATCTCACACAGTATTCTTGCCTTTTAAAAGGAAAAATTCTTCTAAATAAGGGTTTCTCTAATATTGCAATAAGAATGAGCTTGAAAATAATTTTTATTGAATACAGTCTTGGTTTCCAATGCATGAATAACTATACATAAGAAATATTTCATTATGCAGAAAAAAAAAATGCAATTATTTTAAGAGAAAAGTACGAAGAATAAATACCTTTTCCTCTCCATCTCTGCAACCCTTAGAACATTTTCCATTTTCCTATTGTGGAAATTTCAATTATATTCATATATATATTTGATAATAGCACGAAAATAAATAAATAAATAAATTTAGCATCTAAATTAATTAAAATGTATTACTTATTAAACAATATTTATAAATCATAAAGAAGCTATAGCATTTTTAAACCATTAAAGAATCATTTCAACAGGCCAACACTAATTCAATTAAAACAATTCCTGAACATAAATTTTTCAAAAGAGTGCAAGAGTTGACAAAAATATTTTTATCATCAAACAAATTACTTTTAGGCAGCTAAACTTAGAGTATCAATTAGAGCCAAATGAATGAATGAGTGTTGTCTCACTTTTTAATGCTGGTAAGGCAACACCTAACTTATTTAATAGTTAATAAATTACAATGCAATGCAAACCTGATAGATAAAAACAACCCAGAAATTTACAACTGATTCTTCTCACAGGCTTTTGTAGGAGATAGGACATTAACAGTGTTTTATGTCTGGTTTAAAATATAAACCCTGGATGAAAAGTGTGTTATACAATTATCTGCAAATTAAATGTTGAAATCCCCCCCCCCCGCAATCATTTATTTAAGTCTAAGGGTTAAGGAGCTCTTGGAAGTCCAAAGTAAGAAAAGTGACTTTCATTATTGATTCTTACTTTGCATCTCACCCCTTATTTAACCTTTAGCCTTCTTGAATAGAAATATAATGTCGCACTCAATAATTAAAAAATAGGAATGATTACTTAATAAAGAGATAATAAACATGTATTTATTTATTGTGAGCCCCTCCCTACCAAATTGTTGTAGAAAATAACTCAATTCTGAGCTGTAGCAAAATAAAACTTTCTTAGGGAAAAAAAAGAGGTTAGCCTTGGATTTGAACCTAGGTTCTTTCACTTTCTAAGTGAATACTCAATCATCTATGCATCGTATAGCCTTATACGAGCCAAATGTTCAACCTTGACTATAATTTTCTACTGATTCAGTAGTGTTATTTATATTAATCACACAGTCGCCATTAATCAGAAACAGATCCCCAAAATTGTATGGTCACACTCAAATACTCTCTTCTGTAACCAACCTCTTCACTTTAGTGAGCAGTACTACTCCTTGCAGCTGTCGATCTATCAATTGTGATAATGCATTGTCTTTTGCATACTATTAAATAGCTACCTAATCTAATTAATCCACTTATTACATCTCAGCAAACATTATTTGGAACCAGTCCTCCAGAACAAATATTTTCTAATCCAGTCCTCAAGAACAAATATTTTCTAATCCAATCCTCATAATTTTCCCCATGGACTGAGATCTCAAGAAAGATACATTTTATTTGTACCTTTATAATATTTACTTTTTTTTCTTAATCTATTTTTAATTAGCATGGGGGGCTTTGGGTAGCCATAGTAAGGCATAGCTCTTAATTTCCAGGTGATTTTAAATTTATGGTTTAATTCCCATGAGGGCAATATAAATTTACTTAGCAACAAAATAACTAAATAAAATTGTTAATTCAGCCCTGTCCAGAAATGGGAGGTACCCAGAAGATGGTCCGACCCAATTAGCTGTAGTAACATAAAAGGATATAATTATGGTAACCTACAATGATACTGACTGGTCTAGTATGCTCGTTCATCAGTGAGAATAAATAGCCTTATTTTGGTAGAGAATATAATCATCATTTTCAACTACTGGTAGTGAACCATAGAGGAAGTAAAGTTAGATACCTTTTTTATCAATTAAACTGTATTTTATAAGTAGTTCCTTTTGGATAATTATTGCCCATAATCAAAGAGTATATATGTAAAATATAATTAACTGATTATCCTCTAAGAATCACTGTTAAACTGTTACCTCTAATGATAAGATTCCTACAAATAAGAATTCTAACAGCTCTATATAAGAATCAGTATTGCAACTATTGTCTTTCTAAAGTTTTATTACTTTATTATTATTTAATATAAAAAATAATAATATTTTAAAATTATGTATTACCCCCTTTCACTCATCTTGAATTAACAAGACAATAAGCAAAAGACAAGAGTCCTATAAACACGGTCCTAACAACTTAACCTTAATTTTCCTTGAATGGCATACTTGTATGAGATTTCAGTGCCTCAAAGGCAGCTATACATATCGCCGGCGATAGATACATACATATCGCTTGTAACAGGCCTCATTTTGTCGTCACAAAGGTAGGATTGAGAGACATTTGGAGTTTTTTTGATAATCGTTTCATAAGTTTCCCTTAATAGAAAAAATATTGTATGAGAAAATGATAGAGGTGTAGTCGAAACTAAAGTCTCTGGTGGTTTTTATCTTTCCAATGGCTTAAAAAAGACCAAGTTCATAACAATAAACATATCAGGGAGATTGGTGGTCTAGTTGGATTGGGGAAATATAAGTTTTAGTTGAAACACGTTAAACTATCTGGGGCAGTTATGGGCAGCAATAGTGTCGAATCGCATATAAAATCCAGCTTTTTTATGCACTATATATATCAAAGGGCATAGGTTAGCCAGTGAGTTAAAGCATTGATCTTAATCACACATGGTAAACCTAGAGTGGTGAGTTCGATTCCTGCCTGTGCAGAGGAATTTATTTAGTGACGGAATTCATTAAATAAAATCCTTAGTCCCACCCTAGGGTGGTAACCTGTAGATAACCCGTCCCAATTAGCCTTAGTTGCAAAAAGTGGACGTTAATAAATAATAATATATATATATATATATATATATATATATATATATATCAGAGAAACATAGATTCTCGTGAAGGAAATCCTCTTGGTCTGCGAACGTTTTATGATGAGGAGAAAGTGTTTCCCTTAAGAGGAACTTCAGTAGACCCTTTCCCATTTATTTCTAATGAACATTTAGGCTTGTTACTAAATGAAACTTTCTGTGCAAGGCTCTAAAAAGATCTCATTTTTAAAATTGTATTAATCCAATTGGGAATAATAAGTGTTGAATTTGTTGAGTGGTAACACCCTCAAAATCAACTATCAAATAACTCCTAATCAAATACAAGAAGCTACCTTCACAATAACCATAGAATACCTGCAGGTATATTTTGTGCAATGTATATAAAAATAAAATATACCTTATATGATATTAGTTCAGGTATTTAAAGCCTAGTATTAAGTTACTACTGCTAGTCCTAGTTCCACATACTTATCAAAAATTCAGTAATCATTTTAGGAAAAATAATAAATAGGCTGAGAAAATAAAACTAAACGAAGTATTTGAATTATTCAATCACTTACCAACTCCAACCCATTTATTACAGAACATAAACCAGGACTGATTTTAGTAAAATAAAACTATTCAGGAACCTATTTCTCGCTCCAGT
The DNA here is from genome assembly GCA_019009955.1 of Riptortus pedestris. NCBI lineage: Eukaryota > Metazoa > Arthropoda > Insecta > Hemiptera > Alydidae > Riptortus > Riptortus pedestris. The sequence continues at coordinate 60,553,605 of CM032229.1, forward strand.
GTAGCTGCCTTAAATGAAATTATTCTAGTGCAAAAGACTTCTTACCTTTGCCTTTCCATTTCAGCTAATCGTTCAACCTCGTCCATCTTTCGGTCATTAAGAATTTTCTTTTTAAGGGAGTTCACAGTCTTTGTATCTGAGTCTGAACTACTACTGGATGACGCAGATCGTGATCGTTTTCTACAGAAAACAATGAAATAAAATTATAAATCAAATTTCCAAGCCAACAATTTCCTGTTAAAAACAAAAATGTAATACCTACTGTCATACATCCAAATATCATCAAAATAAGAATAATTAAAACTTCGAGATAAATTGTTACAGAATGTTTGATGTCAGGACTAAGGTAAGTCTCCAATATTTGAGATAAAACAGAATAAATGGTAAATCCATGCATATATTTATGAGTTTCATAACAAGCAAATTCGATCCAGATCTGATTCCATCTTCTTTCTTTCAGAACAGTAGCATAAGCTGATTAAACAGAAATATTACTTCAAATTTAAAAATAGCTTTCCTTTTTGTAAAATGTACCTTTGGTATTAAGGCAGAATACTTAAAATCATAAATGATATTATTCATATTAATAGAAGAAAAACAATAAATTTCATAACATAACCTTGTTTTGTGCTGCACAAAGCAGTACAATTAATGAAAAAAAGGATAATTTACCTTGACTTAGAACTTCTTTCTCGTGATTTATCTCTGTGTTTATGAGACCTGTCCCTTGACTTAGATCTCTTATGACTATGTTTTTTCTTATGACGCCGCCTAGGCGATTTACTTCGGGATCTTGATCTACCCATGTTATAATGCTATGAAACAACTCCAACTAAAGTCCAATATACCATGTAAAATAGGGCACTATAGACAAACTTTGTAGAATGGATTCGTTTAATGTGTCTCCATAATGTTTACAACCTCTCAAACAAAACCTCTGGTGCAACTAAGTAACAACAGCTGCTGCAGTAGAACCTCACGCCTTTTTCATATGAAGGTTAAAATACATTTATTCTTAGGAATAAAATATATTTGTCTATTGTATAACTTACGTCATTTAATAACTTAAACATTGAACAATAGATTTATTAATTAAAATGTAAACTGACTTACTAAGAAACTATTACAAAACATTCATGCAACATTTAATTTGAAATAAATTGAAACAAAAAAATTATTCTTTCTGAGAATAGTGAAATTATAATCTTTTAATAGAAATAAATTATTATAAAAAATATTTTTAACTGCTCCAACATGAAAACTAAAAGAGAGGGGGGGGGGTCCAGACATTAAATTTACCAATATAAATTTTATTTGTAATTGTATTACGTAATGGATACTTTAGTTTTACTAAGCTCTTTTTCATATTTAACTTTTTTTTTTACTTCGAGTTTTTTGGAGAAATTATTATTCTGTAACTGTGTATTAATATTCCAAATTTTCAGTATTTGAAATAATAACTTTACTGTTACAATTTCATTATTTTAAATTCATTTTCATTTTTGTATACTGAATATTTTTTTTAATTTAAGGGTTCATTCGGTATGAGATGTATTTTATTTTTTGTGAACAGTTTTGCCACTAAATTTGAATCAAGACAGAGAGCCAATAGAAATTGTACACGGTCGGTGTCACAAAATGAAAATAAATGTTTGACTTATCCTCTTTCAGTATAACATTAAACATGGGGAAGAGTTTATGTGTTTACGTCTTACTCCTAAATTTACTAGTTTTAAGTGTGTTAGTTTTATCTGAGTGAGTACAACTTATTCATTACTGTATTTTGTTTACATTTAAACTGATTTTTCACAAACTAATTGATTTTTTTGCAGGAGGAATTTTTATAATATCCTGGGAGTTAGTAGGAATGCAAATCTAAATCAAATTAAAAAAGCATACAGGAAACTAGCAAAAGAACTGCATCCAGATAAGAATACTGATGATCCCAATGCTGCTTCTAAATTTGCTGACCTTAGTGCTGCCTATGAAGTTCTTTCTAATAAGGAAAAAAGAGAAAAGTATGATAAGTGTGGTGAAGAGTGTTTGAAAAAGGACGGAATGATGGGTGAAGGAATGGATCCATTTGCTAGTTTCTTCGGGGATTTTGGATTTCATTTTGGCAATGGAGACAGTCGCCATGAAACTCGAAAGGGTGCAAACATTGTAATGGATTTGTATGTTTCACTGGAAGAGCTATATAATGGAAATTTTGTGGAGGTAGTCATTTTATTAAACAATGGCCTTGTTATTTATATTACCAAACTGTCATTAATATGCTTACTGCACATTTTTTTCAACAGACCTAGTTGTTATGTCTAGCATAACGTTTGTGCAGGCATTTTAGGATCATACACATTTAGAATTTTCTAGATTATTTAATATTAACTAAGGAACTATTTTTGAAATTACAAAATTGTTTCTACAATAGTTGTTCCTCAAGAACTTTTCTGTAGGTGTTTTATTCAAGCTCCTTTTAAAATCAGCAAACCTTGTTTTAAACTAAAAAGACTTACGTATTAGATTTGTTAAAATACTTCATGAAACTGTTACAACATTGAAAAACTTGCAATTTTTCTTAAGGGCCATCCATCACTAATTTTATTTACTCACTGTTCCTTATTTTATGAATAAAAATGCACTTAGCCTTTTTTTTTCTTTATGATTTTAGATTACTCACAATAAACCAGTGCTTAAGCCTGCTCCTGGCACAAGACGATGCAACTGTCGTCAGGAACTACAGACCAAAAGTTTAGGACCTGGGAGATTTCAAATGATTCAACAAACTGTCTGTGATGAATGCCCTAATGTCAAGTAATTTTTTTTTCAAGTAATATTCTTGTAAAGTATATGTCATTTTAAGAATAGATTTATATCATCATCTTATGACTAAGCATAAGACTTGGTTTAAACACAAAAGTCACTAGTTATAATCAGTAGTCATGTTGGTGAGAAATGAGTGCTAACCTATTGAATAAAAATCTTGACAGTTATACTCTTAGTAGTGAAATAAAAGATAACTGGTTTTCATTAATAATTTCTATCCAAAATTCTGCTTGATAGAAATTTATATCAGGATCAATTAAACAGCCCTTCCCTTCATTTAATTATTAATGTTTTATAGTGCCACAAATTGCCCTAAGAACACTGACTTCATCTCTAGAGTTTTGGTTACAAAAAAAAAAATATAAATAGATCACAGTTGGCCATGTAAACCAAACTTTCAGTATATTTAATTTCTCTTATATTCTATCATGAAAGTAAATATCAAACTCTTTAGTTATTTCTTTGTAGTACCATTTTAATAAAAAAATTGTATGACCTTGAAATCCTAACCGCTAGAGCGTTAACAGATATATATATATATATATATATATATATATATATATATATATATATATATATATATATATATATATATATTTATATAAAATTGTAACCTCTGTCTGTACATTGATTTTTTTTCTCGAAATTCCACGATACTTTTTTGTTTCACATGTCATAGACACAAAATCTGCAATTTGTTTCTTTCGTGTATGTTTGTTTGTTGTTACCTTTTCATGCATAAATGGCCGAACTGAATTTTATGAAACTTGGTATGTATATTACCACTAACCCAACTTAGACTTTAGGCTATGTTGATATTCTCTGAGACGAACAGGAGTGGGGGTTATAAAGAAAGCTTGAAATTAACAATAGCGATATTTCGTTTCGTATTGCTTTTTCGGCATAACAAAAGTTGTTTATTTTGTAATTTAGTGTAACTTTAGTTATATACACTTTTTTCATATAACGTATTATAAACGAGATATACGCTAAAACCTATAGTGGAAGTGAGCAATTTTATTTGGCACAAAGACTCAACCGAACTAAATAAAACTCGCTATGTGTATTAGCGCTAACGCCTTCATTAGAATAAGCCATACCGACATTTCTAGGGACGGGCAGGAGTGGGGGTTTTAAGGAAGGTCTAAATTTAAAAATATCGGTATTTCATATTCTATTGGTTTTTCTGCAAATATGCACATAACAAAAATTGTTATTTAGAGTAACTTTTGTTATATTCACTTTTGTCATATACCAAGTATAAACGAGATTTATTATTAAAATATTATAGACTATATTAAAATTTTTAGGTTCAAACGGGAGTGGGGTTTATGGGGAGACCTTTAATGAAAAATTGCGATATTCCGTTTCCCATTGGTTTTTCAACAGATGCAAGTAACGAAAGTTGTTCATTATGTTATTTAAAGTAACTTTTGTTATATATACTTTTTTCGTATACCGAAGTATAAACGTGATATACACTAAAACTTAAAGCGGAAGTCAACAATTTTATTCAGCGCAAAAGACAACCGAATTAAACAAAACTCTGTATGTGAATTAGCATTAATTTTTCCATGATTATTAGCTATATTAAAATTTTTATGGTCAATTGGGAGTGGGGGTTATAAGGGAGGCCAGAACTAAAAATTCACCATATTTCATTTTCATTTGTTTTAAGGCAAACGTGCACATTACAAAAGTTGTTTACTTTGGTATTTAGAGTAACTTTTGTTTTATACATTTTTTCGTTAACAATGTATGAACCAAGTAACTTGCTTATAAATATTGATATGCTTAGCAATTCTAGCCAATATGAACTATAGTTATCTAAGTAAAGCAATGTTGATAAAACTTAAGCGGGAGTGGATGTTGTTGGTAGGCTAACACAGTTAATTGTATTAACTAATTTCCTGTGAAATGTTGTATTTTTTTTCGACTTGTATTTACTATTATGCATATAATGTTATGCTCGGATTGGTTTTTGACAGTAAATATGTACACTATAGATGAATTTAATTATAATAAATGCTATCCATGATTATGATCTGAGTTATTCATGGTGAATCAAACAGTGGAGAGAGATTGATTACGGACAAATTTTCATTTATTCTTCAAAACTAAAATGTCTATGCTATAAGTTTCTACCTGATCCTTACAGGAAAACCATTAGCCCAGACAGGAAGTGTAGTTGTATACATTTTAGCCTTGCCAAATAGAAAATACCATCAACATTCTGACTCTAATGATTCCCGAACGAAGCCGGGTACCTATCTAGTAATATATAATAACATTATATATTAATAACAATATAATAATATATAATAACAGCTAGTTGTTACCATGTAGCGAAATGTATGAGGCATTTTATGGTCAATACATTTAGAAGCATTTTCTAGATTATTTAATAGTAACTAAGAAGCTATTTTTGAAATTGCAATATTTTCTTCTTTTCTTCTTCTTTTGTACCTACAATATCTATCTCTTAGGTTGAACAATTCAGTAAGTGTTTTATTCAAGCTCATTTTAAAATCAGCATACATTGTTTTCAACTAAACATACTTAGATATTACATTTAACATAGTTCATGAAACTATTGCAACACTGAATAACTAGTAATTTTTCTTAAGGGGTGCGCATTACTATTCTGTTTCCTTTTAGCAGATTTCCCTTAAGGGAAATCAGCTATTGAGGTTGCACTTATGACGCGATTTTTGAAAAAAATTCCTCAAATGTCCAGCGATTCTACCTAGGAAGTGACGAAAATGAGGTCCGTTCATAATTTTATATATATGTCTGTTACTGCTCTAGCAGTCAAAATTTTTGTTTAATCGTTACCAAACTCGATATATAAGTGTTTTATGTAAAAAGAAAGTTCAAGTTCGTTGACGGATGAAATCAGACTGTGGGGAGGGGGAAGTTTAGAAAAGAGGAATTTTGAAAATTCAAAATATCTTTGTTATTATGCATGGGATCAAATTTTTTTTGGAATCAATCTTGTTGCAAATATAATCTATATATATATATAAAATTGTTACCTCTGTCTGTACATTGATTTTTTTCTCAAAATTTCACGATAACTTCGTTTCACATGTCATAGACACCATAACTGCATTTTGTTTCTTTGGTGTGTGTTTGTTTGTTACCTTTTCACGCATAAACGGCTGAACCGAATTTTATGAAACTTGGTATGTATATTACTACTAACCCAACTTAGACTTTAGGCTATGTTAATATTCTCTGAGACGAACAGGAGTTGGGGTTATAAGGGAGGCCTGAAATTAAAAATAGCGGTATTTCGTTTCCTATTGCATTTTCGGCAATTATGCACATAACAAAAGTTGTTTATTTTATTATTTGGAGTAAATTTTGTAATAAACACTTTTGTCGTACACTTAAGTATAAATGAGTTATACGTTAAAAACTACTCCGGAAGTCAACAATTTTATTTGGTACAAAAAACTCAACCGAACTAAACCAAACTCGGTATGTGAATTAGCACTAACGTCTTCCTTATAATACTGTAGCCATACTAACATTTTTTGAAATTAAAAACAGTGATATTTCATTTCCTATTGGGGTTTCGGCAAATATGCACATAACAAAAGTTGTTTATTTTGTTATTTAGAGAATCTTTTGTCATATACACTATCGTCGTATACCTAAGTATAAAGGCGTTGTACGCTAAAAATAATAGCGGGAGTCAACAATTTTATTTGCCACAAAAGACTCAACCGAACTAAATAAAACACTCGGTATATGTATTAGCACTAACGCCTTCCTTATAATAAGCCATACTAACATTTCTAGGGACGGGCAGGAGTGGGGGTTATAAGGGAGCCTGAAATTAAAAATAGTGATATTTTGTTTCCTTTTGGGGTTTCGGTAAATATGCACATAACAAAAGTTGTTTATTTTGTTATTTAGAGAAATTTCCTCAACAATTCTTTGGAACTACCAGGAACCTCACCGGGAAAAATTAATTCAAATGTATGTTAATATTATGTGCTTAATAATTCAAATCTATGCATAATGCACAGGAAACGGCTAATATGACAATATGGAGGACAGTGAAGTCTTACATAAAAAAATAATTTTATTATTAACAAATCCACAGAAACGACGGGTATTTACACTAACACTGACGGCTAAATGTCAAAATATTGTGCAAAGTAAAGCCTTGCCAAAAAAATACCATCACCATTCAGCCTCAAATGAATTCCCGAGCGAAGCCAGGTATCTGAGCTAGTGTTCTATAAATGTTGTTATGTACGGTTTTCCATTATCTTGATTATTAACCGAGGTATTCACATTTTTTAGTTTTCAGTCTTCAGTAAACCCCTTCTCCTACTCATATTAACAATAAGCTGTTATATTATGAAGCACTTTATTTGAAGCCTAAATACCAAATATTGTTCTCATTGAAATTTTACATTTTGAGATAAATGCAAATACATGACGTACACGGGAAATCTGCTTAGTTAATACAGCCCGTGCATGACGAATGTTTTTCCATTTATTTTTATTTTAACAGTCCAACATAAGATTAAGTGACCGCAGTGGTCTCTTTGCATTATCGTTATATTCAAACCTCCATTTCACACATTTTCTGGAATCATTTGAATTCCCATTCCTATTGAGTTGATATATACTCATTAATTTTATTTGTTATTTTACAGGTTTGTTACTGAAGACAGACTTCTTGAAGTCGAAATTGAAGCTGGAATGCAGGATGGCCAGGAGGTGAAGTTTGTTGCAGAAGGGGAACCACATCTTGATGGAGATCCAGGAGATCTAGTACTTCGAATTAAAACTCAGCCTCATAAGGTTTTTGAGAGAAAAGGGGATGATTTATACACAAATGTCACTGTTTCCTTAGCCGATGCCCTTACTGGTTTTAGTTTGGAGATTCAACATCTTGATGGTCGAAAATTGACAATTCAGGTATTTTTGATTAACAGTGAAATTTGTTAACCATACATTGAATTGATTTAGTTTTTAGGCGTTTAAAATTAGATCTCCATATAATTCCTTTTGATTTGTATGCTTAGTGTATACTGATATACATTACTACTTACTAAAGCACTATTTACTGTGTTAATATACTTCCCTGTATAAGTCCCCTCATAGAAAATCTATACTGCTCAGACCAATTCTACATGGATTTGTTAGTCCCTTAAGGGAAATCAGCTATTGAGGTCACATTCATGACGCGATTTTCGAAAAGTTTCTTCAAATGTCCATCGATCCTACCCAGGAGTTGACGAAAATGAGGTCCGTTCAAAATTACATATATATATATATATATATATATATATATATATATATATATATATACTAGCTAAGGTACCCGGCTTCGCTCGGGAATTTATTTAGGGCTGAATAATGATGGTAATGATGGTATTTGTTTTGGCAAACCTTTACTTTCCACAACATTTTAACATTTCCCGATGTATACCCGTCGTTGCTGTGGATTAGTTAATAATAAAATCATTTGTCGTGTAAGGCTTCACTGTCCACAATATTTTTATATTTCCGTCTCATGTGCACGTAGTTGTTTTTTATATATATAATTCATAATCATAGAAAGTATTCTGTCCGCCAAACTGTGTTTGAATGAAACTTCCTTTCCCTGTATCATGGGAAAGACCAACAGTGACTGAAAAATGAACAGAAAACGAAATATCGTGAATTTTTATTTCAGGCGTCTCTTATAACCCCCACTCCCATTTAAACCTAAAAAATTTAATGTAGCTTATAATCCTGGAAGAATTAATGCTAATTCACATGCCGAGTTATGTTAAGTTCCGTTCAATCGTTAGTGCCAGATAAAATAGTCAGCTACTGTTTTAGTTTTCAGTGTAAATCTCGTTTATACTTGGTATATGACAAAAGTGAATATAACAAAAGTTACTCTAAATAACAACTTTTGTCATGTGCATGTTTGCCGAAAAACCAATAGAAAACAAAATATCACTACTTTTAATTTCAGGCCTTCCTTACAACCCCCACCCTGCTCGTCCCTAGAAATGTTAGTACAGGTTATTATCATGGAGGAGTTAGTGCTAATTCACATATCGAATTTTGTTTAGTTCGGTTGAGGCTTTTGTGCCAAATAAAATTGTTGACTCTCGCTATAGTTGTTAGTGTATAACTCATTTATAATTAGATATAAGACAAAAATGTACATAATAAAAGTTACTTTAAATAACAAAATAAACAACTTTTGTTATGTGCATATTTGCCGAAAAAGCAATACGAAACGAAATATCGCTATTTTTAATTTCAAGCCTTTCTTATAACCCCCACTCCTGTTCGTCTCAGAGAATATCAACATAGACTAAAGTCTAAGTTAAGTTAGTGGTAATATTCATATCAAGTTTCATAAAATTCAGTTCAGCCATTTATGCATGAAAAGGTAACAACAAACAAACATACACGAAAGAAACAACTTGCAGATTTTGTGTCTATGACATGTGAAACGAAAAAATATCGTGAAATTTCGAGAAAAAAAAAAACAATGTACAGATAGAGGTTACAAGTTTATATATGTCTGTTAACGCTCTAGCAGTCGCAATTTTTGTTTGATCGTTACCAAACTCGATATTTAAACGTTTTATGCAAAAAAAACAGATCAAGTTCGTTAATGGCTGAGATCAGACCAGGGGTAGGGATTTTTGAAAATTCAAAATATCTCCGTTACCATACGTCGGATCAAAACATTGTATAGAACCGATCTTATTGCAAATTAAATTTACTATAAATATTGTTCTATTCATTTATTCTCTATCTTGGATATTAATCGAGATATTTGCATTTTTATTAATTGTAATAGACGAAATGAGATTGGCTAACTTCGGGTCTAGTCGCGAGTTTTCGTCAAAAGCTAGTTCGGCCGTTTCCGTAACTGTTCGGCTCTGGTGAAATTTCTCTATTTTAAAACTTCACTTAGGAAATCTGCTTAGTTTACGCAGCCCCTGCGTGACAGACTTTTTTATTCGATAGGTTGTCATTTTCAGGGTGATGTAAAACATATGCCATAATAGATCTATTTAGTTTGGATCCTGGAAATTTACTGTAAAATACTCTACTAAAAATGTATTTCCTGGAGCCTCAATAATATAAAGTCTTATCATGCATGGGCTGTGTAAACTAAGCGGATTTCCCATATGCTTGTATGACACACTAATGTTCTCATTCTCTTAATTCTAAAAATTAATGAGTAGAAGTGGGAGTTTTTTACTGAAGGCAGTAAACATGCATCAATAGTTTAACAAAATTGGTTCCATAACATTTCTCGAATTAACTCATAACTGAAATATTTTGAATTTTTCATGAACCCCCCCCCTCACCTATTCCTCGTCTAGTTTCAGACATTGTCTAATATGACCTTTAGTGTTGAATGAAACAGTTTTAAAGTATCGAGTATAGATAGATCAAACAAAAATGTTCAACTTAAAAACATAAAATCTTAAAAGATGGTGTCAATACACTACGTATTTGCATGTACCTCACAAAGTAAAAGTTCAATGAAATCAAAAATTGGAATTTAACCCTTTAATTGCGACACAGGTAGTGGAGGGTGAGTGATGAAGGGCGCCGGCCTTTCCAAGTTCAGCTCTACCCCTCTGTGCGTGGGATTCCCGGCCCTCCTCCCGGTTGCCCCCTCGCCTATTTGTTGGTTGTTTCCCTAATTTTGGAAAATATTCAGGATTTTTTTCACATTCAAGGATATTAGTTAAATATTGTAGATGTTGTTGAAGATATTAGTTACGTATTGAAGATGTTGTATGTTAATTTTTTCAATGAAAGTTCTAGTCTGCCCGTCAAAAATGCATCATTTTTTTTTTATGTAAACAGATTTTATTACATATTATATTGTAGTGTAAACACAAAGAAATGAAAACTAATCAATGAATAAAATATATCCATAACTTTGGTAGTTCCTGAAGTGCCAGGGCCTAAATCTGGAATTTGTGTAGTTTCAGCATGGCTACAGGTAGTTACTAGTTCCCCTATTTGCCAACAGATGATTCCCTTCCGACCCACAACAGTGGTTTAGCGAAATCAGATGGAGAACGACCAAAGCCACTATAGTGGCTCTGCGCGCGAGGGGCACGGCCATCCCTGAACCACTATAGTGGCTTTGTGCAATGAAAGGGTTAAGCTTCCAATAAAATGGTTCATGATATAACACCTTGTTGTTAATATGACATGAGTAGGAGTGGGGGTTTACAGAAGGCTGAAAACTAAGAATTGCAAATATTTGTTAATATTCACGAATGAGAAAAAATGAATATAACAACATTTATAGAGCATTACATTTGCAATAAGACTCTTCATACACCATTTTTCGATCTGACCCACAATAACAAAGATTTTTAGAAATTCCACCTCTAAACCATCCTTTTGTCCAATTTTAGCCGTTAATGAACTTAATCTTTAGTTTTACATAAAATGCTTATATCTAGAGAACGGTAATATCAATACAATAATTCTGACCGCTAGAGTAACAACCATTATATACACACACACAAACACAGTAGCACTTCCGTCCTCTGGTTATCCGACTCCCCTTAATAATCAACCATGTCCACAGCCAGGTGGCGAACCAGCGTATCTGATATTTGTTTGGTTTCCTGCCACAACAAGTAGATGTCGGCAGTCCTTTGTTTTGTGAGTCATGCTCATCTTATAGACTAGTAACAGACATCTGCTGATCTGTTCAGTGCTGTATAATACTTATTTACTATATTACATGTTGTTTCTTTTTGAAAATTACTGTAGTGTATATAACTTGTTATTATTAGTCGGATCAAAAAATTGTATAGAACCAATCTTATTACAAATGTAGTGTTCTATAAATGTTATGTACATGTTTCTCTATCTTGTATATTTTAGTTTTCAGCCTTTAAGAACCCCCCATTCCTACTCATGCCCTATTAAAATTAAGCTGTGCTTTCATGAACCACTTCATTCCAAGATTAAATTCCAAATATTGTTTTCAATGAACTTTTATTTTGAGATACATACAAATATTTTATGTGATGTCATCGATTAAAAATTTTATGATCATAACTCGAAAATGTTTATTTTATCTATACGATAATTAATATATGACATTTTAACTCAACACTACAGATCGTAGTCGTTAATGGCTAAAATTTGGCCATGGTAAGGAGCGGCGTTATGGGGGAATTAGAAAATTCCAAATATCTCTGTTATTATGAGTCCTATCGAAAAATGTTATAGAACCAATCCTGTTAAGCTATTAATGGAGTTATTCATACTTTCTGGTTTTCAGCCTTTAGTAAATGTTCACTTCAACTTATTGGATTTTTATATAGAAAATATATGGAGAGAAGAAATCAATAGTGTTTCATACTAGCTCGTGTGAAATCTGCATAGTTTACCCCTGTGCAACAGACTTTTTGTAAAACTCAGGAGTGTATGTATCATGGTTAATTTTTATAAGAAATATACTTTAAAAAGAGGTTTTCATAAAGAAAAGGGTTGGTATTGAAAAGAGACTTATTTTACAAATTCTCCATACATTATTTAAGTTGTCATTAATATGTATTCTGTTTCCTTTTTGAATATCTGCACAATAAGGCCGATTGGAAGGAAAATTTGATAGCCCCTGAACTAACATAAAAATGTTAGCATGTATAATCTCAAAACTATTTCCTGCAGTGTAGACTATTTTAGCACCATTTCTTTAAGTATAGAGCTCTTATTGACGTCATAGATATTATAAAGATCATTGTTTGTTTAGAGGGATAAAGTAACCTGGCCTGGAGCTAGACTTCGGAAAAAAGGAGAAGGCATGCCACATTATGAGAACAATAATCTTCATGGTGCATTGTACATCACATTTGATGTGGAATTCCCTAAGGAAGGTTTCTCCGAAGAAGATGAAGAATGTAAGTATATACATATGTTTATTATATTTGCTGTTCATAGTACCACTTTGAAGCCACATTTTGATCACTGGTGCTTTGAGCATGAGATTTAAGACGTACTTGGCACATAATTGGGGCTCAGGCTAGCCTTGTGAGTAACCCTTTATAGGGCACATTTAGCTGGCTATAAAAAAATTATATTTGTCTAAAAATGGTGTTAAGAAGCCTGTAAATGACTATTAATAGTAACTGTATAATTAAAAAAAAATTAGCTGTGATTGCAGGCCTTACCCAATGGGGGGGGGCTGCCCGGGGAATACCAGCTGTAGGGAAGCCGGAATTCTACCTATCCCCTTCGCTCGCCCAGGAAAAGATTCAACTCATTACCTGTTCTTGTCCCTTTTGTCTCCTAACTCTCTAACAGCATAATTTGAGCAAATATTTTTTTCTACAAATGTTGGTAGCTTGAATGGGCATGTATCCGCAAATATATAATAAAACTGGACATGAGAACAACCTCAATAGCTGATTTCTTATGGTGGAAAATTTGCTAATAGACGTGTATTAGAGCAGTAATCTTACTACTATATGATGTTTTTACTATCAAAAATCGAATCTTCTATTACTTTAGAATATATGGGTATAAGCAATAAATTATTTTTCTTTTCAAACTCTGTTTTGATTTCACTAAAATCACAAACTGCTCCTTCCCACAGATAGGTTTGTGATGCCTTGTACCGCATTCCCAGATAATTAAAGTATTTTTTTTTTTTTTTTTTTTTTTTTTTTATTTGTGACTATATTACTTACTGACAAACAAATTGAAAATGCAGTATATTTGGTTTTGTGATTAACAGAGGTGGGAAAATGTACAATGACCCGTAGTAACATTAATATATTAAATAAAGGAGAGAAAAAATTGTTTGTGGTTTCACTCTAAAATATCTCAAGGATACTAATGCTTATTCAGCATTAAAAAAAATTATAGAGCATATTTAATCTATTTATAGTACTTTTTCTACCATTTTACATTTTTAAAAAAAAGCCTGTCACTCAGGTTTGTGTGAACTAAGCACATTTCCCACCAGTTAGAATGACACATTTGGGATCTCATCTCACCATCTATTCTCTATTTCCCCTGTAGTTTGCTAACAAGAATTAAAATGTAAGCTGAGCATGAAATGTTCAGTGAATCAGTTTCTCAAAGTAAAATTCAATGTGTAGAAGTGGGGTTTTACTGAAGGCAGAAAACAGGAATACAAATAAGCTGCTTAATGTTCTAGTTGCTAAAATATGTATAGAACAACAACTGTACAGCATTATATAGTTAACGAGATTGATTATATAAAATTGTATGATCCAACTCTTAAAAACTGTGATATTTTGAATTTTCCAATTCCTCCTCTACTCCGATTTCAGCCATTAACGAATATGATCTTCAGTGTTTGAAGAAATGGCTAAACATCGAGTATGGTTTTGATTGATTAGGTGAACATTTTCGAGCCAGGAGCATAAACTTGATGATGTCACGTAACATATTTGCATGTATTTCACATAGTAAAAATTTGTTGCAAACCATTTTTGATATCTAAGCTAGGAATAAGCTGTTTCATGATTTGTCAGGTTATGGTTATTATCAGGTCAGTGTGAGTGGGGATTTCCTAAGAGCAGAAAACGTGCAAATATTTCAGTTAATATTCAAGATAGATAAGAAAAGTACGGAGCAACATTTATTGGACTTTAAAATTTGCCATAAGATTGAGTATATACGATTTGTTGATACATTGTATAATAACGGAGATAAATTGAATTATTGCCTCCCCCTCTCCCTTGTCCTATACTTGCCATTAATGAATTTGATCTGAACTTTAGTTTTATATAAAATGCTTAAATGTTGAGTTTGGTAAGGTTCAAACAAACATGTGGAATCAAATTCTTTAATTCTGATATATAGTAGCTTATTTCCCCCGATATGTTGACGATATTGAAACAACTATGTACTATATATAACTATTAAATGTTACTTGATAATGCCATTATGACAAAAAAATGATATGCATTTAAACTCGATTTGATTGTTTAAAGTATTATTTAGGATGTATGGAGGGCTACGATCCTTCCCGCTCACCTCTCATTTAGAAAATAAATTCAATTATTTTTAGGTTACCACTATTATTTTTTCCACCGGAAAAATTAATTATTAGAAAATTCCAATTGCTTAATGTTTTCAATAATTAATTTATCAAAAAGCAATGTTGATAACCCTCAAGCGGAAGGGGAAGTTGCACGGAGGCTAACACAGTTAATTGTGTTCTTATTTCTTGTTAAATGTTGGCACTATTGGAATTTCTTTCTACTTACAACCGACTATTTCTAAACTGTGTGCTCAGAGTGGGTTTGACAGAAAATATGTGCATTACAGATACTATTTAATTATAATAAATGCTATCCATGATTATGATTTGAATTATTCACAGTGTGTCCAACAGTAGAGAGGGATTGATTGGAGACTCATTTTCATTTACTCTTTTAAACTAAAATTTCTATTCTGTAAGTCTCCTACAGTTACCTGGCCCTTATGGAAAAAGAATACGCACAGGCGGGAAGTATAATTGTACACATTGAAGCCTTGCTATAAAAATACCCTCAGTATTCAGCCTCTAATGATTTCCTGAGCAAAGCATGAGAGATTTATCATTCATCTGCAGAATATATTGCAAAAGGGGCAGGACAGACTTTATAGACATACTTATTATTTAATTGTTCAAAAAAAAAAAATTTCATCTGTGACAAGTTAATAATCATTTATAAAACTTTTTTTCAGCATTGAAGAAAATTTTGAAGCAGAAATCGGTTAACAATGTCTATAATGGTCTGAGAGAAGAATTATGATAGAAGTGGTATGATAAGACTGATTCTCAAAGACAAGTGGGATAGGACTTCAAAGGTGATTGACAGATTTGGGTGATAATATTCCCAAAGATTTTCCTTGATAGTTCTCTAAATATTTTCTGTTTTCAATGAAGTTGAAAACAGTTTTCACTGCATTTTGCAGTTAGTATTTATTTATTCTTAGGAACAATATAAGGCAATGATTGTTGTTATTTGTTGAAATGTTTTATAAATTATTGTAATTAGTTGTGTTCAATAGCAAACAGTGATCCTAGAATTGCGATTGGATGCATTTTCAAATAATATTATTGAATTATGTTAATTCAATTGAAAAATAAAAGTTATTATTTATAGCTTTAATTTCTGTTTACCGAGAATGTCTTTCTAACTAGATAGGAATCAAGAAATATTATCTTTTAAGAGCTTGCCATTGGACTTTAAAAGAATAATTTGAAAATAAATATTTAAAAAAATAGGTTGTTAATTTATTATATTTTTTTAAGCATTATGTTTTGTTTTTGATTTTTTTAGTTATAATATTTATTTATCAATTTAGCAAGCATTGTGATACACTTCGCAAGTCATTTTGAAATTTTGTTCATTTATTATGTTACAAAAATGAGTCGTTTTAGTTTGTTCCAATGCAAGCTAACTTCTCTAGCAAATACTTCATATATCTTATAAAGAAGAAATTAAAATGTGTTTTTCATTCAAGTCTTTAACATTCGTAAATAAACTCAAGTAATAAAAACATTCCCCTGAAATGTTCTTGTCACTGTTTGACAATTTTTTTTTTTTTTTTTTATAAGGGAAAAAATAAAATAAATATGTTTAGAAAATACACCTCAACTCATCTTTGTCAGCAAGATAATGTTCAATGTTTGAAATGCTTTTTCATCACATTTTATTTTTCTTCCTCACTGTGTTTCAAATCCTCAAACTGAATAATAGCAGGAGGAAATCTATTCTCATGGTTGATGAATGTTTAAATTTAAAACCAATTAGTGATTTATTCTTAGGGTGACTTGAAACATCTTAGGAATGAATAACAAAAGCTAAAACCAGAAGTCAATCAAAACTTCATTTTAGATCTTTAATGTTGAATGCTATTAGAAACTGTTCATAATCTTATAATTATTCGTTTTTGTTTTTTTGTGCATGTTTGGAAACAAATTAATGGCATTTTTTAACATGCCCTGATTCGGAATGTTTAGAATTATTTATTTTATGGTGCTTACTCTGCATACAAAGTACCAATCACACTGATATATTCAGTGTAGCCATTTTCTTTGTTAGTCTTATGCAACAGAAGGTTATATATGTTTATAGGGTCATAGACATGTCTGTCTGTCAAGAAGTTCAAGTTTAATTTTAGTTTTTAATTTTTAGTTCAAATTATTTAATCCATTTGATTTAACCTTTTTGTCCTAATCATAACTCCCCTAGAAGATGATTTTAAAAAACTTTTTGTATCATTATTTCAGCTTAATTTTTTGTAATTTTGGCTTTCTCTCGATTTTTGTTACCCTGAGTTACGTAATTGGACTTAAATAATTTGTACTGCAATCCTGGATTAGTAAAATAGTTTTATTATAAAGACTCATTATTTCACTTCCTCTAGTTATTGCAAGGTTGTTGCATTGTAATAGCGATATTTCAAAATCCTCGTAAATTCTTCAATTACAATTCACAGTTTTAGCATCCTAAAATTGATAATATCCTTGTTATGCCTCGATGTATTTCTTCAAAATAATATTTATATAATGTGTTTAATAATATTTAGTTATGTGTTAAATAAATAATGGCAGAACTAGTTGTTGTGGTATAACATCAAGGATAAGAGTGTTGAAATAAATTTTCATTTGACTGTAATGAACTAATAATTAAGATGGGCCAGCTGTTATATTTTATAGTAAAAAAGTAGTGAGTTAGGTACTGGCTAATAATCAAACTAGTTATTTTTTGTATTATGATGTTTATTTGAGGATGTTTTGACTAAACTTCATAATCTTTGTTATTTGGACAAAACATAAGGGAAAAGGACATGTAAGTTTCAGTTCATTATTCAATATACTTCAGAGATTCAAAATTTATATATTTTGTCAGAATGTTAATGTTGATAGTCTTTTAGATACATGTCATGTCAATTTTTAACAATTGTTTCAAATTTAATCAAAGAATTTCACAGTAAGAACACAGTATTTCATGTAGTGTCTGAATTTCTCCCCTTTTCTTGTCTTGTGCTATTTAAGTATTATTTCTCTGTGGCCTTGTGTTTAGCATTATCTCGATCTCTTCTCTCCAAATAATTTATTGATTTTTATAACAACTGTACAAAACTTTGTAAGGATTTCAGCAGCAGTTCAACGAAATATATAAAAAAAATAAGTTTACAATGGAATGAGAAAAAGAAAATTTCTATGGAGAAAAATTAAATGGACAGCTAGATCATGCATGTTGGATCACACCACCATCTAGTAAAGAAGAGAAAAATAATTCAAACCCAGGTTACGAT
The DNA here is from genome assembly GCA_019009955.1 of Riptortus pedestris. Classification (NCBI taxonomy): domain Eukaryota; kingdom Metazoa; phylum Arthropoda; class Insecta; order Hemiptera; family Alydidae; genus Riptortus; species Riptortus pedestris. Next base: position 60,571,734 of record CM032229.1, read on the forward strand.
GCGATTAAATATTGGAACTAAAAAACCTAGGAATAGGTAAAAGACACCTGAAGTCAGCTGCTTGGAAAAAGAAGAAATTAAAAAAAAAAACTTTAAAAAGAATGGCAAATCACTAATGAAGGCAGACAAAGGCATACATTCTGCAGCAATGCCCTCTCTGTTATTCATGTAATGTTTGTGTTATATTAACAAAATTTCCTAATATATTCAGGAAGTACGAGTATGTATACCATTAACATATACAAACAGGACAAACGATCTCAGCATTGAATACAATCTTCCAATAAGCTGCCAGGAATATATAGCATAGCCTATTCCTGCAGCTTAAAATATTTAGGCCAGACTAAGATTTCAGAACACTCAGCAAATCCATCACTGGAAGTCAAGATGCTAGAGATCATTCAATAAAAAAGAAACAATTGTCAGAGAAGTCATAGAAAAGCAAATAACAAGATTAACAGACAGGTTATACAAACTATGGAACTACAAAGGAACAAGCAAGAGTTGAAGTATCAGGGAAATTTTTCATGCAGGGCACTATTCTTAAAAAGGCATACATAAACTGGAATGAAGACAAAACTCTTCAGTATCAAATAAGCTTCTAGTGCTGCCGGTGGCATATTCAGTGAAACATCGGGAAAGAATAAGGTGATAAGGTCTATAGGTGAAGACACAAATAACAATTGTACAATATTGTCAAAATGCATATCTCAGTGAATGTTCATTAAACCATTTTCCCAAAAATATAAATTCGAAGACTGACATATTTTATTTATTAGGTATGGGATATTTTATTGTTTTGCAAAGCGAAACCTGCATGTCCTTATCTTGTTTTGTGATCTAATCAAAACTACTAAACAATCTCCAAATATACTTATATAAATTGGTTTCTTTATTAGCTATTCCCAACTATCCCTTCATGATGTATGATCGAATTAACTCACTCAAACTTCTAGATACACATTTGGCTTTAAAGATAACAGTAAATAGAAATGCATAATATTTCTGAAGCAATATAATAATGGATCTTGTCCCCAACTGTTAATCATTCCCTTAGTATCTTTTCAGTACCATACAAAACTTTTTATAAATTAGTATTTACTTAAAGTCCTTTAACTACTCATGGTAACCTTCTTCATCTAAACAAATGGGATAATGACATAGTTTAGCTAGTTCCCAAAGCTGCAAAAAAAGTAGATTGCCACCACCAAGTGATATAGGAAATTTTCAATTACTAAATGATAAAAACTATGCGGATATAATTTAGATACACTCGGAGGTCTAAACAAAAATAAAAGATGAGCCAGTAAACAAAACAAATAAGAAGAAAAACACTTTATTAACCCTATAATTGTGGCTTCTCACTGATGGTGAGTTGCTGACTCACAGATATAAAATAGATATAATTATTCCACTTGTCATCCCAAAATGTAGGGGTAAAAAATCATTCACTCATTCAGAAACTAAATCCAGAATACACCAAATGTTGGATGGCAACTGAAAGATATGACTTAATAGGATCTACTTATATACAAGCATTGTGATTAAACCTCCCCAGTATTATTCAGGTACCATCAGGTAATAAAGTAGCAAGATACTCTAAAGAGGAAATATGAAGTTTTTTCTATATACACACTTAATCTTGATATCTACTATTATGGCTAAAGATTTTACTAATTATTCCTAAAATCTACTAGCAATACTCAAAGTAGTTTTACTTCCAAAGTAAAGGAAATATTGTAATCACAAAAATTTCAGATCTTAAAGAAGTTAAGGCCCCCACCAAACCTGTTTTGACTAGTTTCGGCATGATGATTGTACATATCTTGCAAAACTGTAAAACGACAATCTCATCTGTCTTACTCTCTGTATCTGGAGAGTCAAGGTATGTGAAATACTGACTCGTCGGCCACTTAACAAAGTACAGGAACCAAAGGAGAAGAGTAAACAATCCCAGTGAAATAGTTTAATAGGTGATATTTCTCTTTGTAAGGAGGAACTCTGCTGCTGCTTATCAGGTTGGAGATATGAAAATATCTCCTTTATGACAGATTGTTAACGTTTTCAGTGTTCAATAAACCCCAATTTTACTCATTGTATTTTAGCAGATTTCCCTTTAGGGAAATCAGCTATTTGTACTCATGATACAATTTTTGAAAACTTTTCCTCAAATGCCCATCGATTCTACCTAGGAGATGAAAAAAGAGGTCAGTTCCAAATTATATAGTTATATATATATATATATATATATATATATATATATATACACACACATACATACATACTTGTCTGTTACCACTCTAGGGTCGCAATTTTTGTCTCATCGGTACCGAACTCGATACACAAGCGATTCATGTAAAACTAAAGATCAAGTTCATTTACGACTGAAATCGAACAGGGGTTTAGAGGAGGGGAATTTTTGGAATCCTCTTTATTTCCATTATAGGTTGGAGCATAAATTGCATAAAACCAATCTTATTCCATATGCAATTTCCTATTAACATTTTTCTTCTATCATGACTATTAATCGAGAGATGCGTGATGGACTTTGTTTTTTAGTGCTGTTAATGCATAAGGTTGATAGATTTTAAATCTTTAAATGTTACCATGTTCAGTTTAATTAATGAAGATACATTTTAATAGTAATTATTAATTAAATTACTTTAAAGTTTTTTAGTGGTATCTCCTATAAAAATATATACATTTGTAAATTGAACCCATAATGAAGAAAAGACAAAATATTATGAGTATATGTCGAGCAACATAACAACATTGATTGAATTTTGACATTGTAAATACCCATATTCATGAATGAGAAGCATTTAATTAGCTCAGAGATCTGAGGAAAGTGATTTACGACAAAGGTTTATTAGAATATGTTTGATTCACTTTTCCAATTACAAATTTATCAAGCTTGGTTTTGTAGGAGTTTTTGAATTGTTTTCATTATAAAATGTTTCCCCATGTATGAAACATTCAGATATTCTTATAAAGTGTAAATATGTATTGTCATTTGTATATTGAACTCATTAAAAGCTCAAAGAGTTCATTCAGAATTTTATCCAATTGTGATTTAAGCATTCTGTAAATATACTATAAATAAATTATTACCTATGTACATTTTTTTTTTTTAACATTCCCTTTAAATACTACACATACTCTGGCATGTTAGCTACAGGGGACTGTAGAATCTCGATGTCAATTCTTTTTAGTCATGGCTGTCCTTCAGTAGATTAATAAAAAAAACGTTTGAGCCATTGCAATTCTATTTTGTTAGTTCACAAAAGACCTATGTATGTTTATACCATTAGTAAACACATTGGTTTACCTTGTTTATATCAATTTGTAAGTTGTAATTATTAAAACTTTTAGCAGATTTCCCTTCAAGCTATTGAGGTTGTACTCATGAGGTGATTTTCAAAATTTTTCTTCAAATGCCCATCGATCCTACCTAGGAGATGACAAAAATGCGGTCCGTGCAAAATTGTATATATATATATATATTTGTCTGTTACTGCTCTAGCAGTTGCAGTTATTGTTTTATCATTACCAAACTTGATATTTAATCGTTCTATTTAAAAGGAAAGATTAACTTCGTTAATGGCTCAAATCTGACCATTGGGAGAGGGGAGGATTTACGAAATACCTCCATTACTATACATCCGATCAAAAAATTGTATAGAACCAATCTTATTGCAAATTAAATGGTCTATAAATATTGCTATACATTTATTCTCTATCTTGATTATTAACTCAGATCTGTGCATTTTTCAGCCTTCAGCAAACCCCCACTTCTACTTATGTTACATAAACAATATTCTGTTATATAGTAAACCACATTATTTGAAACTTAAATACCAAATATTGTTTACAAGAGATACTAAAAATATGTTCAGGTGACCCCCCCCCCATCTTATGTATTTAGACTACTAAAATTTTATTGATTGAGATAAAAATTATTCTGATTCATTACATGGCAGTACTAGATATAGTAAATAGTTTTCAATAAAATTAATATGTTATATTCAGATATATTTCATTAATTGTTCTTCTTTCTGGTCTAGATTCTATCTATTCAGTGCTGCGAAGTTGGCTGCCGTGTTTGTTTACAATGGAGACACTTTCCTTTGTAGATATTATTAACTTGTAAATTGAGAAAGATTTCTTATTACTGTTTGTAAACCTTCCCGTAGGAAATTTGCTTAGTTTACGCAGCCCCTGACAGACTTTTTTAACAGATTGGGGGTTTGAAAAGAATAGAACATCAATTTAATGAATCTACTATTCTGAAAGAAAACACAATTCCACCCAAATTTCTAAGAGTTTGTAATATTTTGACATATATATAAATTCTGCATTCAATTTATTCCAAATTTTCATTTAAAATTTAAACAAAATTAAAAAACAAAACATCATTACCAAGAAATTGGCCTGATTAGGAGGCTGACCACACAGGTACCCTCAGAAAGAGGGCAGCTTATTTTGTTTGTTTTGTATATATATATATATATATATATATATATATATATATATATATATATATATATAAACACATATGGTTATGTTTTAAGTAGTGAAATACAAGGTCTATGTACTGGCTATGGTCATGTAGTAATTCAGCCAAAGAGTGTATGTGAGCCCTTAGGTGACAGTCGTTAGCATAAGTTTTATATTGAGTCTACAGTTACAATGTTGACAGTAGGGTTCATCTTCATCAGTAAATAAGTGTCGGGCCAGTCATGAATGGGCAATTCTTATCCTCGTTCTCTTCTAAATTGCCTTTTTGAGGAAGGCTATTCACGAAGTATATGTTTAAGTTCCTGAAGTTTGTTGACATTAGTGGCAAACCAAGATTTCTCCCATGAATTGATCATATGATTTGCTTAGGTTTATCTTGGTGTCATAAGTCATGGTGTGAAAATATGTCGTATCATAAGTTGTTTTTTGGGTAGCTAATTTGCCGAGTTCGTCTACTTGTGTGCTATGCCTAATGTTAGTATGTCCGGATAACCAGTAAATAGTTATTTTTTTGTTTAATGTTTGGACTTTGTTGCACTCGTAATATGTGCAAGATGAGTAGGTATGAACTCTGTATATATTTTTTAATGAACGTAAAGAGCTAAGAGGGTCAGTGCAAATTATGATTGTCCATGTTTGTAGTTTCAGAACTTTAAGCTCAGCTTTATATATGCTTGTCTCATCTGGCAGCTTTATTTGAAAGCAAGCTGAGCCAACAATTGCAGGTGACTACTCCTTGGTCTGTTTTGGATCCGTCTGTGTAAATAAATAGGCCATGTTTCTTGTCTGCTAGTAGAGGAGTAAAATGTTTTTGGTAATGATGCTCTGAAGTCAAGTTAGTTTTAGAGTACTGTATTAGAGTTAAGTTGAAGTTCAGTGTATCACTTTTCCAAGGGAAATATGTTTCAGTATATTTAGAGTAAATATTTTTTCTTTGAATAGAGGTGCTGTGTGTGTTTGAGTAGTTGGATTGGTATAGATTGTTGTCTCAAAGGGTTTACTATATACTTCTGTATCGTAGATTCATCAGAGTAGTTAGGGACACAATGAGAGTTTAAGAATTTTGATTTGAGAGATTAATGTATGGATAATAGGGTTCATTTATACTCCAATGGTAATTCATTTGCCTTAACACAAAGGCTGGCTGTTGGGCTTGTTCGAAATGAACCTGTTGCTTGCGTGAGACCTGTGTTTTGTATGGACTTAACATTTTTAAAGTGATTTTCTTGGTAGATGTGTAAGCTACACTATCGTTATCCAGAATGGACCTGGTGTATGACCGGTAAAATGTAAGCATCACCACACTTCTGTCAGCTTCCCAATTTGTATTACTCAAAATCCTAAAGAGATATCTTTCATGTGAGTGGTCCATGTTGACTTGGAATCAAAGATTAGACCTAATATTCTTAAGTTATTAATCATAGGGAATATTGTTAAGTGTTAGATTTACTGAAGGGAATATTCTTTTCTTAGAGAAAGTAATTGCTCTTGTTTTAAGGGAAGATAATTGGAGCCTTTTCCTACAACTGCATTCTTCTAATCTGTAAATGTTATCCTGAAGAAGTTGTAGTACATATTCAATGTATGAATGCAAATGTAAATGTCATCTACTAATAAATAGTAGTATATACTGTTAGGTATTAGGTACCTGATGTCTATCACTGCTATAGCGATTAAGAAAAGGGTGGTGCTTAAAAAAACATCCTTGTGGAATTCCATTTTTCTGTGCATACCTACTGGAATAATTGTTACCAATTTTTACTGTAAATATTCTATACGATAGAAAATGTTTAACAAATTTCATAAATTTTCCTTGAACATTCCATTCATAGAGTTTTTTTTATAATAGTTTCTCGCCAAACTGTATCATAAGTTTTTTCAATATCAAAGATGTATTTAAACAATAGACTTCTTGTTTAAGAATACAATTCTAATATCTAATCTAACAATGTGTTCCATCACCAAGTGGTTTGGTCTGAATCCACATTGGTTATTAGAAAGTAATCTATTATTATCCAATTACCATAACAATCTCTTGTTTAACTTCCTTTCAAAAATCTTACAAAAACAGCTGGTTATAACTATCAACTAGTAACTAGGAGCAAGTGTATTCATCCATGATTATAAAAAGGCCGACACCTTGGTTTTAAATGCTTATTTCAGAACTAGCTTTCGATGGCCCAGCCAGTACTCTGTTAAAATCATTAACAAACACAATAGAAAAACATATACAGCCCTTGATTTTTAAAAAATCTCCATTCACACTAGCATCCTACGAGATGTTAAGGTATTTAATTTTATTTTGATGTGCTAAATCGCACCCAGCTTTTTTCCTTTATTTATGTTGTGCAAGTCTTGAACACCTAGGAAGGCTGGCTCATGCTTTTTCCTCTCCATTTTCTTCCTAAACCTCTGTTCCACCATACACTCCTGGTAACCATTTGTAGTGGCCAAGTGTTTAATAAAATTTAACTCACTTAGGAAATCCTCATCTTTGAGCAGAACATTAATGAGCCTGTCAAAATAATAGGTGAAACCTGCTCTTTTATATTTGTTTGTGGCAGTATGAGTCTGCTGGTATCATTATATCACTGGCACTCGGTTTCTGAAAGAGTGGGTGCTGCCTCCTCTATTAATTTCAAGGTCAAGGTCCTTAAGGGAAGCTTCATTTTCCTTTCCAACTTAAATTTTATGGGCCTATGGTAACACGAGGTCTTCCAATTTCTTTGTACAACCTGAGAAACTAAATACAATGTCATCAGCATACCATTTTATATTTTTTTTCGTGTTTTTCTCTCTTTTTTTTCTCTTTATGAAAATAGAGAGTAAGTTGCTGAATGTCTCTCCTTGATAGTTTAACCTTTTTTTCAGTCATGCATATATATATATATATATATATATATATATATATATATATATATATCAACCCCCCCCCCTTCAAGCCAGTATATTCAAGTGGTAGCAAGTGAAGTGTCTTATCTTCATCAGGTTTACGGATTGGTATGATAATTGATTGATTCATGAGTCTGGATATTCACCTTTACCATACGCTCTATTGTACTAATTCAGAAGTTTCATTATACCTTTATTGGATACATTTTTTATCATAGCATAATTAATACCATCATCTCTTGACGATGTCTCTTTTTCCTGTGATGAGGACAATTATAATTCATTAAATATGAGTGGATCATTTAATGAATTATATAGATTGTCATCAACATTTGTTTCATTAAAACAAAAGTTATTTTTATGAATAAGTGAATCATTGGGAATATTAGCTATACTTGAAATTTTAGTTAAAAGATTCTTGGAAGAAGGGTGATTAATAAACTTTCAAAGGGCTTTTTGACCCAGCTATAGCTTTCTTGCACTCCTCATTCCACCAGGGACCCCTAGTTTTAGCAAATTTCCCCTAAGGGAAATCAGCTGTTGAGGTCGTACTCATGACGTGAGTTTTGAAAAATTTCCTCAAATGTCCATCGATCCTACCCAGGATATGACGAAAATGAGGTCCGTTCAAAATTATGTGTGTGTGTATATATATATATATATATATATATATATATATATATATATATATATATATATATATATAATTGTAACCTCTGTCTGTACATTGACTTTTGGAATTAAAAACACAAAAAATAAATTGTACATTGGAAGCCTGAAATTAAAAATAGCGATATTTCGTTTCCTAATGGTTTTTCGGCAAATTTGAACATAACAAAAGTTTTTTACATTATTATTTAGAGTAACTTTTGTTATATAAACTTTTTTCGTATACCGAATTATAAACGAGATATACGCTAAAACCTATAGCGGAAGTGAACAATTTTATTTGGCACAAAAGACTCAACCAAACTAAATAAAACTCGGTATGTGTATTATCACTAGCACCTTCCTTATAACAAGCCATACCAACATTTCTATGGACGGGCAGGAGTGGGGGTTGTAAGGGAGGCCTGAATTTAAAAATAGCAGAATTTCGTTTTTCTGAAAATATGCACATGACGAAAGTAGTTTATTTTTTTATTTGAAATAACTTTTGTGATATTCACTTTAGTCTTATAACAAAGTATAAACGAGATATACACTAAAAATTAGAGCGGGAGCCAACAATTTTGTAGAACACTAACGATTGAACAGAACTTAACAAAACTCGGTATGCCAATTAGCATTAATTCTTCCATGATTATAAGCTATATTAAAATTTTTAGGTTCAAACGGGAGTGGGGGTTATAAGGGAGGCCTGCAATAAGAATTCGCGATATTTCGTTGTCTATTTGTTTTTCGACAAACGTGCACATAACAAAAGTTGTTTATTTTGTTATTTAGAGTATTTTTTGTTTTATACATTTTTTCGGGAACAATGTATGAAGCAAGTAATTTGCCTAGAAATATTGATACGCTCAATAATTCTTTGCAATATGAACTACCAGGTACCTCACCTGGAAACATTAATTCAAATCTACGGGATGTGGCTATTAAATAACGAGACTGACGCTGTAAAACATTTTATTTTTATTTCATACATTTTTACTTATTATCACCGTCAATGTACACCCCTCCTTTATCCCTACAAAGCTCCATGCGAACCTTCCATTGTTCGAAGCAGTGCTGGAAGTCTTTACTGTCAGCTCCTTCAGGACGCGTGCCGCTTTCTCTTTCACAGCTTCAACAGACTCAAATCTTGTTCCTTTAAATGCAGATTTCACCTTAGGAAACAGATAGAAGTGCACGGCGCAAGATCCGGCGAAAAAGGCGGATGGTCTAACACTGGGATGCTGAATTTGGCTAGAAACCTCTTAACAGACAATCCGGAATGAGCCGGCGCATTGTCTTGGTGGAGAACCCATGACTTGTCCTTCCACAATTTAGGTCGTTTTTTCCTTATTCTTTCGCGGAGTTCAGCAAGAACGTGAAGGTAGTAATGTTGATTAATCGTTTGACCTTCAGGAACCCAGTGAAGGTTCACAATCCCATGAATATAGAAAAAAACAATCAACATTGCTTTGAATTTTGATTTGCTCATTCGACCTTTTTTGGCCCTCGGTGAAGATGGGCTCTTCCAGTGCATGGATTGGCGCTTTGTTTCAGGATAATACATAAAAAACCATGATTCGTCACATGTTATTATCCTTTCCAGTAAGTTTGGGTCATTTTCAACGGCATTCAAAGTGTCAGTAGAAACATTTTTGCGAGCTTCCAGTTGTTCAAATGTGAGAAATTTAGGCACCATTTTGGCACACACTTTTTGCATGTTAAAATTGTTCTGTAATATTTGCCGTACGGATTCTTTATCAATTCGTACAGTTTCAGCAATCGCACGAATACTTAACCGACGGTCAGATCGAATCAGATTACCGATTTTTTCGACATTGTCATCCGTTTTCGACGTGGAAGAGCGACCCGGGCGTGAATCATCTTGAACGTCTTCTCGGCCATCTTGAAAACGCTTAAACCACTCAAAAACACGTGCACGCGATAAACATTCATTGCCATACACTTCTTTCAATAAATTATAAGTTTCAGTAGCGGTTTTTCCAAATTTCACAACAATTTGTTGCTCTACTGTTACACTTAACATTTTTCCGACGAAACAAAAAAACAACTCTAATGCGAACGAAGGCTACGGCTGTACTGATTTGTTTACAGAAGCGAGAGGCACTATATTCGAAAGAGGAAGCTTCACGATAACAGCTGTTAGTTGCTGGCGTTTGGCGCATGCGCACTTCTTTTGTAGCAGCGTCAGTCTCGTTATTTAATAGCCACACCCCCGTATGTTAATATTTTGAACTTAATAATTCAAATCTATGCACAACACACAGGAGACGGGAAATATGACAATATGGAGGACAGTGAAGCCTTTCATAAAAAATTAATTATATTATTAAAAAATCCACAGCAACGACAGGTATAACACTGGGACAGGTAAATGCCAAAATATTTTGCAAATTTAAGCGTTGCCAAAAAAATACCATCACCATTCAGCCTCAAATGAATTCCCGGGTGAAGCCGGGTATCTGAGCTAGTATATATATATATATATATATATATATATATATAATATATATATATATATATATATATATATATTTGTCTGTTAACGCCCTAGTGGTCGTAATTTTTTTATAATCGTCACCAAACTCGGTATTATTTAATCGTTTTATGTAAAAAGAAAGATCAAGTTCGTTAACGGCATGTCAATGGAATGGAGATTTGTTATATACAATTTTTTCCATCTGT